>CM056610.1:2303754-2418291 GCA_029721355.1 Tegillarca granosa
AATGAATTTTAAACTTATTAAAAATTTTGAAATGATGGGGAAATAATACGAATGACGAAAGATTATTTTAATAATAATAATAATAATAATTATAATAATGATGATGATGATGATGATAATAATAATAATAATAATAATAATAATAATAATAATAATAATAATAATAATAATAATAATAATGGAAATGAAAATGAACAAGAAAACTTAATTTATTCAGACTGAAATAATTAAAAAAATAATAATTAAAAACAAAAATAATGATAAAGCAATGATAATAGAAGTGATGATTTTTGACAAAACAGGACCTTATTTCCTTTTTATATTTGAGAATTACATGCACTCGTAGGTTTTCCGGATGATTTTGACACGTTTTACATTGACTGTGAAAGAACATAAAAAGAAACCAAATCATCAATGAGTGCAATCAGAATAGTATAAAATCAGTGGTTTTGTCAAAAAGGTATTGATGAATTAACCAATGGTGAGGTATTTCATTCATATGGGTGAAGTTGACTAGTTTTATCTATTATTCATTGATGTACAGTATCTCATATTGGAAGTCAGCATCACTAAACTTTCGGCAAGCACGAAGACAGAAAATATATTTTGAGGGTTGTCTAAATTTGCCGTGCCACTTTCTGACAAAATACCATTAGGATAATATGATGGCATATCCTAATCATTAACAACTAAAGGCACAAAATCCTAAAGAAAAGTAATGGGTTTCAAGGTCCTATCTAGCATAAATATTAACAGGCAAGAGAAAAATTCCAGTAACTCAACCAATACATGAACCTTCCCAATACTAATGGGATGCTCTAATGTACCTTTTGGGCACCAATCCATGTACCACATTCAGATTTATCATCCTTTTTTCAACTCATCTAGCTTCAATCATGAATCAGATGTTAGTGGTCCTCTTTCTATGGTCATTCAAGCTTTTACATATAATAGGAAAGGGGCAAAGGAACAATGTAGATATTAAAACAAAACTGTTAACCTTCCGGATATAAGCATAGTAGTTTAAGTCATACACTTACAGATAATTAATCATTACCGTGTCTAGGTTCGAATCTCTAACAAATCTTGGTTTGAGATCTTTATACTGACTATCTTATTTAAGAGTGAAAACAATCTTAATTACAGTATTTAACACCAATTCAATACTAGCAGTGAACTCTACTGACTGGCCAATTCATCATGGTCTGGCACAAAGACACAATTTTTATATTGTCTTGAAATTTGTTTGGTGTCTTATCTGGCAAAAATTTTGAATTTATCTTATAAGCCAGAGATAAAACAGAATAAAATTAAAAACTGACAAAAATGCAGCATTATGCAGTGTAGCTGCTCTAAGGAAACAAATCTAACCTTATGGTTTAGATGTTCAGACCACCAAAATATATATTTATATATATATATATATATATATATATATATATATATATTTATATATATAAGTGTATGTCTTAGCCTTTACATATTTTGATCCAATTAATTTCTAATAATAAAAGGTTTATGGTTGAAATCGCCAAAAGTCATCAGTCTCAAATCAATTAAGATACTTTTTACAGTTTTTATAGCAGAAAGACCAATTTTCAATCTCCCATTTTGAATTATTACTTTTTTATTTACTGGTTTAGCATTATAGAGTTTTTTGTTTTCGACATTTGATATTTTTTTCTCCCTTTAACACAATTTTCAGGATTAAAATATCAAGTTTACACATAAATCCGGTATAAAACTTTCAAGGTACCAGAAAAACACCTTTTCATAAATAATATATTTATTGAAATTATTATGTGGAATAAAATAAACATTCTTTCATTTGATATAGGAATTTTATATAAATATTTTCTTAATTTTTGTTTTTTGTTATATTTTTAAACCATTTACCATGTTTTAATCATTATAGTCAGAGAACGGTTGATTATTTTTATAATTGAGACACTATTTAGAAAGGTGAACTCTCTCAGGTTTGATGATGTTGTTTGCAACTGCGCCAAGTCAAAAATACTGGGAGTGGTGGAGTGATACCGGTAGCCTGTGTGTTCTTTAAATCAGATTACATGATGCAATCATGTCGGTTTCCGGCAGATTTTTTTAGTATGTGGACGTCACGTATGTTTTGCAACATTAACAGTGAAAATTCAAAATTCAAACATTTTTTTTGTATATTTATTTTTTTTTATTAACGAAAGGAACAATTCATACATTTGACAGTACATAATAAATAGAAATGATTATAAGTTAAACATCAATAAATATATAATATTGATACATAACATAAGTGTAGCATCATTATCAATTATATGTAAGCTTTCTTTTTTAATAAAATAATTATAAGGGAAAGAGAGAGAGAGAGAGAGAGAGAGAGAGAGAGAGAGAGAGAGAGAGAGAGAGAGAGAGAGAGAGAGAGAGAGAGAGAGAGAGAGATGACATCTGTTTCTATCATATGATCTCTTTGTTACAACTTATATATTATTCAAACACTAGTGCATAAAACATTGTGAAATTGTTGCCATGACAATATGAATGATCTACATTGTTAAATTGACTGAAATCGATTTCTGAATATCATACACATAAGATAAATATTGTTTGAAAGCACTTAGAGACAGCAATTTATTTTGACATCTGGTTTTATATATATTATATTTCATACTTAATTAGACTACATTCGTTTATTCATTTCTTGTTTCGAAGTCTCAAAATATAAGTGCTAATTTGTTTAGATTTAGAGAAAATTATTCGAAGTTAGCCAGTTGTAAACGTCTTGGATAATTTTCTGTGTTTTTTTGTCATTCCCAGAACAAGTGCAAAATTGTTTTATTCTCGGTTCTACAAAAGGTATAAAAGTCAAAAGATCATTGATAAAAATAACTCCAGCATTAAATTTTTTTTGGTGAAAGACTATTTTGTTTGCAATTTTAATATTGTTGTTGTACCAGATGGGGTGTTTTGCAGGTTCGTTTATGTATTCTTTTTTTAAGTTTTCAATTAGTATTTTCCATGTTTTTTAAAACATCAATCCAAAATTGATTGTCGACTTGAGAAATTACTCTATTTAAATATTTTTCTCTAAAGCAAGTTAATCTTTTTATATTTAATGTTTTCTCTACTATATCCTTCCATTTTCCATTCTGAAAGATGATTCGTCTGATCCAAGATGTTTTGATTGCATTTATGTACGATTCTAATTCTATCATTATTAATCCCCCTTCAAAATATTCCTTTATAACTACTTCCAGTTTTACACTACCCTTTGGGCCATTCCATATAAAAACATAAAACATTTTATTCAAGTCATTAAGCATTTTTTTGCTAGGGTTCGGTAATGTGTAAAATAAGTGGTTAAACTGTGATAAAATAAAAGTTTTCAAAATCGTAATTTTACCAAATGGCGAAAGATTTCGTTTTTTCCAAGTTGGTAGTATTTGTTTTGATATTTTAATTTTTTTTCTAAAAGTTCAGTTTGCACATTTTTTTCAATATCAACATGAAAAGTGAGACTTTGTAGATTAAATTGTGTTAAACACCACTGAAGATTATATTCATTACAAAGTTTTTCCTGACTGTACTTTTTGCTTCCTATCCATACAAGTTGAGTTTTATCCATATTCATTTTCAATCCAGATATATTAACAAACATGTTTAGTTCTTTCAGAGTTTCTCGTTGTGAGCGTTCGGAGCCATCTTATATAATTGAAGTGTTATCTGCGAAAAGCGTTGGTTTGATTTCTATTTCCTTAACTTTATTGCCTTTGATATTTATATTATTTCTTAATTTTATTTCCAGATTTTCAACACAAAGTAAAAAAAAATGTAAGGAGATAAAGGATCTACTTGTCTGCACCCGCGCTTTAAGTCGAAAAAATTTGTAAGGTAACCACACTGCATTACTGCGGATTTGATATTTGTATAGAAAGTCTTAATCCATGATCGTAAAGATATGCCAAAATTAAAGAATTCCAAAACTTTTTCAAGAAAATACCATGATAAAGAATCGAAGGCTTTTTCAAAATCGATAAGTAGCAAAATGCCAGGGATATTGTTTTTTTCTGCATATGCCATAATATCATATATAAGTCGCGTATTTTCACCTATGTATCTTTCACTTATAAATCCTGTTTGGTCATTTCAAATAATATTATTTAACAAAAGTTTAATTATATTAGCAATTGTACCCGACCCTATTTTATATACAGTATTTAGAAGGGAAATTGGTCTCCAATTTTTTAAATATTGTTTTGGTTTGCCATCTTTTAGGATACACGTAATTATTCCCTGCTTTTGAGTTATAGAGAATTCTCTCATATTGTAGCCAAAATTAAGTGATCTAAAGACAAAATCTCCCAAATCTGTCCAAAATATTAAAAAAAATTCAGTGGTGAAGCCATCCGATCCTGGACTTTTGTCATTTTTTATTTTTTGTGTTTGTAAAGCTTCCCGATTCGTGATTAATCTTTCAATTTGAATTGATTGTTTCTGAGAGAGTTTGGGAATATTAAAATTTTGAAAATCTGTGTCTAAATTTGGACGAGATAAGTTTCCATTGTCCGAATATAGTGATTTATAAAAGTTTTCGACCTCAAGCAAAAGTTGTTTTTGGTTCGTTATCATTTCTCCGTTTTCTTTTTCTATTCTTAGTATGATTTTGTTCACATAACTTTTTGCCTTCAAATTGCAAAATAATTTTGTTGGTTTTTCACCTTCCGTAATCCATTGTGACCTTCACCTTATAAAACTAACCCTCATCTGTTCTTTTCTCAAATTTTCTAACTCTTCCCGTTTCCCTTCTAAAATATCGACTGTTTCGTTTGTTAATGTTTCTTCTAGATTACTTATGTCATTTATTAATTTCAATTCAATTTTTTTGTTTTCTTTTTTACGATAACTTGCATAAGAAATCCTATTTCCACGAATTTCTATCAGAAGTGTTTCTAGAAAAAGTTGATCAATAATTTGAAACTGAATCTCACGGTTAGGGATAAGATGTACGTTTTCAAAATTGTAAACTGGAATTATATATTGTTTCTTTATGTCTAATATCAGATTTTTAATCGCGCGTATAAATTCTATGTCAGAAAGTAAAGTGTTGTTAAATTTCCATAGACCTTTTCCTTTTTTAAATGTATTTAATTTTAGTGTAAATCTTATAATAGTATGGTCAGAACGGTAGCTAGGGTCAATACAAGTAGAAATTTTTGCGGAAAAAAGAGTTTGAGATAACACAAAAAAATCTAGTCGAGCTTGTTTTACAGGGCGCGTTTTTCTCTATGTATATCTATTTTTAGTTAGGTATAGTTCTTTAAAGGGATCAATGCAACCATTTTCTTACATAAGTCCTAGAAGTTTATCACGCGCATAAGGATTATTGATTTTGGCGTAATTGTACATATCTAATTCTGTATCTAAACATAGGTTAAAGTCTCCACAAATAATAAAGTTATCATTAGAAAAATCATGAATTATTTCGAAGATGTTTTCGTAAAACTGTGGACAGTCTGAATTCGGATTATAGATAGTAACTAGTGTAAATTTTATTTCGTCTATGAAAAGTTCTAGTGCAATAAAATTACCATTAACATCGCCTTTTTCTTTCAGTATTTTGTAGCTGAAATTATTATTTAGTAGAATACATACACCACGCGAGTTATGCCTGAAAGATCTAAAAAAGCAATAATTGCCCCATTCATTTCTTTTTCTGTTTTCTAAATCTGAAGTGAAATATGTGTCTTGTAAACAGTATATATTCGCTTTAATTTTTTTCAAATACTTGAAAACATCAATTCTCTTTGAGGTGCCTCTAAGACCTTGACAATTAACAGATATGATATCAACCATTACACAAGAGAAGTTTCAAAAACAAAGACCATAGACATATGTGTATTATTTCTATAAGTAACATTGTGGAAAGTATAAAGTTGAAAGGGAAATAGTGTAAAAAGTGAGAAAGAAAAAAATTTTTAAATAGGAATAGTAAAAAAGTTTATAGTCTGTGACTAAAAGTTTCTCCATTTTTCAATACAAATCTCGTATATCATCGTAGCAGATTTTGGTAAAAATAGGTAACGTCTGCTAAGAGCAATAAGCTGTCAATTATAATGATATAAAAAACAACTGCTTTAACTAAAAAAAGCAATACGACATATATATCCCCTATATACATGGCTAGATAAATATTAACAATGTGCAAATATAAAAATCTTTGCGTCAGTGTTAGTTTCGTATACTTATTTTTTATATTTATTTACTGTATTATGTATAACAGAAAGTTTTTTATGTAAAGTCTCTGTAGTATTCATTAATCTAGCATCTCTGTGAAGTGGCTGTCTGTATCGCCGTTCGCGCAGCATTTTTGAAATAGGTAAATCTCTTATGACCGAGTTTTTGGCCAAATACGCGTGACACAATAACAAAGGCATTATTTATCCCATCCTCCTTCATTGCATCTGTTCTGAAAACTTGTTCAACGCTTATCTCGTTAGCAATACCTTAATCATCTTTGAATAATTCCGCTACTCTTTTACGTAAATTTTCACCATCGCTCTCCGCTAGACCTGTAATAACTATGTTATTTTTCATACTTCTACTTTGTAAGTCTATTATTTCTCTTTGCTGCATATTTAATTTTTGTTCAAGTTTCATGACATAACCTCTGATTAATTTCAGTTCATCATTTACCCTCTTATTTTCTTGTTGAAGTAACGTAATGTCACTTAAATGATTATTACTCTCTATTGTAATAGTCCCAATCTTGTCATGTATACCCCCTTCTTCCTTTAAACTTTGCTCTATATCTATAACTTTTATATCTATATCTGTTATTTTCACTTCATGTTGATTCATTCTACCCAATACCGATTCTAAAGTGTTTTTAATGTAACCAATAACCTGTAATATTTCTGTTATTTCAGATGAAGATTTCGTAATTGCTTTAGCATTGGTAATTTCCATGTTTATATTACCTGTATGATCAGTTTGGTTACCTGTATGTACCGTATCTACAATATCTATTGTTTCTGTGATACTACCTGGACTTAAGCTACTAAGACATCTACTCACTAAACTACCCACTGTACTTGTATATCTAATTTTCTTGAAATAACTCTTTTTCTTTTTCTTTTTTTTTTTTTGGATTGTGATATGGACAAAGACTGGTATGTTTGTTTTATTATTATTATTTATCCATCTATCTTCAAAGTTAAAGTCACAAAATCATTACAAACATTTCAATACCAAAATCATACTGCAACACCTTTGACAACTGGAGAAAAACTTGACTTCTTTACAGAATGAAAACCATGTCTTATCACCTCGATGTTAGTCACATTTTGTTTAAAATGAAGTTACAACATTTAAAATTCGTAATAAAATACCAAACTTGTTGAATCACACCGTGTTCTTATTATGCGTAAAAAAAGTTTGTTGACCTACGTTTGTGATGGCGTATGAAACAGATGTTATCTATTTATCTAAATATGTATTTGACAGTCATTCTTTTTATTTAAATCACACTGTTATATGGTCAAAATGATGCGCTTAATTTTAAACTTATTAAAACTTATGATATTGTAATAAAAATTATATGATTGATGAAAGATTATTTTTAATAATAATAATAATAATAATAATAACAATAATAATAATGATAATAATAATAATAATAATTATAATAATAATAATAATAATAATAATAATAATAATAATAATAATAATAATGACAATGAAAAATGAATAAGAAAACACAGGACAATAATCCATTTTTACGCTTTAAATGAAGACACTGTAAAGATTGCGTAAAGATGGCGTAAAGATATCTTTACGCAATTTTAACGCTGTCTTTACGCCACCTTTATGCTATCTTTACACCATTGCGTAAAGATTCTTAAAGACCTTTTGGCTTTACGGCATCTTTACGCAATCTTAAATCCAGGCTTTTTACCGGGATAATACCATGCAGGTAGCTTTGCACCATTTTTACGAAACTTTCATGCAACTATTAATCTTTAGAGATCTTTACGCAATCTTTATGCAACCATTTATCTTTATGCCATCTTTTCGCAATCATAAATCGAGGCTTTTTTTACAACGGCAATGCCATGCAAGTGGCTTTACAACATCTTTACGCAACTTTTATGCATCTATTTATCTTTACGCCATCTTTACGCAAGCTTTATGCAAGCATTTTTCTTTACGCAATGTTCAATCAAAACCTTTGAATTGCCATACAAGTGACTTTACGCTATCTTTATGCGAGCTTTATGCATCCTCTAACCTTAATGGTTGTCTAAACAATCTTTAATTAAATCGTTTATTTTATACGTGGTAATATTTATCTTTTCCCATCTTTAATCAATTTGTCAGTATTATTGAGGTCAGCAGCAAAAAATTATTTCATACCATATTTTACCTTAATTATAACAGTATGTCACTTTTCTCATCTTTATGCCATCTTTACGTTACCTTTCACTATTAATGTCTCATCAGATTTTTCTGTGATCTTTATAAAGCTCAGCCAAACATTACAATCCACTTTCTTTTTAGCAACCTTTTATTATTAAGATATTTCTTTTGTATCATTTTATGTGATTTCTTCACAACTTTCAATTAATATAAATACTGATATAAATAATTTTATAATTCATTAAACCTAAACAAATTAAGTTGCTAACTTTGTATACCAAACTGCCTTTCCTTTTTTACTTCAAATTTTATTCATCCAATGAAACAATGTCTACATTTCTTATCATCCTTACTACTTTCTCTTTCACCCAGTTAGCTTCACTTCTTTTTTATCCTTTATAAATCATCATTTTCTCTTTCTCTAAAAAAAGATTTAAAAGACTAAAGCAAAGGTATAGAGCAAAGTCTATAGGAAAAAGGGGGTATACATGAGAGAGTAATAATCATTAAACAAGCCTGGCTTATAGATTTCTTAATGGCTTTGAAATTTTAAGCTCCTTTACACCATTTGGCTTTAAGATGGTATTTAATGATATTAAAACATAAATCTATGGCCTATGGTCTTTTTAAAACAGAAATCAGAAATAAAAAGGAAACAAACAAACAAATAAATAAATAAATAAATAAATAAATAAATAAATAAATATATATATATATATATAAGTTAATTAATAAATTAAAAAATCGGATTTGGAATGATCAAACACTGACATATATTAAAACATGGAACAATGCAGGTAAGTAACTTGTTTTGATAACCAAGGTTTTATCTAGTTCTGTGCAAGTAGTTTTTATGCAGTTAACTATGTAACAGATTATACAAATCACGGAAAACAAAATGAATCTGGTTATATATGCAAGTAGATAGTCAACACGTGATTTGTTTATTTTGACTCGGCAAAATACAATTTTACTCGGAAACATCATATAATTTATTGAAGTCAATAAATAATTAGAAATGAATTAAAATTTAAAAAAAAAAACGATACATAATTTAATTAAAAATAAATAAATAGATAAATAAAGGATGGATACTTAAATGGATAGATGTATTGATGGATAGATAAATCGATAAAGAAAGCAAGAAAAAAGAGGAAAAAAAGAAAAGAGTAGGTGGGTGGTTAAATAAATAAATAAATAAATAAATAAATAAATAAATAAATAAATGAATGAATAAATAAATAAATAAATAAATAAATAAATAAATAAATAAATAAATAAATAAATAAATAAATAAATTTATTAATTAATTAATCAATGATTAAAAATGGATAAATGATTATATAAATTCAAGGGGTGGATGGATGGTTGAATGCATGCATTGATGAATGAATGGATAAATAAATAAATAAATAATGGATAGTTGAATGGCTTGATAAATAAGTTAATAAGAAAATAAAGAAAAAGATGAGAAAAGGAGAGAAGAAAAGAATGGATAGTTGATTGAATAAATATATATAAATCAATAATTTAATTGAATAAATAAAAGACGAATAAATTGTTAAATAAATATATAACGGATGGATGGTTGAATGCATGGATGGATGAATGGATGGATAAATAAATAAATAAATAAATAAATAAATAAATAAATAAATAAATAAATAAATAAATAAATAAATAAATAAATAAATAAATAAAATGAAGTAATAGATGAATTAGGCAACGACATGTTGTTTTGATTTAGTAAATAAATTATTTATTTAAATAAATAAAGGATGGACAAATGATAGATAAATACATAACGATGGATGGATGGATGGTTAAATGGATGGATAGATGGATAAATAAATATATAAATAAATAAAATTGAATGGATGGTTGGATAAATAAAAAATAGCATAAATAATGAAATGATAGAAGGATAGATGAATGAATGAAAGATCAAATGTCATTTATCTAGCCGAAGTATTTGTAAAGTATTGATTAATATACATATAGGACTGAAGATGATAGGAGTAGTATACTGTGTAAAGATCGGTAATAACCGATTTGTTTGATGGGATAACTTTTAAGTGTATTATTCATGGATGATTGATTCTCAAACTTTTTATAAATCTGCAGTTTCTCTCAAAAACAAATTTTTCATGTAAATTCTTAAACAATCAATTAACCATGAATGGCCCGCTATTTTGAACCTAAATACAAAGCCATAAAAGGGTTAATTTTTAAATTGGAATAATATTTAATACAGAAATGGTAATTCTTTCTCGATAATCAGTCCAAGCAATTGTGTATATGACACAATTTTTTAAATTCAAGACATTAAAAATTCAAAATAAATATTTAAAAAAAAAAACACATAAGAATTAAAAGAGTAAAAATGCACGACAGGACTGTGAAAGCTACATTAATACCCTTCATTTCAATATGTTCTACATACGTTTATTACCATTTCAATTTCTAATATTGGAAATTGTTAACTTTAAGCGGGTAGGGTGAAAAATTGTTTGAAATCTGCATGGAAAGATTCAGGCCCGTGATTTGTAATTATAATTATTTCACAATCGCTTATACATATAAATTTGATAATAATTCAAGGACACTTTTTTAACATAAATATCAATCTATAGCTCATAAGCTATTTATAAATATTATTTCTCTTTACTGCTGTTTCTTTATATCTTTCTATTTCGGTATCCCATTATACAGGTATCTCTCTCTCTCTCTCTCTCTCTCTCTCTCTCTCTCTCTCTCTCTCTCTCTCTCTCTCTCTCTCTTTACTCCAAGTCTC
This sequence comes from Tegillarca granosa, assembly GCA_029721355.1. Taxonomy (NCBI): domain Eukaryota; kingdom Metazoa; phylum Mollusca; class Bivalvia; order Arcoida; family Arcidae; genus Tegillarca; species Tegillarca granosa. The sequence continues at coordinate 2,314,958 of CM056610.1, forward strand.
TCACCGCCTAGGTTCGAATCCCACTCGAAACAGATCCTAGTGTGAGAAAGTGTGTCAGTTCGCTTGCCGAAGGTCGGTGGTTTTCTCCGGGCACTCCGGCTTCCTCCACCATCCCAGAACTGACCGCCTTGAAATAAGTGAAAGTATCTTGACTTGTATCGGTGTTATATTATAAATTTATGAATTCAAAGATTACATTATGACGATATTAAAAATGTTTGAAAATATTTGTCAGTTTGCGTGCCGCTTGTCGGTGGTTTAATATGGACATTTCAGTTCCTTCGATCCCTGTAAACCCCCCCCCCGAAGGAAGTGTATAAACTTATAATTTGACAGGGCATAGCCCTCCCTCTCTCTCTCTCTCTCTCTCTCTCTCTCTCTCTCTCTCTCTCTCTCTCTCTCTCTCTCTCTCTTTTATACAACGTAAAAAGCTATCCCAGATTAATTCAAAATCTTAGCTGTCATAAACATCGAGTTTATTTTGCTTCATTCGTTCTTTTTTCTTCCTTATTAGAGATAGGTTATTCAATATATTTATTTCTAATTTTTCAAAAATTTTTATTTGTCTTGAAAAGTATCAATTAAAAACTAAATTTGAATTTTTAATTATAAACAAATTTAATTTATAAAATAGTCTCAAAAACTTTTTCTTGTATCCAAAATGAATAAAACAATTTCAACATCAGCAGTGTACTAAGATTAAGATTCTACATTTGCATATTAATGTAAAAAAATAACTACTGTATTTGTTGAATTTACAATCTAATTAACTTATTTTGTCAGTCAGATAAATGAGTATATTACAAGTGAGGTTTGACATTTCTGCCTTCCTTTGATATATAAATGATTCATTTTTCTTTAGAATAAAAGATTGATTAATTTATTCTATAAAATTTAAAAAAAATTATCATAATATATAAAATGAAATGTTAAAAATGGAGTAAAGTTACATAAACTTGCATATTTTCTATTCAAAATCTGAGGTTTTTAATAAATGGTCACATGATCACATTTCGTTAGGTTTATATGAATCATTTGTCCCTGTATCATACCCCGTGGCCTAATGGATAAGGATGCAGTGCCTGGCAACCAAAGGATAGTGAGTTCCAGCCCCGCTCAGGACAAGTCTTATAGGTAAGATGTAACACATTGAGTTATGATATAATGTGATGTAATTAATAAAGATGATAATGACAAAATACATAAATAAATAATAAAAAAGTAATATAAATAAATAATGAAATATATGTTTTAGATGTAAAAAATACACAGGAAAATAAGTAAAATATGAATTATAAACTTTTTAAAAATAGCATTTTGTATTTTTTTTAAATAAAAAGTATTTTTTAAGAATAAAAACATTTGAAATTATATAGGACAGTAAATAAAATGTGAATTATAAACTTTTTAAAAATATCATTTTGTGTAATTTTTTTAAAATATTTTTTTTATAAAAATAAAAACAAATATTTGTTTTACTTCTTAAATAAAAAATTAATTAATTAAACAATAAATATTTATTTCTACCAAAAATAATTTTCTGTCTTGAAAGATGGTTTAAAGATGGCTTAAAGATGGATGAAAATTTCAGTGCCATTAAGCCATCTTTAAGCCAAGCTTAAAGATGGCTTAAAGACATCTCTAAGCAACTTAAAGATAGCTTAAAGATGGCTAAAATACATATTTAAACCATCTTTAAGCCACCTGTAAGCTAGCTTAAAGATGATATTTCGTCTTGTGTAAGTGACATTACGTTACATCAACAAAAAAATAAGAGGGTAAATGATGAACTGAAATTAATCAGAGGTTTTGTCATGAAACTTGCACGAAAATTAGATATGCAGCAAAGAGAAATAATAGACTTACAAAGTAGAAGTATGAAAAATAACATAGTTATTACAGGTCTAGCAGATAGCTATGGTGAAAATTTACGTGAAAGAGTAGCGAAAATATTCAAAGATGATTTAGGTATTGCTAACGAGATAAGCGTAGAACAAGTTTTCAGAACACATGCAATGAAGGAGGATGGGATAAATAATGCCCTTGTTATTGTGTCACGCGTATTTGGCCAAAACCTCGGTCATAAGAGATTTACCTATTTCAAAAATGCTGCGCAAACCGCGATACAGAAAGCCACTTCACAGAGATGCTAGATAAATGGATACTACAGAAACTTTACATAAAAAACTTTCTGTTATACATAATACAGTAAATAAATATAAAAAAATAAGTATACGAAACTAACACTGACGCAAAGATTTTTATAATTGCACATTGTTAATATTTATCTAGCCCTGTATATAGGGGATATATATGTCGTATTGCTTTTTTTAGTTATAGCAGTTTGGTATTTTGTATATAATTTTTCAAGAGTGTTATCTTTTTGCTATATTACTTTGTAATTTAAGATATAGCAGTTTAGTATTTGTATACAGTTTTTTCATGATTGTCATTTTTCCCTTAGTAGTACTTAGATGTAACCCAGAAAATGATTTTCTTTACGTCGCACAGCCGATACAAACTACTTAACTACAAGTCTTTTTTTCATTCTTTATTTTGACTAAGCATAGGGTTACGAATAATTAATATCGATCTTTAAATGTGGTCTCTAAAACATTCAAATATGGAATATAAAATTCCTGTTGTATTTACCTATAGGCCAATTTTTCCGCGTATAATGTACTCTGATTTATTGAGGAGTTACTCCGCTTTGTATATATGCTTTATTTTGGTGTACGTTAAACACTATTATTACCCAAGTCAGGATGTTATAATTAACTTTCTTGTTTCTTATACCATTATAATTGACAGCTTATTGCTCCTAGCAGTGGTTACCTATTTTTACCAAAATCTGATACGATGATATACGAGAATTGTATTGAAAAAAGGAGAAACTTTTAGTCACAGACTATAAACTTTTTTACTATTCCTTTTTATCAAAATTTTTCTTTCTCATTTTTTACACTATTTCATTTTCAAATTTATACTTTCCACAATGTTACTTATAGAAATAATACATATATGTCTATGGTCTTTGTTTTTAAAACTTATCTTGTGTAATGGTTGATATTATATCTGTAAATTGTCAAGGTCTAAGAGGCACCTCAAAGAGAATTGATGTTTTCAAGTATTTGAAAAAAATTAAAGCGAATATATACTGTTTACAAGACACTTTTTTTATTTCAGATTTAGAAAACAGAAAAAGAAATGAATGGGGCAATGATTGCTTTTTTAGTTCTTTCAGGCATAACTCGCGTGGCGTATGTATTCTACTAAATAATAATTTCAGCTACAAATTACTGTAAGAAAAAGGCGATGTTAATGGTAATTTTATTGCACTAGAACTTTTCATAGACGAAATAAAATTTACACTAGTTACTATCTATAATCCGAATTCAGACTGTCCACAGTTTTATGAAAACATATTCGAAATAATTCATGATTTTTCTAATGATAACTTTATTATTTGTGGAGACTTTAACCTATGTTTAGATCCAGAATTAGATATGTACAATTACGCCAAAATCAATAATCCTAATGCGCGTGATAAACTTCTAGGACTTATGTAAGAAAATATTTGCATTGATCCCTTTAAAGAACTATACCTAACTAATAATAGATATACATAGAGAAAAACGCGCCCTGTAAAACAAGCTCGACTAGATTTTTTTGTGTTATCTCAAACTCTTTTTTCCGCAGAAATTTCTACTTGTATTGACCCTAGCTACCGTTCTGACCATTCTATAATAAGACAAGTTCTTTCTGACATAGAATTTATACGCGCGATTAAAAATCTGATATTAGACATAAAGAAACAATATATAATTCCAGTTTACAATTTTGAAAACGTACATCTTATCCCTAACCGTGAGATTCAGTTTCAAATGAACGATTTACTTTTTCTAGAAACACTTCTGATAGAAATTCGTGGAAATAGGATTTCTTATGCGAGTTATCGTAAAAAAGAAAACAAAAAAATTGAATTGAAATTAATAAATGACATAAGTAATCTAGAAGAAACATTAACAAACGAAACATTCGATATTTTAGAAGGGAAACGGGAAGAGTTAGAAAATTTGAGAAAAGAACAGATGAGGGGTAGTTTTATAAGGTGAAGGTCACAATGGATTACGGAAGGTGAAAAACCAACAAAATTATTTTACAATTTGGAGTCAAAAAATTATTTGAACAAAATCATACTAAGAATAGAAAAAGAAAACGGAGAAATGATAACGAACCAAAAACAACTTTTGCTTGAGGTCGAAAACTTTTATAAATCACTATATTCGGACAATGGAAATTTATCTCGTCCAAATTTAGACACAGATTTTCAAAATTTTAATATTCCCAAACTCTCTCAGAAACAATCACTTCAAATTGAAAGATTAATCACAAATCGGGAAGCTTTACAAACACTTAAAGAATGAAAAATGACAAAAGTCCAGGATCGGATGGCTTCACCACTGAATTTTTTAAAGTATTTTAGATAGATTTGGGAAATTTTGTCTTTAGATCACTTATTTTTGGCTACAATATGAGAGAATTATCTATAACTCAAAAGCAGGGAATAATTACATGTTTCCCAAAAGATGGCAAACCAAAACAATATTTAAAAAATTGGAGACAAATTTCCCTTCTAAATACTGTATATAAAATAGGGTCGGGTACAATTGCTAATATAATTAAACTTTTGTTAAATAATATTATTGGAAATGACCAAACAGGATTTATAAGTGAAAGATACATAGGTAAAAATACGCGACTTATATATGATATTATGGCATTTTGCTACAAATATCAAATCCGCAGTAATGCAGTGTGGTTACCTTACAATTTTTTTTCGACATAAAGCGCGGGTGCAGGCAAGGAGATCGTTTATCTCCTTATTTTTTACATTGTGTTGAAATTCTGGCAATAAAATTAAGAAATAATATAGATATCAAAGGCATTAAAGTTAATGAAATAGAAATCAAACTATCACTTTTCGCAGATAACACTTAAATTATATTAGATGGCTCCTAACGCTCACTACGAGAAACTCTGAAAGAACTAAACATGTTTGTTAATATATCTGGATTGAAAAGTGAATATGAATAAAACTCAACTTCTATGGATAGGAAGCACAAAGTACAGTCAGGAAAAACTTTGTAATGAATATAATCTTCAGTGGTGTTTAACACAATTTAATCTACAAAGTCTTACTTTTCATGTTGATATTGAAAAAATGTGCAAACTAAACTTTCAGAAAAAAACTAAAATTTCAAAACAAATACTAGAAACTTGGAAAAAAACGAAATCTTACGCCATTAGGTAAAATTACGATTTTGAAAACTTTTATTATATCACAGTTTAACCACTCATTTTACACATTACCGAACCCTAGCAAAAAATGCCTAATGACTTGAATAAAATGTTTTATGATTTTATATGGAATGGTCCAAAGGGTAGGGTAAAACGGGAGGAAGTTATAAAGGAATATTTTGAAGGGGGATTAAAAATGATAGAATTAGAATCGTACATAAATGCAATCAAAACATCTTGGATCAGACGAATCATCTTTCAGAATGGAAAATGGAAGGATATAGTAGAGAAAACATTAAATATAAAAAGATTAACTTGCTTTAGACAAAAAATATTTAAATAGAGTAATTTCTCAAGTCGATAATCAATTTTGGATTGATGTTCTAAAGCATGGAAAATACTAATTGAAAACCAAAAAAAAAGAATACAAAAACGAACCTGCAAAACACCCCATCTGGTACAACAACAATATTAAAATTGCAAACAAAATAGTCTTTCATCAAAAATGGTTTAATGCTGGAGTAACTTTTATAAATGATCTTTTGACAATAAATGGAAAATTCATGTTCTTTATGGAATTAGATAACACATATCATTGTGATACAAACTTCTTAGAATATAAAAGTACCATTTCAGCTGCTGTAAAAAGCATGCTAAAAACAAATGGAATTATGTCAGTAATTACAAAAAGAAAAAATCCTATTATACCTCTTTCTATAGAAATATTTTTTGAAAGCAAAAAGGGTTCAAAAGATATGTACAATATATTAAAACATAATACCGTTCAACCATCTTCAAAAATGAAATGGGCCAATATTTTTCAAAATTTAACAAACGAGGACTTGAAAAAAAATTACAAACTTAGCTTTAAGAGAATGTACTGTCAAAATTACAATGGTTCCAGTATAGAATGAATCATAGAATCTCAGGCACAAATTATCTCTAACATAAAATGAAAATAATTTCCCAACCTCACTGAACCGAGAATGAAACAATTTTACACTTGTTCTGGGAATGTCAAAAAACACAGAAATTTATCCAAGACGTTTACAACTGGCTAACTTCGAATAATTTGCTCTAAATCTAAACAAATTAGTTCTATATTTAGAGACTTCGAAACAAGAAATGAACAAAAGAATCTAGTCTTATTAAATATGAAATATTATATATATAAAACCAGATGTCAAAATGAATTGCTGTCTCTAAGTGCCTTCAAACAATGTCTATCTTATGTGTATGATATTCAAAAATCGATTTCAGTTAAATTTAACAATGTAGATTCATTCATATTGCCATGGCGACAATTTCACAATGTTTTATGCACCATTGTTTGAATAATATATAAGCTGTAACAATGAGATGATATGATAGAAACAGATGTCATCTCTCTTTCTCTCTCTCTCTCTCTCTCTCTCTCTCTCTCTCTCTCTCTCTCTCTCTCTCCCTTATAATTATTTTATTAAAAAAAGAAAGCTAACATATCATTGATAATGATGCTACACTTATGTTATGTATTAGTATTATATATCTATTAATGTTTAACTTATAATCATTTCTATTTATTATGTACTGTAAAATGTATGAATTGTTACTTTCGTTAATAAGAAAAATAAATATAAAAAAAATGTTTGAATTTTGAATTTACACTGTTAATGTTGCAAAACATACGTGACGTCAACATACTAAAAAAAGTCTGTCGGAAACCGACATGATTGCATCATGTAATCTGATTTAAAGAACACACAGGCTACCGGTATCACTCCACTTCACTCCACCACTCCCAGTATGTTTGACTTGGCGCAGTTGCAAACAACATCATAAAACCTGAGAGAGTTCATCTTTCTAAATAGTGTCTCAATTATAAAAATAATTAACCGTTCTCTGACTATAATGATCAAAACATGGTAAATGGTTTAAAAATATAACAAAAAACAAAAATTAAGAAAATATTTATATAAAAGTCCTACATCCAATGAAAGAATGTTTATGTGGAAACTTGATATATTAATCTTAAAAAATGTGTTAAAGGGAGAAAAAATGTCACATTCCGAAAAGAGAAAACTCTTTAATGCTATACCAGTAAATTAAAAAGTAAAAATTCAGCATGGGAGATTGAAAATTAGTCTTTCTGCTATAAAAAAGAGTAAAAAGTATCTTGATTGATTTGAGACTGAATATTAGCGATTTCAACCATGAAACATCAGAAATTAATTGGATCAAGTTTTGTAAAGGCTAAGACATACACTTATATACATTGGTGGTCTGAACATCTAAATCATAGGGTTAGATGTTTTTCCTTAGAGCAGCTACACTACACTGCATAATGCTGCATTTTTGTCAGTTTTGAATTTTATTCTGTTTAATTTCTGGCTTATAAAATAAATTCAAAATTTTGCAAGTGAGTGCCAGATAAGACACCAAACAAATTTCCAGACAATTTGAAAATTGTGTCTTTGTGCCAGACCATGCTGGAGAGGCCAGTCAGTAGAGTACACTGCTAGTATTGAATTGGTGTTTAATACTGTAATTAAGATTGTTTTCACTCTTAAATAAGATAGGCAATATAAGGATCTCAAACCAAGATTTGTCAGAGATTCGAACCTAGACACGGTAATAATTAATTATCTGTAAGTGTATGACTTAAACTACTATGCTTATATCCAGATGGTTAACAGTTTTGTTTTAATATCTGCATTGTTCCTTTCCTCCTTTCCTATAATATGTAAAAGCTTGAATGACCATAGAAAGAGGACCACTAACAAATCTGAGTCTTGATTGAAGCTAGCTGAGTTGAAAAAAAAGATAAAAAAAATCTTAATGTTGTACATGGATTGGTGCCCAAAAGGTACATTAGAGCATCCCATTATTATTCGGAAGGTTCATGTATTGGTTGAGTTACTGGAATATTTCTCTTACCTGTTAATATTTATGCTAGACCTTATAGGACCTTGAAACCCATTACTTTGCTTTCATTGTGCCTTCATTTGTTAATGATTAGGATATGCCATCATTTTATCATAATGGTATTTTGTCAAAAAAGTGGCACGGCAAATTTAGACAACCCTTAAAATATATTGTCTGCCTTTGTGACTGCCGAAGTTTATTGATGCTGACTCCCAAAGTGAGTTCATCAATGAATAATAAATAAAACTAGTCAACTTCACCCATATGAATGAAATATCTCACCATTAGTTAAATCATCAATACCTTTTTGACAAAACCACTGATTTCATACCATTCTGATTCTAATTTTAGTTTCTTATTTTGTAGCTTCACAGTCAATGTAATACGTGTCGAAATCACCCGGAAACAGTTGAAGTGCATGTAATTCTCAAATATGAAAAGAAAATTAGGTCATGGATTCGTCAAAAATTCTCACTTCTATTATCATTATTATTATTACTTTATCATTATTTTTCTTTTATATATATATTTTTTTAATTATTTCAGTCTTAATTTATTAACTTTTCTTGTTTATTTTCATTTTCATTGTTATTATAATTATTATTATTATTGTTATTATTATTATTATTATTACAGTGGAACTTCCGTAAACCGGCCTCGTGTGGGACCGAGGAATTTGGCCGGTTTTCAGAGGGGCCGGTGTTAAGAGGGCCTTACAAATCCTGTAGTCCGATTCGATCCGAATCTCATCCAATTCAGAATTTTATCAAACGGAGTATTGACTAAAGACGTTTTCAAATATTTATTCTAAAAAGCATTTATCGTACCTAAAATATGAAATTCAGTTCTTGATCTTAAGAAATGCCTTGTGTATAAATCCAAAGTTTTCAAACTGACAGATGACTATACAAACAACTATACAATATCCAAAACGGATATGTGCTCGTGTTGATAAGAGAAACGAGGTACAGTTTCCGGATGAAAATGATACAGTGATTTTTTCTAATTTACTTTCTGATGAATTGTATACATTTTTACATCATTTGAAGCGAAAATAGTATCCACATCACTCAAAACAATAGCAGAGTCCTTAATTAAAAGCGGATCCGGTTTTTCTAGACACCGGTTTCGGGATCGTGGTTACAGGTACTTTTTGATATAAACACAATAATTTTAAATTGAAAAATATATATCTTTTAATACTTTTTTAAAGAAAAATTATTTCATAATAATGTTGCATTTCGCGAATGAAACAAATTGTTTATAAAACGTTCTGATCACCATAATAACTTATTTAAGTGAGGGGTACTTCGTAAAAAAAAACCTCGAAGTGAAAAAACAATCAGAAAGACCATAAATGCAATTATTTTATAATCAATAACGATAATAATTAATATCGATCTTTTTATTTATTCAAGTACACCTGTACAGGTCATTCGGTCTACCAGTACAATTATGTATACATTACGTCACGTTGTTATTTCGGGAATTTGATTAGTGGACATAAAATCACTTGTCCGTTACGGTTTAGTGATGCATTGCGACTCCAGACGGCCGATTTTCGGAAGTAAATAATTTAGATAAACGTGATTCCGGCACTTTATAGAGGCCGGTGTTTGGAATTTAGAGGGACCGGTTAATGGAAGTTTATCTTAATATCAACAAAGAAGGATAAATTCGGGACCGGTCTCGGGTGTTCGATATATGGAGGTGATCGGTTCTTAGAAGGGCCGGTATTCGGAAGTTGCACTGTATTATTAAAAATAATCTTTCGTCAATCATATTATTTTCCCCATAATTTCAAAGTTTTTAATAAGTTTAAAATTCATTGCATCATTTTTATCATACACCAGTGTTATTTAGATAATGAATAACTGTCAAATAGAGAGATAGATATATAACATCTGTTGCATAGGTCATTAAGAAAAATTAGGCCAACAAACAATTTTTAACGATTAATAAAATGACGGTGTGATTCATCAAGAATTTAATTACAAATTTTCAATGCTTTTAATGTCATTTTCAAAACAAAATATGTAAATTTTCACTGTCAATTGTGCAAAATATATGTAACATCAACATGTCGTATGCCGAAAACCTTTTATGCTTGGATCATGTGACCTGATTTAAAGAACACAGGCTGCCGGTTAATGACTACTCACCCCAGAGTCACGTGGTTTTAAATTATAAAAGAGCTTGCCTTTTTCCTTGCCGTCACAACTTATCTAACGAAGATGAGGGTATTTGCCGTTTTCACTCTTGTGGCTGTTTGTGCCTGCTTTGCTGTTGAGGTAATTCTGCATTTATAATTTTTTTTACCTATTTACTTCTCAGATATTAATTGCTTTTGTTTTTGTTCAACTTTAACATTTTACAGGAACAAAGTTACCTATTTACTTCTCAGATATTAATTGCTTTTGTTTTTGTTCAACTTTTACATTTTACAGGAACAAAGTACTTGTACACACACACACACACACACACACACACACACACACACACACACACACACACACTCTCTCTCTCTCTCCCTCTCTCTCTTTACATGTATATTGAGAAAGTATCAGTTAGACTTGCCTAAAATTTATATTTCATGCAATTATCAAATTTTAAAATGTAAATATATTCTGTAAAATAAATAAACGCTGGTTTTAAAACGTAAAACTTTTACATGGAGTTGAGATAGGATGGTATACTTTTTTATTTGACTACTTTACATAGCTGATTATTTTTTATTTTTGTTTCAATATTGCTTTTTTATCTATCTATCTATCCAACTATCTATCTATCTATCTATCTATCTATCTATCTATCTATCTATCTATCTATCTAAGATGGCATAAAGATATCTTTACGCTAAATTTACGCCACCTTTATGCTTGCTTAACGCCATTGCGTAAAGATTCTAAATGACCTTTTGGCTTTTAGCCATCTTTACGCAAGCTTTATGCAACCATATTTATCTTTACGCAATCTATACGCAATCTTAAATCAGAGCGTTTTACAAGGGTAATGCTATGTCAGTAGATTTACGCAATCTTTATGCAAGCTTTATACAACCATCACATGATGAAAAGGCATCTTTTAGGATCCATAAAGCCTCCTAAAAGCTGCCTTAAATGTCACTTTAAGGACCTTTAAGGGGGCTTTAAGGATCCTTATATACTAAGGTACTAGTAATATTATTCAGAAATTTCTAGTGTGTGTGAGAGAGAGAGAGAGAGAGAGAGAGAAAGAGAGAAAACTGAATACATTGAGGGACAGACAGATATGGGGTTATTTTTATTGTAAATTGAGTTATCTCACTTAACCAGAAGTTGTAATCGTAACACATTCTCATTTAGTGGTAATTTTTTGCTGTTTTTTTGTACTGGAAATTTCGCTTCGAGTTGATTCGTGTCTGATACATCATTTTGATCCTTGACTGGGACATCAAGTTGAAAGCACTGTTATAAGTAATTTAACATTCTAAACCGTGAGTTGAAGACGAAGATCATTTGTAGACAGCCGACATGAACGTCCTAATTTTGAATGCTTTTTTAAATAAAAACTCCCAGCTTTATATTTGTGTATGTTTGTTTGTTTGTTTTGAAAAAAGACCACGCATTTCTTTGTTCTGATTATCCTTTACTACCCTGGTTAATTTTAAAGAATGGTTCATCGGCGCATAAAAATCTACCCTCGTCACCTCACTCTTTATTTAAATATTGTTTATCGAAAGTTTGTTTATAACGTGTTTATAATTTAAGGAAGACATAAGATAATAATTTCAGAGTCCATAAAAAATCGCATTAATTTCATTAAGCATTTTACTTCAAAATCGGCATGACGCATTAATTTCCTGATTTACAGTTTTTTACAGAGAGAGTATCCACTTGTGTTGTAGAGAGAGAGAGAGAGAGAGAGAGAGAGAGAGAGAGAGAGAGAGAGAGAGAGAGAGAGAGAGAGAGAGAGAGAGAGTATCTACTTGTGTTTTAAAAGAAAGAGGGGGTCAGCAGAAACCGAATATGAGAGAGAGAGAGAGAGAGAGAGAGAGAGAGAGAGAGAGAGAGAGAGAGAGCGAGAGAGAGAGAGAGAGAGAGAATAAGATCTGGAACTTAATTCATTGAGGAAAAGAGAAATAGAGATAGAGGAAGAGCAGCAGTAACTGGATGATTTAAAGAGAGAGAGAGAGGGAGAGAGAGGGGACTGAATATGCTGAGACAGAAAGAGAGAGAGAGAGGGGGGGTTCAGTGGAAACTAAATATTTTATGGACAGATAGAACAAGATCGGGAAGTAAATACATTGAGAGAGAGAGAGAGAGAGAGAGAGAGAGAGAGAGAGAGAGAGAGAGAGAGAGAGAGAGAGAGAGAGAGATATTATATGATTATGAATATTGAGAGAGAGAGAAGGTTATCGCCGTTACCTCACTGCACTCCATCCTGACTCGGAAATTCACACCCACTGGGATAAGGTTTGTCAGTTAATTGTTATCTACTGTGACTGGTTTCTTACTTCAATATGTTCACTTCGTAACTTGTTCATGTTTGAAAAGAATAACCTTTTCCCTAATGTTCTTATTTTGTTCTAAATATTTACTTTACCAATTCTTTTTCATAAGGAATTGAAATTATTCTAATTCCGATATCATCATGTGTCAGTTTCATATATGTCAATTCAAAGACACTAAAATGTGCTCTCTCTCTCTCTCTCTCTCTCTCTCTCTCTCTCTCTCTCTCTCTCTCTCTCTCTCTCTCTCTCTCTCTCTCTATCTCTCTCTCTCTTTCTCTAACACTACCCCCAAAACACAATAATAATAAAATCAAATCAAATCAAATAAAATAAAATAATAAAAGACAATTAAATATATGACATGCTTAGAAGATTATTTTGCGATTACTTTTATTTCTTTAGTTAATGTATATTTTAATATTAAAATTGTCTCTTAAGATCACTTCCAAGACACACTTGTATTTCCAACACCCAGAGTTCAGGGTTAGGTACTCATTTTTATGTTATTTGACTTCATAGTGATCTCCTACCTAGATAAGAAACTGCACATCAAAGTCAAAAGCCGCGCGTGAATTCACCTTGAATCTAAAATCAAACAAGTACCGTTGTATGCAATTAACAAATACCGTTAATTACTTTATGCTTACTGCCGATCTGATTTAAACACGGGTTGTTTACCTGTACTGTGAAAAATGCACATTTGTTATCCAATTGATTTATGAATTAAGAAACAAGTATCATTGGTAAACTAAACAAAAGCTTCTCTACAAAAACTTAATGTAGAAACTTGAATTTAGACAGCCGTTATCTATGTCTCCTATGTCGTATTAACTATAAAAATTCAAAATATACTAAAAACAAATCATAATTTTTAACTGAATGAATGTAATAGCCATCGTTCCATTAATAATTGAACAAGAAATTTGAGTTTTTATGAAACATCTTTAAGGATCCTTACAGCCTCTTTAAAGATCCTTAAAATTTCAGTTCCATTAAAGTTCATTAAAGCCTCCTTAAAGATCCTTAAATATGTTTTGAAAGAGTCCTTAAAGGTCCATTTAAGATCCACAAAGATGGAATGGCTCTAAGGAGGCTTTAAGGGACCTTTAAGGGTCTTTAAGAACATATTTAAGGATCTTTAAGGACCCTTAAAGATAATTAATGGAGGGGGTTGGTCTGGGGCATTTATCTTTATGCCATTTTTACGCAATGTTCAATCAAAGACATCTTTAAATCGCCATGCAAGTAGATTTACGCAATCTTTACGCAAGCTTTATTCATCCTCTCACCTTTATGGTATATTTAAACTATCTTTAGATAAATCATTTATTTTATACGAAGGTCATATGTATCTCTTTCCATCTTTAATCAATTAGTCAGTATATTGAGCTCAACAGTAAACAGAAATATTTCATGCCCTCATTATGTATTCATTATACCAGTATGTCACTTTTCTCATCTTTACGCGATCTTTACTCAACCTTTCATTATTATATGTCTCGTCATATTTTCTACGATCTTTGTAAGGCTCAGCCAAACTTTAGAGTACATTTTCTTTTTAGCAACCTTCAGTTAAAATAAGTACTGACATAAAGCATTTTACAATTTATTAATCCAAAAACATTAGGTAAGCTTATAAAATACGAAGGCAATTAAACTCTATTTGCTTAAAATATTTGTTTACAATCTCAATATAAATTTTACAAATTGCACTAACATCAAGAAATAAAGTTTGTAATAAATCTCATGAAAAAAACTGAACATTTTATGGCTAAAATTTGCTGAATATACAATATTTAGGGTAAATTGACTGAGTTTTAATTTTCAAGATTTGTATCGTAGGAACTCAAATCAATATTACAGTTGTCACTATTAAACAGTCATTCAAATTAGATATTAGTTACTACCTTAACCTTTCAAATCAATATAAAACTTAAAAAATAATCCAAAATGGTATGACAAGACGAATAATTATAAAACAAACATACCAGTCCTTGTCCATAACACAATCCAAAAAACAAAGTAAAACCTTTGCAAACTGACAAAATATCTTATACACGTGTACTTCCATCAAGGATGTGAGACCGGGTGCTCCGGAAGGGTAAGCACCTCCTGTCTTTTTAGCTACACCCGTCACTTGCAAGTCAATTTTGAGACAAGCCATCTAGATTTCTCTGGAGTTGGATTCTTAGTAATGACTGGAATGTTATATTTTTACAGTTATTTCTTCATTTGCTAACTTTGTATACCAAAATGCTTTTCGTTTTTTTCTTCAAATTTTGCTCATCTAATGAAACAATATCTACATTTCTTATCACATTCACTACTTTCTCTTTAGCCAGGTTGGCTGCACTTCTTTTTAATCTATTATTTTTTTCTATTTCATTATTTAAGGTTAACCACGAAGAGCATACGAAATATTGCCTATGTAGAAAACATAAAATTAAACCTCTTTTCTATTTTGACGACTGCGGTAGCTCAGTTGGTAGAGCGCTCGCTCCGTCAGTAAGAGGTAGTGGGTTCGAACCCCGGCTGGGTCGGACCGAAGACTTGAAAGTGGGAAGTGACTGTCCTTTCGCCAAGCAATTTGCATAACGAAATGATAGTCACCGTTCTTTCGGATGGGAACTTAATATAAACGAGGTTCCATACAAAGAACGATAAAGAATCCTGCTGTATAATGCCATTAGCGCAACGCACAGGCACACTTTCTTTACCTTCGCCTTTAGCTGGCGAGGTCTTTATATAAGTGAAATATTCTTGACTGGGACGTTAAATACTATTACCCAACTAAACTTAACTCTTTTCCATTGTTATGGACATATTGCATTAACATTTCACCTGTTAAAGTTCCTTTTTATATATTTATGTCGAAAACCAATGTTCAATTTTTGTTATATTAACATCTTAAAATGGTTAAGTGTTTTTCTTTTTGTCTTTATATGTAAATTCCAAATTTTTGTGCTGAGAATTTATGAATTCAAAAAAATTAGGTACATCTTTTTTGGTTTCGAAAATGCAAAAAAATATCATTAACATATCTTTTATAAATAATAGTGGAAAACTGTTCATTTTCAGTTTTGTACTAAATGTCCAAGAAATAGACATGCTTTTGTTGGTCCCAAAAGGCTACTCATCATTACTCCATCTGTCTTTCGATAGAAGTTATTATAACATTTGAAGATGCCTACGGATGCGAATGTTAAGTTTTTTAATATGTCTCTGTAAAAATTTGGAATTTTTATTGAATCTGGTGAATACACGCAATCAGTGGCTAAATTTATCGATTCTTCTAATAGTTTATTTGTAAATAAAAAAACAACATCAAAACTGACAATTAAGTGTTCCTTTTTATTCCTTATTTTGTTTTCTTTCAACAAATTCAAAAGTTCTTGAATTGTGTTAAGCATATGTTGATTTGGAATGTTTCGCTTTAACTAAAGTTAACTAGTTTAACTAAAAATTAGGTAGATTATATTCAGCCGTATTGAGCATACTAACCACTAGACGAAGAGGACACTGGTATTTGTGTACCTTTGCCATACCATAAAGCTTATCTTGCTGGTTGCCGGATATTTTCATATGTGTCATTATTAAGATATGGTTTCGCATATTTTCTAATATTACAATTTGTTTTCGGCCTTGACTACTGGGTTGTCATTAAATTGATTTGAATGTTTACATTTTTTTTCAAATTTTGTTCGATCCGAGACGATTTTGTGTAATTTTGAAGTGTATTCATTTTTATCAAAAATAACAATTCCATATCCTTTATCTTCATTTTTTATTCTAACTTTATTATTTTTGCTGAGTTTAAATAAAGTCTGATGGAATTTCCTGTTCTTCTTTATTTCCATTTTTGCATATTTTGTCGCAGAGTTAATAAATGTTTTACATGCATATTTTAAATCATCCTTTATGTCAGAGTCAAGAGTATCTTTGGCTTTAATATTAGAACATCCTTTTTTAATAGAAAGTTTGAAATTCATTAAATTTAGATTTTTTGGAGTATGTGGTGTTTAAGTCCGACACGAGGTGCATCTATTTCACATATTGACAATTTAACTTTTCGTAGATTCTTTACAGCTTCTGGTGATTTATTGCGTTGTTCAATCGATAATTTAGTAAGTTTTTTTTCGACCATGGCTCGGACTGGACACAGATCGATAAACGTTGTAAGACAACAAAAGAGACTGTACGAGGCAATACTAAAAGAAATATCAAATGTTCTTGAGCCAAACTCAAAAAGTAAAATGTGAAACTTGTAATTGTAACAATACAAATGCAGCAAGATCATCGACCACTCCAGGGGAATATTTCAATAATTGTACATTTAACTTCTGATTCCTCTTGGATATAGTGGCTGGTGAAACAGTTTTTGGGGTGTGTAGTTGAAATAATGTTTTTTAAATGTTTGTTTTTGCGCCGTCAATTTTTCTTCAGTATTTAGACGTTTAGTTTATTATTGCACAATTTTTTTCTTGTAAAAGCTGACGATCACCAGAAAGTTATGTTGTTTTATTATATTGTCAATAATTATTTTATTATATTGTCAATATATGTCGATTAATTTAATTTCATATTTAATTTGTTAATTCTTTTTTTTGTTTAAGATTTAGTCATAAGAATGGTTTGTCGTTGAGGTTTCGTTGCTGTATTTTTTGCTATAAGAGTCACGCCTACTTTGTTGTCAGTAAAAAGAGAAAATGGGCGAAATGACAAAACTGTTGGTTTCAGACAGCAACAAAAATAAAACTTGTATAAAATAAAAGGATAGGGTATAAGAAATAAAACAAAAACATTATTCTTTATTAAAGTAAGCACCTTATTTGTTAGACAGGCATTTTAATAAATACTTCATATACTTTTTTAAATATGGAAATGTTGCAAATTTTGATTTTATAATTCAAATGTAATAATATATTATTCTAGTATAAAGTAGAGTTCTACTCCAGAGGATTATTTTTTAAACTTTTGTAACATTTTATCGTGAAATTTATATATTTATTTATGTATTTATTGATTTATTTCTTGTTTCTTCTTTATTTATAAAGTTATCAACGAATGGATTTTTTTAGATTTCCGTTTTTCCGTTTGTATTAAAGCCCTTTTTCTATTATTTATTTTTTTTCTCATTTGCTTTGTAAAATTACTTTTGCTGCAAGCTTGAGAGGCTTTGTGTTCATATCGACTATGAACGACAAAAACCTTGTCACTCTATTTATGAATACATATAAAATTTAATACACAATACGCAATACATAACCACAGGTAAAACAAACATGGCTGTCACGACACTTTTGTTTATATTCAAGACTAGCGTGAAAAACACATTTACCATATTTACATGAACGGTTCAATGGTTTAAATGCACAAGGACTGGTATGTTTGTGTTTTATATCAAATAAAATTTGAATAATAAAGAGACACCTGTTGATATTTACTGCAATATTGACATTATGAGAGCCAGAGTTTAAAAAAAATCAAAGGTATTTTTATGGCCTGTTGAAAGAACGGACAAGAACTGGTTTTTAAAAACCAAAAAACCACAAAGGAATTCTTGAACAATCAGATCTAATAGAATTTCTCCCTACCTTGGCAATGCTGCCATATCCCTTATTATTTTAAGAAAATGTATAATAGTACAATTTGTTGTTAATTAATTTTGTGTCACGAATGATGTAAATTCAATTGAAATTAGATTCACGAAACACGGCAGACAAAGTAGATATCCAATATATATAAGCGTATTAATTCCACATTCAGTAAAATTGTCCGTTCCTTATGCTAGCGTTTTATTTGAAAAACTGTTAATCAGCTGCATGCTTTTTATTTTATAAAACAGAAATGCACTAGCAAGTCCTCAAAATCTTAATTTTGTTTTAAGTATTACTAAACTCCTTGCTAAACTTAAATCGATCATTTTGTAAACTTTGAGAAATATTTGCACCAGGAGTAGAGAACAAGTATTCTCGACACTGCTTTGCTGTCCAACATTTGAACGATACTGAGTTTTAAGCTCGCCATATAATGTTCATGTCCAATCACATGAGTAAATTTCAATTTAACAATGGCAACTCAGAAAAAATCTCTCAGTAAATCCCTGTCTACGCTCGTTTTTTCCAGCAAAGGTTCGAAACAAACATGTTTGGCCACTGGAAAATA
Source organism: Tegillarca granosa (assembly GCA_029721355.1). NCBI lineage: Eukaryota > Metazoa > Mollusca > Bivalvia > Arcoida > Arcidae > Tegillarca > Tegillarca granosa. Next base: position 2,333,820 of record CM056610.1, read on the forward strand.
CCCCCCTGCTCCTCCGTTTCAGATTCACATATCGCACTCCCAACATATAGCCAGCAATTTTTCAATGTTAATGACAGTTTTACTCCGAACCTATTTGCAAATTCTCACTTCAGCGCTTTTTACTTCCACAGTTGTAATGGCGCCCCACGGGTGTACCTGATTTTCGACCGAACAAGTAACAACACATTAATTGTTGATATTCAAATTTCAATTAATGAAAAATAAAATGGGGAATGATTTACCGAAATGTGCACATCTGGCCCGTCTAAATTCAACTGGTATTTCTGTTATATATTTATATAATTTTATTTTCAGTATAGTCAAAAATACATCATGCTAATGAAAAATCGAGAAAATATCATCAAAATACTTGATAACACTATTTTTTAAACAAAACCCCCAGTGGTTACAAACACAAAAAATAGTGCCAATCAATGGTCCAAAATACACGCTCGTGCGTCTACTGAACTTTTTGGATGTGCATGTGTTATACAAAAGGACTTTTTTGTCTTGAAATCAATGAAAAATTTGTTAAAGAATATTTAACGAAAATATAATAATTGTTTTACAATGATGTTCATTGTCAATGTGAATAAAAACTTTTGCAAGGAAACAAAATAACGAGCGTTACCGCATTCTGCCTTGCAAAATTTTTGGATTCATAATGACATTGTATATCATTTTAAAACAATTCTTAAATTTTCGTTCAATTGTTAATTTTATTAATTTGAAAATAACTTGTGTTGAATTTATTTAATGATTTTATAATTCATAAAATGTACAGTGAAAAAAATTGATGGACAAAAACAAACAACTTTTAGCCGAAGAGATTACTAATTTTTCTGACGGTGATTTAATAATCTTGAAGTAAACCATTTTTTTGGCTTTTGGCAATCATTCAATCAATACTCGTTATGTTGACAAATATATAATCTTGTTAAACCTTTTATATTTAATTTTGAGATATACAAAGCAGATAATAAACAAAACGAGATTCTAACACACAAACAATTTTGTTAAGTCTGATTAATAGTGAAAAATAAACTTTCTTAATCGCAAGAGTCCAAAATTTGCCAATTCTACAATTAAAGAACACAATAAAAAATAAAAGAAATTAAACATACTGAATACCTGAATTCTATATAAAAATTTACTGAATTGTTTTTTATAGATATATTTTGAAGAGGTTACTTAAATGAAAAACTAGCAGTAGGTTTTTATTAAATGTGTGACTAGCATGTTAGAATGGTAACGGTTTAATTGGCTGCTTGAAGTCAATCGTCATTTAACATTTGATGTGCACATCTGGCACATCAAAATTTAACTGGTATTTGTTTTATATATTAAATAAAACAAACATACCAGTCCTTGTCCATATCACAATCCCAAAAACAAAGTAAAAACTTTGCAAACTGGCAAAATATGTTATACAGGGGAACTTCCATGAAGGAAGTGAGGCCGGCTGCTCCGGAAGAGTAAGCACCTCCTGTCAAGGAGGCAAACATATTTATAGCTACATTTAATTTACTGTTATAAACCGGCTTCAAGACAATTTTTATACTAATTGTTAATTAATTTATGAACATCTGGGTCCGACATGATTGTATCTGATAGAGATAAAAGTTGTTATTAATATTATTAAATTATTCTATTAAAATATTTTTTCTGGTATTAATACGTATAAAAAATCCACACAAAAAATAATAACCATCATGAGCATCAAAAATAGTTACATAATTATAATATTTTTGCATGTTTTTTATACACGCACACACACACAGACACACACACACACACACACACACACACACACACACACACACACACACACACACACACACAATCACCTTGAATTGTAATTCAATTTGTTTAAAAATCTGTGAAATTTTTAACTTTGAACTGTCTAGCAATAGTTTCAGCTTCAGTTAATCTCTGTTCCTGTGAGTGTGTGTGTGTGCTCACAATTTAGGTTCTGCCCAACTGGTATTTATAAATATGCGACAAAATAAATTTCCGAGTCCTCCTAAATATTTCAATTTTGATTTTGTTCTTTATTCCCGCGATGTTGAAGCAATTTTGGAACATTTAAATTTTGAAATCTTCATTGTATCATGCATCAAGTGCCAATAATGTGTTTAATGTGTTTAATTCTTATTTACTGACTTTACATACATTTATTCTTTTACTTTTTCTTTGTGTAACTGTTCTATATTTGACCACATAGATATTTAATGTCCAAGAAGGAAAGTGCTTAAGACGTAAGCAATCAGACAAACGCGTGTAAAAAGGGGTTTTCGTAGCGAAAATTGCCATTGCAATGTACAGTCTCACAGATAAGAAGTAAAGTTGTAAAATATTAATCCCATATGTCGTACGATCTTATTTTTTCTTAAATTGTGTGTAACTTTAAACTTTTAGTTAAAAACGTGTTTTTGAGCTCTGTCTTTTCAAGTAAAATTTATGTCACTTATATCAATCCAAATCTTGTTATATTTATTTGATTATTCATTTGTCTGTTTTTATTTCAATCATTTTATATTATATTTGGGTATCGATAATAATATTTTTTACCATTGCTGGAGAACAATTGATATGTTCGGATGTCATCATATAAAAACGTAATATTGCATTTTATATCCATTTTTTATGAATCCGTGGAATTCTCAAACTACAGTACCTCTCGAAAAAGACAACAAACTTATTTATCTAAAATGGTAGGTACTGCATTTTGATCGTGGTAATAGATTTACTAAATGTAATTTTCAAATCACCCTTGACTATTTTGAAGATATCACTTCAAAATTTTTGAAATGATACGATACTTTAAAAACTAATATATGATATAATTTTTGATAGTTGGAAGATAATAAAAAAATAAAATTTAGCACTTGTGATTTAAAAATATTCTGTAATATTCATTCTGTTTTATCATTTTTCTTACATCGATTTCAACATTACGCAACTTTTTCCGATCTGAAGTAAAAAGTGCAAGGAAAAATTATAATTATATATTATCAGTTATGTTCTAAATATAATCTGATTATGTTTGAGTACAGTTTGTTAGGTTTATCTTTGATAGTCTCCATTTCTGGAAATATTGCTTGTTTTTTTGCCTGAATTTTTTTCCCGTTTATCTGTTCAGAAATCCAGATTTTGATTGTAATAAATATGGTCAATCGATCAAAATTTTAAACAAAATTAATCAAATAGGTCTCATAGACGAATTGTATTCCATAACGTTTATGACTATAGATTTAATACTAAATTATTTCATGACTGATTGATATTTATAAACATTGTAGACTTGTTAATACTTAGCATTATTCTCGTTCGTTTTTATTTTAGAGTTGGGATTCATATATTGATAATCTGATAGCCCAGAGCAAGGATGCTAGCGATAAAGAACATATAGACAAGGCTGTTATTGTAGGCTTAGATGACGGAGTTCTGTGGACTTCAGGAGATCATCGAAATGCATTTCAGATCAGTTCAACTGAAGCTGAAACTATTGCTAGACAGTTCAAAGATAAAGATTTCACAGGTTTTCAAACAAATGGAATAACAATTGAAGGCGTGACATACCAGTTTTTAAGAGAAGAAGATAGTAACTTGTATTAGCCAAAAGGAAAGATCAAGGAGGAGTGACTTTGCAAGCAACAAAAACTGCAATTATTATAGCTTATTGTCCGGAAGGAGATCAACAAAGGATATGCTAACAAAGCAGTAAGCGTCATTGCACATTATTTTGAAAGAATCGGCCTATAAATTATGTATTAAAAATAAAATCAGATAAGTTAATTGTGGAAACAATTTCAAATATCGAAGGCCATTTCTGTTAGTTATCATTAATTGATATTGATCCGTTAATTTATGTGTTATTTTGTTATTTCCTATCATAATTTTTGTTGTTGTTGTTGTCATTGTTGTTGCTGCAAATGCTAAAAAAATATTAATTACTTTTTTCTACTATTATTTGCTAGTTTCGAAAACCAAAACAAAAATTTAAAAAATCAAAAAGCGCATGTTTAAACTTCAATCCTGGTTTCCTGATTAAACTACTAATGAAAATGCTTCATTTTTGTTTGTATGTTTTTTCACTAATTTTTCCTTGAATAACAAATATCAGTTATTTATTGAATTGAAAAGACTCTCTGAGCTCCAACGCGATAAATCAACCAACAATCCAGGTCACTGTTGCAAGAGAAAGTTAAATCTTTAAACATCAAGGAATTTATGAAGTTGGAAGCCCTCGACTAACACTAAAAGTCACCCTGACCTGATATTGTAGAACCTTTGAACATATTCTTATTTATAAATATAATGGCGAGAATTTCGAAATTTAAATCAGTATCATAAGGTCTAATACGAAGCCTGGCTGATTTTGCCCACATATTAGGTCACTGTAACATATAATGAGTTTGAATCGTTAGATATATCTGGGTAAAGAGTTATAAAAAGTTTGCGCGTAGGTGACTGTCCTTACTTTACGTATGAGGATATTGTTGTCTGAGATAGTGAAACCTTTTACCGATTAAATTACAATAATTGCGTATTGCTCTGCAATGTCGGAATCACCAACCATGGAAGTATTTTACTTATTTTTCATTTAATTTTCATAATTTCACTTAAATTGAGACTTCGCAAGCTATAGGCGAAAGTGCAGAAATTACATAATTTTTGCCTGTGCGTGTGTGTGATGACTTTATACAGCTAGGTCCTTTATTGTGTCAAGCCTAACATGACACAAGATCTCGTTTATTTTAAGGTCCCATCCAAAAGAAACATGACTTCCATTTCGTAATGCCAAGTACTTGGCGAAAGGACAGTCGCTACCTATTTTCAGGTCTTGGGTTAAACCCGGTCGGGCACAAACCCACGACCTCCCATTTACGGATCTCCGTGGGGAACCCGGGTTAGAATAGGTCCGCAGCACCTCATGCTTGTTGTTACAGGCGACTAAAATGCGGCATTCCGTTTGCCGTGGAATGCGATACTTAATGGCGTAGGACGGAATTCCGGTGATTGAGGACCAAGTGGGTTGCGGCTTACTTCGGACCAACATCACTTTGACCCTTACTTCACCTAGAAGGACGGTTGGCATCAGTCCGTGTCCAACTAATCGGCTGGTCAAGCCAAGCCCTGCAGTCAAGATATGGTTTCTCCTTTAGCTCTGCTCATTAAAAAAGCGTGTTCAATGTCACTACTGATCCAATGCAAGAACAGGCAACAGTCAGTGAATTTATTAGCAGAAAAATATTTTGTGGATGTTTCGGTTAAAGTAACTCCGCACAAAACTCTTAATAGTAGCAAAGGCATTATAAGAGACCTTGAAGAGTTATGTTTGACATGTCAGAAAATGACATAGCTGACGATTTTAAGAAACAAGATGTTACACAAGTTCGGCGTTTCATGGTGAAAAGGGAGGAAAAACTTATTAAAACTAATTCTTACCTCCTTAGTTTTAATTTGTCCTCACCACCAAAGGAAATCAAAGCTAGGTATTATAACATTGCAGTTGCTAAGTGTATTCCAAATCCACTGCGATGTTATAAATGACAAAAATATGGACATGGTTCTCGTACATGCAAAAATACAGTAACCTGTTGTCGCTGTGGTTCAAAAGATCACGCTGCTGATGGTTGTTTTCTCACTCCAAAATGTAGGGAAAATCATATGGCCTCTTGCAGGGAATATCATTGTGGAAGAGAGAACCTGAAGTTTTAAAACTTAAGATTAATCACAATATCTCTTATCGTGAAGCTAAAACCTTATATTTGAAGGAGCAGAAAGGTCCAAGCACATCATACGCTGTAGTAGCATCGGGTTCTGCTTCTAAAACATATAAAAGTATTGCCTGTCAAACAGATTTTAGTTTATCAAATACAACAACAAACATAACTCAAACTAAAAAGAAAATCAACACTTCTACTGCAACAACTCAAACAAAAAAAATGTTAACAGTAATAAAATAACAAAGAATGGAAACTAAAAACACAGAAAGAGAATAATTCTGCTGCAGATAAGCTAAAATAACACATGATCAGGAAAAACCTGCATCAGAAAAAAACTAATAATAAAAATAAATCTTTAAAACATTGCTTTGCTTATAAAGATAGTTTTACGACCGTGAAGTCGAAATATTCTGTTTATCGACTTCGTTTTCTTGCAAGAAATGTATCATCAGATAAAGAAATGGAATGTGCCTTATTCTCGCAACCAATTTCCCCAATAAGAACACCAAATAAAAAATGAATAATACAACTATCATTTAGTGGAATTGCAGAAGTTTTAGAAATAATTTAGATGATTTAATTTAAAGAATCGGATACTGAGTTTTATAAAATTCAGATATTGTAAACAGCATAATTCTTTTTCACCAAATAGCGAAAGAGCTTCTGGAGGTGCAGCAATTTTTGTACGCAACGGCACTATTCATAGTCGAATTAATTTAACAACAAATCTCCAAGCAGTGGCTATTCGCCTCACGCTTCAAATTACCATAAGCTTATGTTCAATTGATATTCCTCAAAATTCTTCGTTACAGCTTGCTGATATGCAAAACTTAGTCGAGCAGTTACCTTAACCATTTCTTTTAGTTGGTGATTTTAATGGTCATTATCCTTTTTTGGGGAAGTCCTCGACTTGATAATAAAGGAAAAATAATTGAAACAATTGACCTTTGTATATTAAATGATGTACCAAAACATTTGTATCTGATGCAACAGGTACGCACTCATCAATAGATCTGTCAATTCTTAATCCAGATATTTTAAATGATTTTTCATGGAAAATTCATGATGATCGTTGTGGAAGCGATAATTTTCCAATTATATTAGAAAATACATCTGGGGCAAATGATATTACAATTCCTAGATGGAATTTTACCAAAGTGGATTGTAATTGGTTTCGCAATCTCAATGAAGAAAAGATTTTTGTCGAGAGATTTGAAGATAAAACCGATAAAATTTAGAGTTTTACTGACATTCTCATAGACATTACTAATATGTGCATTCCTAAGACCTTTGCAAATCCTAGAATCCATAAACCATGGTAAAATGAGTAATACAAACAAGCTAGGAAAAATAGGGAGCAAGCTGAGAGACAATTTAATAAGTCTCCAACATAAAATAATGTACAGTTGCTTCGTATCTTTCCTGCAAAAGCTCGAAGGACTGCTAAAAAGAGCAGAGGAGATTTGGGAGAAATTTTGTCTCCAAGATCAATTCTCACACCCCATTAAATAAAGTTTGGAATATGGTGCGTAAAATAAAAGGTAAATGTTCTTCCGAGAATGTTAAACACCCTAAAATAAATGATACAATTTTAACATCTGAAAAAGACATTTCTATCAAAATTGCTCAGACGATATCAAAAAATTTGTCTTCAGCTAATTACACCTCAGGATTTCAAAAATATCAAAAGATCCAAAATCGGACAATTCTGAACAATATAATGATATATTTTCATATGAAGAACTTCAAAATGAACTTTCTAAAGCACATGATACGGCAGTTGGTCCAGACGATGTGCATTATCAACTTCTTAAGAAGTTGCCCCTTAATGTCTATTCACTCTAAACAGTTTATTATTTAAAACTAGAATTATTTTTAAATATGGAATTTCAGTTTTTAAATTTTAATCCCCAAAACAGCATCTTACTGCAGGGTTATAGATGATGAATTGTTAGAAACTTGAGAACCAATTATTGAATGACTGCATTATATAATTATATATAGAGAAAGAGAATACCTTAGCTTTGTATCCTTTATTGCTAGGATCAAAGCATTTCTTGTATATATCTGCTCCGACTCATCTCTTCATTAAGTAACTAGATCCTTTACTCCAACACATCATGTCCTGTCTTTTTAAGTATTCTAAAAAGGTTCAGTTGTTTAATCTCTTTACCTCTAACCCTGCCATTGTCAGCCAGCAAGTGCTTTATAAAGTTGGCTTTTTTTTATTGCCATGAACAGGCTCCTCCAGGTTAGTAGATTCAAACGAACTGATACAAGGGGTTAGTCAACTAAAACCGTGCCATGCACAGATCTTTTAACTAACCCATCCAAGGGGTTAGTCGAATAAAACCGTGCCATGCACATATCTTTTAACTAACCCATCCAAGGGGTTTGTCGAATAAAACCGTGCCATGCACAGATCTTTTAACTAACCCATCCAAGGGGTTAGTCGAATAAAACCGTGCCATGCACAGATCTTTTAACTAACCCATCCAAGGGGTTAGTCGAATAAAACCGTGCCATGCACAGATCTTTTAACTAACCCATCCAAGGGGTCAGTCAACTTAAGCCGTGTCATGCACAGATCTTTTAACTAACCCTATTTTTCAAAAGGGTTAGTTATTAGTAGCCGTGCCATGCACAGAATTCTTTAACTAACCCATCCAAGGGGTTAGTCGAATAAAACCGTGCCATGCACAGATCTTTTAACTAACCCATCCAAGGGGTCAGTCAACTTAAGCTGTGCCATGCACAGATCTTTCAACTAACCCTGTTTTTCAAAAGGGTTAGTTCTTTGTAGCCGTGCCATGCACAGAATTCTCTAACTTACCCTTGCAAGGAGTTAGTCAACTAAAACCGTGACATGCACAGATCTTTTAACTAACCCATCCAAGGGGTCTCATCCAAGGGGTTAGTCAACTAAAACCGTGCCATGCACAGATCTTTTAACTAACCATATTTTTCAAAAGGGTTAGTTATTAGTAGCGGTGCCATGCACAGAAATCTTGAACTAACCCTCACAAAACATAACCTAATGTGCCTTTGCTTGTCTAATTTTAAATTTTTCTTGGTCATAGCTTTTAGAAAATTAATCAGTTTTCTTGTTGAAGGTGTATGGTTTCCTATTATGCATTTCGTCTCTTCTAACATTCCACAACTGACAAAAAGAATCTTGACTTGGGTGTAAAACACCATCAAATTCAGTCAACAAGTTTAGTTGGTTATAGTCTGGTGTGCATAGAATTGTTCTATTACCTTTCCATCTCTTGTCATCAAGGGGCCAGTCAATTATAACATTCACATTTACAAGCAAACAAACAACAGTTTCAATAAGTTACTAGTAGGTGCGTCATGCAAGAATTTTTAAAAACTTCAGTCTTTTATACCAGAGTAATAGAGAAAGCTAGTGGAAAACAATCTTAGCAATTGCTGTATTGGCTAGCTAGTACAATTTAAACATATACAGTACTCTTTATTATACCCCAAGGAAAAATCTTAAACTATTATTGGTCAATTTCGAATCACGTGGTATGAAACAGTTCACAATGATTGAAGCAGCAGGCAGCATTGCCATGGGATATTGCAATGTTCACCGCTAAATATAGAAACTTATGAATGTTCATCATTGAAACTATCGAGTGATTTTACCTACGATTACCTAATTTGTAGACCAGTAACTTCTACATTTTTTTTTATCAAATTCAATTTTAAGCACTTTAAACAGGCCTTGACGAAATAAAAGGTAAAAGAAATCGCTTTTTGTTCGGTAAAATAAAGTAAATAGTGCCCTTGGTTGACGGAAATATGGAGAATTGTCTCCCCTTGGGAACTTTATCTCCCTTGCCAGTCGGTTTAGGAGATTGTGTTACCTCAGGGAGACAATCCTCCATATTTCCCTCAACCAAGGGCACTATTTATATAATGTACAAAGTGTATTTTATTTTCATAAATATGTTAAAGGTTTAAGCTGTTTACAAACACATCTAGGGAATGGAGATACACTCATAAGGAAAAATATCAACAACTAAGGATTTAATGCAGATCAATATTTTATACCTCTGCATAAATTTCTAAATGTTTTCAAAACATAGTCATCAACAATTAACAAATGATATACATGTATTAATTTATTGCACCTAAAGTAAACTAATGTGATTGGATGATAGCCTGTTGACAAAATATAAAGCCACAACATTCCAAAACCTGATGAAATTACCCAAACTTTGTTGCAGATTGCACATAAAACACTTATCCAAGAAGTTAAGTATGTCATAGATGCGATTGGTCATATTGGAGAGGATATGTTGAAAACTTTGTTTCCTGATGTAAAGTCTATTTTTTCATTGTATGAGCAGCTAGAGCCATCTGTCTCCCGTGTGCTGACACTTTTTAATTGTAACCCTGTGACAACAGAGCAGAATGAATGTCTGGGATATCTTCAGCGTTTTGTTCGTGGAAGGAATAAGCAACAGCAAAACAGCTTTTACGTTTCCTTACTGGGTCAGATATTATTTGTGTGAACAAAATTGATGTTTCATTTATTATTCGCCATGGAAAGGGAATACTTCCCAGTGTGCATATATGTGGCCCATTACTTGAATTGCCATCCACCTATGTGAGTTATCCTGATTTCAGGTCAGAATGGGAGGGCATCCTTGAAAACAAAGACTGTATGGAAATGAATTCTGTTTAGAAAGTCATTTTAAATTTCTTAGAAAGTTGAACATTAGTTAAAACTTATAAACCACTTTTTTAAATTTGGTTGTTTAATTGCTTATACAAATATGTTTGGTTCTTTACTTTAATTACACCTGGATTAAAAGCTCATGGCATAATACGGCATGTGAGTGTGTGTGTACTTTTTGCATACATAAGTGTGACATTTTAGACATGAGCAGAATTTTTAACAAACTCACAGATGCAGGTGTAGGCCAATGTAATTCAAGTCATTTCATTACAATAGCTAAATAAATCAAAATGTTCAAAAATCTTTAAAAAAAAAAACCATTTTTTCCAAAGGGACAATAATCAGAAACTTAAAGCTGCATAATGTTATCACCAGACAGGGAACACCTAAGTTTGTTTGAATGTTTGATTTTTATATCATATACAAGTTTCTGGTCTATGTTATTGCTAAATCTTATTTAACAAACAATAAGATCACATATGGGTTTTTCTTTTCTTAAAAAAAGTATTAAAACTTAATTGGAAAAATAAAAATTCTTTTATTTATTTAAACCTCTGCATGTTAACTATTAATGAAAGATATTGACCAGGTGAGCATCACATACCTATTGAGCCTGTTATATTGTTTTCATATACAATTTTATGAGAATTCTTTAAATTTAACCACCAGACTGGTAAGAATAAATAGTTTTATTGCATTGTCAAGAAGGATTTTGCAATGTTTTTATTTTAGTAATCATGATACTTTAATCCAAGGGAGAGATAAGTACTCATACTGTTTATATTGTGATCTTTGTAATTTATATCATCATTGTGTACACGTTTTTTTATAGGTTGTAGTGTATCTGTTAATGTCAGAATTTATATGATGTCTTGAATATTTTGGTTAAAAACATCTGAATTGTTATTTTGCTCATTTTAATAAAGAAATATGAGCTGAAGGCTTTTTGCAATACTTTATTCTTCTCCATGCATTGATCAAATTTAATTAAACTTTGAAATCAAAAGGGACAATCTTAAAAATTTTGATAAGAATTTTTCCATTGTCAGTTTAATTCAGAATTGGTTATGACATTCATGCATAATCATGAAAAATACTTGTGACTATTATACTTTATGTATAAATTTTATATGTTGTTACTTTCAGCTTTGTTAGAATTATAAGGTTTGACACTAGAAGAAGGACAATCAAAGTAGAATGGCCTTATAAAAACTTGTTGTTATTAAAAGTGTGATGTCATATGTTAAATGAATGATCAGTAATTAAATGATATTTCGTTTCTAATATATTTTCTCTTGCATTGACTCCAAGTCACAGTGTTCATTTAAAGTTAATATTTTAAGTTATTTTTCCTGTAAAAATGTCTACTTACAAAAACTTTAAGTATGGCTAGCAAAACTTTTTTTTATTATGTAATTAATATTATTACATTATTATGTAATTAATCCTATTTAACAATACTTTAAGTAGGACCCAGTTTTTGTTTTGAAAGGCAATTAGAAAAACTGGACAAAGCCAAAGTTTTAGCAAAACTTTTAAATTTAAATAAAGTCTCTATGACCGTTAAAACTGTTTATTCCTATTGAACTGATTAAGATACTGATGCCTCATACACGACTTTTAAAAGCAATTAGTATTGTAGGTTTATAAATAGCTTCTAGGCATAAAATACTAAAAAAAAGTCAATGCTAACATCCAAGGCAATAGTTTTGTTAACATTTTTATCAAACCAGAAAGGTAAATTTTAACTGATATAATTAACTTTAGATAATGAAGTATAAAATTGTTTCAGTAAAGTGATCTAACTTTGTTTCAAAACATATAATCCAGGTAAGGATTTTGGGTTTTCTCTGTTGTTTGTATATCTTGTTATTTTTGTTACCAAGGAATAATTTAAGCCATATGTTTTACATTCAATACTCTTGTTTTTATACTCCCGAAGGGACGTATTATGGTATACCCTCCGTCCGTCCGTCCGTCCGTCCGTCCGTAAACATTTTCCGTCAAAGTTTTCTCCGCTTCTGTCAATTGGAATGATTTGATATTTAGTATGTAGCTTGGTGATTATGAGTTGTACGTTGTAAGAAACTTTTATGTCCATAATAATACCTCTTCCTGTTTGCCGATACTTTGTAACATTTTGCACTATCTTATTTTTCCGTCAGGAGGTAATGTAATAATAAAAGAATAGCAAACAAAGTACTATAAAAACAAAATACCTATATTAAAGTAAATTTAGATTCTGTAGAAGTTCCAAAACAGTAAAGCCAAATCATTCAAATATCATCGCCAAGAATACAGAAGCCAAAAATCCAGTTATCAAAATAAAAATCTTATCATACACACAGAAATGTAGATTTATAAATTGTTCAGAATGTTATTGGAAAAGTTTTCTTAAAAAAAAATCCTTCGGGCGTATCATGCGGCTTTAGCGCAGCCCCTGGTTCTCAACTTTAGTCTTTTATTGCTTCCTGTAGACAGAAAATACAATGCACATCCACGCCTGTTTTAGCTAATCTGGCAATAGAAAAATAAAAAAAAAAATTGAAACTTGGTAACTTGGAAATGATTAATACATTTTAAGAGCAAGAGGTTGTGGACTTGATACCCAGAAATCAGATTGGTCGTTAATTCGCTTCGCGCTAACTGACTGACATGCTGGGAGTCTAAAAACCAGATGGTATGGTTGGTTAGATTAAGTTGGTTAAATGTTGCTTAACGTCGCTGCAGCAATATTTCAGTTATTCGCAACGAGAACTATTTTTATTAATCTTATTCGTGTATGCATGTGAAGTGCGAGTGCGTTGTATGGTCTGCCTTGTACTAGCGTGCACTCGGGGGCGACTTTAATGTGCTAGCTCACAGAGTCGGTACGCCGCACACAAGCGTATCCCTCCCCCAGTATCATTTACTGATACCAGGTAAGAGAAATTTACTTTGCCACATGTGGTCCGAGCGGACCTCGAACTCACAGCGGTAAGAGACCCTGATTTTATAGACTGTAGCCTTCTCCATTAGGCCACCGCGGCCTCTGGTATGGTAGGATAACCTACTACATCTATCTTGAATTATCATCCATGGTATACCTATGGCGAGCAGATGTCAATGAATACAACGCGTCTTTTGCATATCTCACCGCACCGATATTGAATATAAATAATGTTTTAGTGATAAACATTTAAAAAACTTGACGTAATTGGTACCATTAATCGATGACAAAACCGTGTTGACACCGATATATGCGAATTATTTAATGGATATTTTTTTCACATATAGAATACCACTGCGGTAGCTCAGTCGGTTGAGTGCTCGTTCCGTAAGTGGGTTCGATCCCTGGCCGGGTCTGACCCAAGACTTGAAAGTGGGCAATGGATGTTCTTTCGTCAAGCACTCGGCATAACGAAATGAAAGTCACGGTTCTTTTGGATGGGAACTTAAAATAAAGGAGGTCCTGTGTCACGGTGGACTTGGCACTCTAAAGAACCCTGCTGTATAATTTCATCAGCGCAACGTACAGGCAAAGATTTCTGCACTTTCGCCTATAGCTGGCGACGTCTAGGCATAAGTGAAATATTCTTGACTAGGACGTAAAACACAATTAATCAACTCAACTCTTAACCTAGAAGAATTTATTTTAAAAAAGAAAAAAGTAAAACCTTCATGTTTGATCTATCTATTTCTTTTTCAATTGTTTTAAACGACGGTTATGGCAATAATGAAATGATTTTCTGTTGCAATTCTAGATAAAGATCCAAAGCATGATAAGGATCTTTTGGAATTAATAAGCTATTCTCAGCGATTATTTGAATACACATATTAAAAATGTCCTCCTCACAATGTATCCCACTGCGAAATGTAGCATGTTCCTTACATATTTCTATTTCTTCATCATCAATTTCACATAAATAATTGTCTGTTGAATACAACTCTGGAATTGAATACATTATATTCGGACGACCAGTAGGAACATTCGTATTTCTGGATCGACGAATAAGATGTGAATCCCATACTTTCGCAGTTTCATCTAAATCTGTCTTCAAAAAATAAAAATTAAAAGATAAACGAAAATAATAATTTTAAAAGCAACATGTTGAACTTGCACACTAAGATATTGTCTTACTCTTGCGATCTGAAATTCAAAATGGACAATCGAGATTGTTACAGGAAAAATGTCACTTTTAATAAATAAATCAAGTTAATAAAAGTAATGAAATTGCATGCCTTAAACCAGCTTTTAGTGTTAAGCAAAATGTTCAATGTGTGCAATAGAATGGAATTTTGGGTTCTCATCTATACAATTTTAACCCTATTTACCAGCTAGTTCTAACCATTTTAAGATAAGATGGTTGCGAGTAACATTTCATTACGATGATCATATAATTGTTCAACATGTAAAACTGTTTTAGAAATTTTAGTTTGATTATGTGTAACGTTTTCCCATTGTTTTATAGCCACTCAGGCCCTCTGACGATAATTTGTGTATAAAGGGAATATAATTTCCCAGTAACAGGGTTAAAAAGTTTTATTTAAATATAATTCAGGTGGAGAACAGATTTCAATTTTTAAATTATTCTGCAAAGCACTTGTATAAACGCAACAATTTCCCTAAAACCGAAACAATTTTGTTTTTTATATGGCCAGAGCGTCAACAACAAAAATCATCACAGAAATTTCGGGTCTGGTTATTTTTTAACACACTTGGCAAATTCAATAGTCGAAGACGAACAAACAGTCTGTTTTATATGGGCGACCAACCTGTTGGTTTAGTGGAAGAGCGACCGCCTACCGAGTGGGAGGTCATTGGTTCGATCCCAGGCAGTATGCACTGAAAGGCGATAGAAACACCCTGTTCATTACTTCCTCCTCCGGCGATCGTTACATAACGGAGATAGAAAAAGGACTGGCTTACTCGTTGTCAGAATAAAAGACCGCTCAGAAGTATGTATGTGTGTGAAAAGCTGAAAAATTAAAAAATTGCTGATGCGACGTTAAACTTTTTATAACAAACACAATATATGAAAGGGCATATAGCGCTCTTGATCTAAACGATTACATGCCAGATCCGCTCTGATCAACGTCATGCTCCTATTAATTGAAATAGAGACATGTGTATGTTATTTCTACTATCCTGAATTAAACCAAGAAAGGAAAATAATACGAGATTCTTATCAAAAAATCCACCATCAAAATGACCAGCAGCCTTCAATTGGTCAAATAATGCCAGCCAAAATTCTATGCACTCTTTTCATAAGAATCCCCACCAGTATTCTATACGCCGATTACTTGTACTGCAGCCGTACATAAAAATTTTATCGTCAAAAAAATTGTCGTCCCCATTGCGACGAAAGAAACGCTGGAAAGTGCACACATGTGAATTTTCTGTACCCTTGTCTCCTCTGACAATAATTGGACATCCGCCTAGGGATTGTATTGTTTCCAGAAAGTATCCACCTATCACTTTTGGATCACTGTTGGTGTAATAAGCATTTAACCACATAATTTTACGTGAAAAACCATCCACACATCCGTTAATACAAATACCAAATGGACGAAGTTTGTCATATGAATCAAGATGCCAAATATAGTTAGGACCTTTTGACATATATTTGCGCCTGCGAAGTCTATGTGCCTTTCTGAGCTCGACGCTTTCCGGATCTAATACCCTCATTAGTAATCGCACCTCTTCCTTTAAAGCATTTATACCTTTTTCTTTACACTTTTGATACATCCACCGGTAACCATGCAAAACGCCAGATTTACGCTGTTCTTCCATTATAAATTCTAAAACATCCATAATATCGGTAGGGTTTTTATGTCTGTACAATCCTTCCTTGTGCAAAATACGGATTAAATGTCTTTTGCTAAGAGAATACCCATGAATGAATTGCAAAACAAAAACAATCTCATTATATCGTAAACCTAAATTGAAATAAAACTTAATTTTTCCCAGTCTGTCTTCCATTTCTAAACCAGTCATAACGATTACTTGTAATTTGAAAGGATCTGTGAAAGTGAACGAAATAATATTTCGAGATAACGAATTATTATTTCGAGATAACGAATTATTATTTCGAGTGAACGAAATAATATTTCGAGATAACGAATTTTTATTTCGAAATAACGAAATAGTATTTCGTGGTAACGAAATATTAATTTGAGATAACGAATTATTAATTTGAGATAACGAATTATTATTTCGAGGGAACGAAATAATATTTCGAGATAACGAATAATTATTTCGAGGGAACGAAATAATATTTCGAGATAACGAATTATCATTTCGAAATAACGAAATAGTATTTCGTGGTAACGAAATATTATTTTGAGATAACGAAATATTAATTCGAGATAACGAATTATTATTACGAGGGAACGAAATAATATTTCGAGATAACGAATTATTATTTCGAGGGAACGAAATATTATTTCGAGATAACGAATTATTATTTCGAAATAACGAAATAGTATTTCGTGGTAACGAATTATTATTTCGAGATAACGAATTATTATTTCGAAATAACGAAATAGTATTTCGAGGTAACGAATTATTATTTCGAGATAACGAATTATTATTTGGAGGGAACGAAATAATATTTCGAGATAACGAATTATTATTTCGAGATAACGAAATAAAAAAAAAATATTTACCATGTCACCTAACGGACTCCGTATCGGAGAAAATAAAACTCTTTAAACAAAAATTAAAAAGTTTCCAAATTACGGATATAACATACGTCATGTTTTTATGTACACAATCAAAATTGTTTATCACAGGACGAAAAGCTGTCTATAAACCAGCTTATAGTTGGATTACAGGTGGCTTATAGCTGGCTTATCAGAGTCTATAAGCCATCTATAAGCTGCTTATAAATGGCCTATAAGCCATTTATAAGCCAGGCTTATAGATGGCTTATTGGCATTCAAAATATAAGCCATCTATAAGCCTTCTATAAGTATTCCTAAATCCAAAAAGGTAAAGTGGTTTACAACACATCCTATAAGCCATCAATAAGCCTTAAAAACCTAACGATTTTTTTAAAATCATACACGTGCATCATTTGATAAAAATGATTTAAGATCTAATACACTGTAATTATACATTAAATGTACCAAGTACATTTAAAAGTTTTTTCGCTTTCAGTGTTATTTGTATGAAAATAATTGTTTTAGTAGTACTAAATAAGATAATTATCAATCTTACAGCCACTTCATATTTGGCTTAGATCATCATTGCTTACTAATAAACACTTATATGCTGACGGAGCATATTTTGATGTATACTCACATAGAGTATGGATCATTACTGTAATGTTGTCTGTGAATAGTTTATATGACGGAGTGGAGTGGAAAGAGTTATTGTGTTTTATGCCCCAACCAGGTGGTCAGTTCTGGGATGGTGGAGGAAACCGTAGTGCCTGGAGAAAACCACTCCTGTTTTAAACACACAAACATATATATATATAGTTTAAAAATTTGAAATAATTTTAATTTTTGCTTTGAAATGTAAAGATAAACAAACGAAAGTTTTTGAACAATAAAATAAGTTAATCGGAAACTTCACCGGAAGTTACAAGGTTCCATTGAAATTTCTCGTTAAACACAAAGATCTCGACTTTTATTACAACATGAGTTACACACGTCAAAATAATATGGCAAGTCACAAGTAGCTGAATGGCCTTGACCAGTTCCGCGTGGAATATTCTTTTGATCAATGACCGTGGAAGTAGCGGAACGCCCACTTTTCAACTTAACACCAATGAAAGTTTTCCTTTTACTAACAGACAGTTTACTATGACCTGACCGTATGTCGAGTACAAAGTAAAAATCGTGAATATAGAATGGGATACCTGACTTCCTTTTTTATGTGTTTTAGTCGGAAATTATTCTTCCAAGTAAACCGTCACTCTGCTACTATAAACACTTCTTAACCAAAAGACGGATTAATTATATCAGGTATTAATCATTTTGTACATATATTTTTTTTTATTTTGCCGCTTGCTATCAACTTGATGTATAAACGAATTTAAACTACGATAAGGAAACAAACAAACAAGGAAAGTATATTTCGATAAAAACGTTGGAATTTTCATCATATTTTGTAATCTGGACCGAAAATTAACTTCGATTTAAGCAAAATTTCGAATTTCGGTATTTCGATTTAAACAAACAAAATTGCACAGAAATACATAGCCATCTGACGGGACCGTTTGTATCATTTCGATTTAAGCGAAATGTCGATTAAACCGATTTCGAATTGACGAGAGACGACTATATATATATATATATATATATATATATATATATATATATATATATATATATATATATATATATATCTCACTTCCTTGATTTGATGGAAGTTCACGTGTATAACATATTTTGCCAGTTTTCAAAGTTTTTTTGGTGGGATTGTGATATAGACAAGGTATGTTTGTTTTATATATATATATATATATATATATATATATATATAAAGAGAGAGAGAGAGAGAGAGAGAGAGAGAGAGAGAGAGAGAGAGAGAGAGAGAGAGAGAGGAACCGTTTGCGGTAGAAACCGTTCGCGGTTTTGATATTCTTTACCATTTCGTAGCGAGAAATTTTCACGGTTTCATCTGTAGGGTAAGTTTACAAAGGTAAATAAATCTTATTGACTGATTACAAACACACAAATCCATGTTCCGATTTGTGATTTAGGTTATAACTACTGAGTTGTTTTCATAGAGACAAAATAAAACTCTACATGCATATAAGTTCTTTGAGTTGTTACTTTCATTATTCAGTTGTACTTTTAAGCAGCGAGGAATAAAAATGTACAAGTATATGGTTTCTTCAAAAATTCCGAATTTTCCCGAAAACACCTGAAAAGCAACATTTGGTGACATTTTCATAGTTCAGTTTCTAAATCTACAGGAGAGAAGAGAAAAAGAAATGAGTGTAATGTCAATCCACCTGAGATGCGTGCCGATATTGCAAAAAGCTGCATTGAAATTGGTTGAGCATAAACGGTTAGAAAATTTAGTGCATCACTTGAAAAAAAAAAAAAAAAAAAAAAAAAAAAAAAAAACAGTGAATGAAAGAACTGTTTGTTCAACATGGAAATCGTATTTACGTGAACGTAGTTATAATATGCAGCGAGAAATCAATGCATTGCCAAAGAATGACACTGGCCGTCAACTATTATTAGGAAAATTGACTAGGAAGTGGTTGATTATGTTAAAACGCTCAGAGCAGCGAGAAAATTTGTAAATAACTGAATAGTTTTGGCTTGACAAAGGGGGTAGTTTTTGTATAGAGATAAAACAAAACCCGTATGTGGGAGGATGATAGGAACGCGCCTCACTCATTTTCGAAATTTTCGAAAGTGCAACAATGGCCGAGGCTCTTAAATCTGTTCCATAAATGAAAATATGTCATTTCACTTTTAATATTTTATTTTTAATGTGATTTTTGTTTTAACCAAGTAACAAACTTTTTTTTAAATATTATAAAATGAATTTGAATGTTAACCACGTGACGATCTTTTTAAAAAATATTTCAAAAGCTTGTGTTTATTTTTATCAGCAAAAAGTAAGAAGGTAGGCCAAGGTTTAATTTAGATGTAAAAGTAAATGCGCTTTAAAATTTGAATTTTAATCATTACTTTAAACACAGAAAAAAGATGAGAACATTTCGTCAGGAAGAACAACCGCGAACATCGCCTCTTTTTATACAGTTATATATATATATATATATATATATATATATATATATATATATATATATATATATATATATATATATATATATATATATATACAGTCAAACCTAGTTATAACGCCAACATTTATCCATGAATATTTTGGCTTGATAAAGAGTTTGGCGATTAACTGAGGGAGAGAGAAACCGAGAGATGACATGTGTACTTTTTGTGGTTAGAGTGGGATACGTACGTCAAAACGGAATTGGAGACGGTTTGATTAAATCGTTTTCAGTGGTAGACTCATGTGATTCAAAGAATCGTTTTATTGATTTATTATATTCAGGCTCGAGCATTAGTAAACACAACTTCAATGCCTTTTTAGAATGCATTTCCTCTGTGTCATTTTCTTGGAGTGCATCCGTCACCGTCAGATTTATGGTCATTAATAAGCTTCTTTGCTAGCTTAATTATCACCAACAGTTCTCCGTTTTACTTTATGCCCCATAACGTCGAAAAAATAATCAGCGATTTCAAGCTGTGGGATTTTAGCATGTTTTCATAATATTTCATAATATACATTTTCTGTTTAATAGCCAACGGAAATCCTTTTTCATTTGGACGTTTGTTTTCTTTATGCATGAAATATAATCAAAAAAGATCAGTGAACACAATTCAGTAATTGCTATTTGTTTTATATTATTGTTAAGCCATAATACATGTAGTTGAAGATGCATGAATGAGTCTCTGACTGTCCAACAGTGTCTACTTTAAATAAAATCAGTCACCTGTGACCATGTTAATTGGGGATGATATCGAGGTAACAATAACGATAAAACGATCATTTGTTATCAAGTAAGGGTTGCGGATGGTGATTGGCGAACGGGATTGTTACGTGAGGGGAAAATGGGCCTAGATAGTACTTTATCGATAAGCAAGTTTTCCGATGAATAGGGTAACGATAGATCGGGGTTTTACTACATATATATATATATATATATATATATATATATATATATATATATATATATATATATATATATTTATATATATATATATATATATATATATATTTATATATATATATATATATATATATATATATATATATATACATATGTATATATATATATACAGATAGAGAGAGGGAGAGAGGGAGAGAGAGAGGGAGAGAGGGAGAGAGAGAGAGTAAGCGTTCTGTTGATTATGATTATGCAACTTAAAATACGATACTCTCAGTTATCCTTGCGTAAATTATCAAACAACAACAGTGTTTTCTTATTTTCATCTTTATTTTAATTTTTTTAGTTTATTTTATTGCAGTTTTCACAGTTAAAATAATAAAGCAAATACATTTATTATTCCTAAGACATTGCTATGTAATCTGCACTCTGAAAGGTTACAAAAATATTAGGTAATTTCAAAACATTTTTATAGTCAGTTAAAATTGGTATCTGGGTATAAATTGTCAGAACGCACGTGTTCAAACCTGTTTTAGTCTGAAATCTATAATAAAACAATCGTAGGAGTCCTTGACCAAATCGAAATCCTCAAAAAAGTTAAAACTTTGAAAGATGCAAAAATTAGTAACACGTATACTCCTATCAAGCAAGTGAGGCCTTGTGCTCCGGAAGGGTAAGCACCTTATCATTTTCAAAACTAAAATTACACTAAAATCAACACATTTTGATCAAATATTATCAAATTTTATCAAATATTAATGTGCTTCAATTTGATGTAATTATATCAACTATTGATCTTTTCAACAAAGTCACAAAAAGAGGAAAAACAGAAATGTAGGTTTTCCAAAACATTAATAATAATAATAATAATAATAATAATTAACAACATGTGTCATTGATACCATATGTAAAAATTTGCCTCGCGTATAAATTCACAAAACTGGGCCGATGTGTCTATATATTTTGATGAAGAACATGCCATGCGATAAAATTTTTAACCCTAATTTTGATTTCAAAAATAAAGGATGTAACTAGCGAAACGGAAATTGCTTCTGTTGTTTTATCGAAAAGATGTGCTTACAATGGGACTCTTTATTGGGTGATATATATTTTCTAAAGTTCAAAGTTCAAAACCTTTATAGATAACAAAAAAATGAATTTTTTTTATAAATAAGAAATTTACAAGGGCCGTTCAATATGTTATTTCGTTGATAATGATATTCTTGAATAGCTTTATTCAATAGCTTTCAAATACTTGTTCTCAGTCCCACATAGTTTTAGAATCAAAGAATTCTTATTAGAGCCAGTCGTTGACCACTGTTATAGAAATGGTCATATTTTGATGACGGCTAAAACCTTTAAAAAACTTCAATTAGCCTAGGATTGCAAAATCTATGAATCAATTTTTGGTAAGTTGAAAGTCATAGAATTGGAAACTAGCTCTACCACATACAGTGTTTATTCGAACCAGCAACTCAGGAGATACTGTTCCATTCTTCTTACCTCACAACCAACACAGACAGTCTCTACTTGTTTAAAGCAAAAATGAATAATGTGTTTTATTTTCATTTACATATTTAAATGCCAGCTCTCTACCAGCCAAAATTTGCAAAACTAAAGACAATTACGAGGATACTTCGTTAATAATTGTTCGCGAAAAATGTAATTTATATCTATTCTCTGAAAATAAAACAACACCATTGTCTTCAAAATTCCATCATTATGTAATTTTTTTCACAGTAATAATATTATAAAGATTTTTATTTTAATACTGCTTGAAAATAGTTATCATAATAACAAAGTTTTGAATTTTGAATTCAAATAAACGGATGCCTTATTTTATTGTGATTCATCATTCAGTTTTTACTTGTTAACCTTATATAAAAAGTCTAAAAAAGGAAACGAAACTCAAAACTCAACGAAAGAAAAATTGTAGAATATAGATAATGTATATTTCCCAATAAATTGTTTTATGACTGTTGAAATAGTTTAAAACAGCAGAAAATTTTTCTGCGTTTGATGTGTCACAAAACATTCTTAAATTATTCATATAAACACTTTTACAACTGCATCAAACAATTTGTTTTTTATTTTTATGATGGATTCAGTTCAAATATTTGTTAATGATGCAAAACATACGGTTGAATTAAAAAAAATTAACATAATTTTTTTTTCGAACATCAAAGACAAAATATGATAAGATATGAGTGGAATGATATTGTTATATGCATTATATAAATTATACATTCGCATTACCTAAATGAAAGTTAATGACCTGTTCTTTCGTTATCAAAGTTTGTAATCATTTCTTTAACATTTTGTTTTTTTTTTTTTTGATAAGAAATGGTAAAATAATTTCAAAACTATAATTAACACTTTTCCATTTTTTCTGGTCCAGTAGACAAGTTCTAGTTTCAAATAATAATTATATCATTGCATATCAATTTTCATTTTATAAGTCTTTGTAAAATTTTACGACCAAAGATTTTCTGATCAAAAAAAAGTTTACTTTACATTAAGTAAGAAAACCCAGTAGCTTCGAAAGGGTAAGCCTCCCCCGTCTGGATAGCTTCAACGGTCACGTGCAATATCGATTAATCACTAAATCTCGAAATACGAAAAACATGTTTCGGCAATGTACAAAATTTAACTGTAAACTGACTTCATGTTTGATAGAAGGATTTTGTTAAAGGTATCAATATATAAATCGGTATGTTTGTGTCTGATGTTCCTTTTTTGAATGCGATTTGGACAAGGATCGGTATGTTTATGTCTGATGTAGTTTTCTGTATTCTGATTAGAACATGGAACGGTATATATTTGTCTGATGTGCCTTTTTGATTGTAGTTTAGATATGGAACGGAATGTTTGTGTCTGATGTGCCTTTTTGATTGTAGTTTAGATATGGATCTGTATATTTGTGTCTGATGTGCTTTTTTGATTGCGATTTGGACATGGATCGATATGTGTGGGTCTGATGTGCTTTTTTTATTGTGATTTGAATATGAAACGGAATAATTTCTCATTGCTTTTTACTTTGATATGTTTATTATACTATTTCTTATTACACATAATAATTGGTTATCATTAAAAAACCTTATAAAAAGATTTTAAATTAATATTAAGTGATTGAAGTTGAAATCAAAATTAGATATAATCTTGTCCAATACACACACAAACACACACACACAAACACATATTAATTTGGAAATGCATAACAATTAAAATTACAAAATTATCAACTATGAAATTATAACTATCGTTAATTTCCTAAATATCTTTGCAATCGAAACAAAATACACTTTTAGGATATAATCTGATAAAAAATGAGCATAATATTTTCGTGACAATGAGAAAATTTGCTCACAATTTTTTTTTGAGTGGATTTATCTAAAATAACTTGGTATGAATCAACATCAACGCCTATAATATTTAACCAAAAATAAAATCAAAATATATAGTTACAGATAATTCATACAAAATAATTATACCATGTTGTCCTTTCTTTTCCCTGCGTACTCGTGAGTTTATAAGAGAGAGAGAGAGAGAGAGAGAGAGAGAGAGAGAGAGAGAGAGAGAGAGAGAGAGAGAGAGGGGGAGAAAAGAGAGAGAGGAGAAGTGATACAGGGGTTAATTTCTTCTTGTTCGATACGATTTTTGTGGTTTTAGGGAGAGATTATTATTTTACATTTAGAGCCCCCAACAGGTAAAACAGATCATTTATAATCCTTACTACTGGTTACGAATAATTATTTTATAAAAAGATGATCAAGGCCATACAAAGTATCAAGATTAGGAATAAATCTGCATAGAAAAAAAATAAGGAAAAGTTTGTGTTTTCTTTTTTATTTTCATATGTATTCATGTAGGGAAACAAGAACTATACATTATTTCGTCATTTCAATTGCTAGTGAAATAACAAAATCTTAAGTTTTTCTTTTTAAATATTTGTTGTTTTTTTTTTTTTTTTTTTTTTTTGTGTTTTATTATTATCGAACCTTATATGTAATATCAGTATTAGTTTTTAGGAAAACGTTTACTCAATCCAAAGACGTACTGTTTTAAAATAAAACGTGACAAAAAGCAATTATTAGACTAAACATCAAAATCAATAATTCATTACAGATTTTCCAGTAAGTAAAAAGTCTGAACGGATCTGTTGCTACTATGAATAATTCAAGGACTGTATCAAAATTAAGCCTTTTCCATTGTACTTCAATTCGATACAAATTTTAAATTTCCAAACATTTTGATATATATATATATATATGAATGAATTATCTATCGATTACATAAAACCCAAAACTCAGAGCATTCAGTTTTATCACGCAGTGTGTGGTAAATTGCCGTTACTTGATCGTTGTTATATAACTATTTACTTTACAGTTATCAATTTAACAATGGATTTTGTATCTATTGTTTTTTTTCTTTTAATTTATTTTTCTGATTTTAGTCATTCAGAAGATACATGTAAATTTCAATTTTATAAAACGGATAACAAACAACATATAGCGATAAATAATCCATCTATGTCAACAATGACTATTAAGCACTGCTCAAAGCAATGCTATTCTATAAGTGAATGTCTGTCTTTTAATTATAAGGAAAATGATTTGTTATGTGAAGCTAACTTTGCAAACGAAAACTTGGTATCAGATGACAATTGTAACTATTATCAGAAAAAAGATCAAGAAAAGGTAGGTTTTATAATAAAGAATAAGCAATATCTTTGTGATTTAACGTTTTGGTTTACAACCAAAGTCTTTCAAATAGTCTTTACACATGGGAATAGGAATCTCTTCGGCTAAAAGTTTTGTTTTGTTTTTTTCTTTTTAATTTCAATTTATTTTTTTACATGTTATAGATTCAAAATTCACGATTGCAACAAAAATTTTATACGAAAAATAAACAAATAAATAATTAACAAATAAATAGAATAAAGGCTGTTTTACAAACAATAATTAAAATGGTAGTCAAATGAAAAATCAATATATTTCTATGACTTTATAAATGAAAAAAACAATGTAACAAAACAATAAAAAATTGAATAAATAACAATTGAATAAATAAATAAATGTTAAAATAATGAACATAATACCAACCTAAAATTCGGGGTTCGTGTAAAAAGCTTTTTGCTATAATTTTTTTTTTTTCGGATTAAAACTCTACTTTATACTAGAACAATAAATTGTTAAATTTAAATATCAAAATTGCAATATTTTTAATTTAAATTCATTAATTCATCTATTGTCAACTTTTTCATTTATCTCTACATCAATAACAATGTTTTTTAACAAAGCTGTATATTATATCTGTCTAAAACCGCATTATTTTCTGTTTTGAATCGAATTAGTGGCAACAGATTTTCCTTCTTACCGACCGCCACTCGACATGTCTTTTTTAGCAGACTTGACGCAGATGTACCCAAATTGCCATTTAATTAGGTAATTTTATGTTTAAAACAATTATCACAGTATCATATATAGTAAAACAAACCTTTTATCTTTAGTACATGTAATGAATTTCAATAACTGAGGAACTGGCATATTTAGATTCATCAGCATTGTCTACTGTGTGTACAGACCTTGTCCAAATCAGAATCTCAAAAACAAAATTAAAACTTTGAAAGCTGGCAATATTAGTTATGCACGTGATCTTCCATCAAGGAAGTAAGGCCGGGTGCTCCGGAAGGGTAAGCACCTCCTGCCTAGCCAGCTACACCCGTCACGTGCAAGTCAACATTGAGAATGAAAGGAACTAAGAACTATGGTAAGTCAAATATATCCAATATAAGTTTGGATACAGTGGCTACATACGTATCAACAAAATTGTGATGGCGGCCATAAAAAGGGCCTTAATTAGCCTAGGCTGGCATTAATCTTGCGTCAACAATTTAATTGTAAGCAGTTCGCTTCGTTGTAGAAAGATCCAATAGTGGAAACAAGCTCTACTATCAACCCGTATTAACTTTGAAACATATACCCCATACGCAGGAGAAGCAAGGATAATACTGCAAAGAAACGGAAAGTTGACAATAGAAAAATTGAAGTCATCACGTTTGTCGTGTAGCTTCAGATGTAACCTTTCGTGCGTGTCAGAATTGAAATATAAGTCAAAATATGAAGCTGAGTATGGGGAATCCAACATGTCTTTTTTTTTCAAGCTCACTTGCATAGATGACATTCACACAGTCTCCAATCTTGGATTATCTAGAGATAGAACGTCATTTATATAGTTTAATGATTTAGCGGCAGTCTTTTCTCAAGATTTGATAAAGTTCTGTAAAATTCCGTTTCATATTAAGAAAGAAACAAATCAGCAAACATTGGTGCACAGATTGTGCCATTTGGTATACCGATTGTTTCTTGGGAAGTTATACTGCCAAACACAACAAATATGTTGTCTATCAAAAATTCTAACATTTTGTCGATGGTATCTTCAGTACATTTTTATTACCAGTATGTATGGTATTTTCCAAAATAACCAGAATCCCTGTTAAGGACTAGATATTTATATCTTAGTTTACCGTTTTTGTAAAAAAAAAAATGAAAAGTGAATGATTTGTTTTCTTTCAATTTAGTATGAGAGATAGTGATGTAACTTTGTAACAAAGATAGAGTATTAGAAACAAGACTGTCAAGTAGTTCTTTAGATTTTTTTAGAATTGGTTGATGCCAGACGTAGAAAAGACTTTTTCTGAATAAGTCTGAAGGCCATCTTTGACGACTGTCAAAATTTATGTTAGAATTACTAATAATGATTAAGTTGTACATTTAGAGGAACATGCTATATATCTTTCCTTGTATGGATTTTTGTGAAGTTTTGGAATCCAATACAAGTAAGGCAGGTCAAGTTTTTACTGTCTTAAATCGATACCGAAAAACTAAAGGAACCCCTTATGATTGGAAAGAACTTCATCTTCATCATTTAGATAATTTATAGAAAGACAATATCTAAAAGTATTATGTGCTAACTTTCAAGATCATAGCTGAATCGAGTTTTGAACACGAGCAATTTTTGCAGACATTAAATTTAAAAAGTCCGTTTTTAAACAAAAGTTTTAGTATGATCCATATTTAAGTCAAAATTGGGACACATATTATTCGCTAGTTCGCATCTGGTTTTATAAGTACAGAATTTTTTAAAATCGGTTGTCCATTTTTTTTTATTTATCACGAACTATTTCAAATAACTCGGAGCTTTTTCTAGAAATTATGATTTACAAATGAACTTGTATGTTTGTTTTTTATTTATATATATGTTTCACGGTAAATGCAGTATCGTACAGCTTGTTCTCACTATGAGGACTTTCTTAAACAAAGCAAGATGCTTACATTTAAATTGTTGATTCAAGGATATTTCAAGCCTAAGCTAATCAAAGGTTTATGACTTTTATAACAATAATATGGAGAAGTAAGAAGTCATTGATACTTATACTGGATATATTTGACCTTCCATATGTTACTCCCATTCTTAATTTTAGTTTTGCACGTGACAGATGTAGCTGTCTGCATAGTAGCTTACCCTTCTGGTGTACCAGGAATCACTTCCTGGATGTAAGTTGACATGTGTAACTGATTTGGTTTTTTTTATCAAAGTTTTTACTTTTTTGTAGGTATTGCTAATTGGATATGGATTGTTATGTATATGTTATATACATTTAATTGTTTATCTGCACTTTGTTTTATCCTTTTATTTTAAACAGATTTCAGTGGCTATGTAAACATATTTCAATTTTTTTGTAACACTTTCAGGTTGTTATTGGAGAGTGCCTCTACACGACTTGTCCTCTTCACACCCGTTGCATTGAAATAAAAGGATACGGTCCGCATTGTGCTATATTTGGTAACGTATAATCTTCATGCAACCATACTTAAAGATCGATTGACCTACCTGTCTATCTACCTATATGTACACACGGATGTGAACTTTTCCCAAAAGATGTTATAGTATGTTGAAATTTTAGATGTGTTCAACAAAACTTCAAAGTTTCATTCATTTATTTATTTATTTATTTATTTATTTATTTATTTATTTATTATTTATTTAGTTATTCATTTATTATTTTTTTTATTTATTGAATTTTTTTTTTTGTTAAATCAAAACAATTTAATTCTATAGATAGGATCAAAGGAAATATAAATGCAGTGTATATATTATTGTTGATACATAATTCTTTTTATGTAAAAACGAATTGATGGATTTATTTTTCTTCTCTTTTTTATTTGTTTTTGTTTACCTTATCCGAACAATATCAATAATTTAGTACTATATGGAACATAAATGTCAAATGTTTAAGGGTTATCATAAATAAAAATTATTTATGGACTCGAAGCTAGGAGTAAAAAGCATCACTCTTTCTAAAGACAGAAGTTAATGCTTTATAAATCCATTAGGCACATCTCAATGACATTTAAATTATTACAGAGTGTCCGGAACCACCATCAATTGTTAACGCTACTATTGATCCAGGGAACAATTTAGTTGGCAGCACTCGTCAATTCACGTGTGAAAACTTTCCATCCTGTTCAAAGCAAATAACTTGTCAATCCAATGGAACATGGACATCAATTACCCACATGTGTGAAACAGGTATTTCCTATTCGACCAGCTTTAATTCTAAGAAAACTGTACTTAAAATAAGGAACAAATATCAAATACTAATAGGACAATGGATTTTAATTTCAAAAATCAGCGATATTAAACTGGTTGTCAAATTTTATTAAAATCAGATAAATAAAAAATATTCTGTCTTTATTACTATTCTATAAAATATTGAAGAATTGTAAATGTTCGTTTATGAACATGTTTATGTTATTTTGCAAGCTTTAGTCAACCATTTAAGTATCCATAAGTTGTAATTAAATATTTTTACCTGCATACCTATATGTATAACAATATATATGTGCCTTGATGTCTTGTTCTTTTTCTGATCAATCAAAACCCGCTGTTGTACCAAAACTAGTGTCTGCATGTAAAAAAACATCCAAGCATTTTAAAAAATCAAAAATTATCATTTAAAATAAAAACGATAAATAATAAATTTGTCTTAATTTTGGATTTCACATGATAGATCATTATTAATAACATTAATACATTAAATATAAAAACACCTTTATAATTGTTTTTCAAATTTCGTAACATTTTACAGAAACATTTTTTCACAATTACTGAATGTTGCAAGGTTCTATCTTAAAATATAAGATTTCTGAAAAAATCTAATATTGTATGATCAAACAAATACTTTTAAAACAAAATTTTGCGTTTAAAAATCACCCGCACCTCAAAAGACTTTGATAATAAATAAATGTTCTTAGTTACTAACGATTTAACTTCCACCCACAGCCTACGGGACCTAGTTCCACGAATGATAATATGATAACCAATCGATAGAAATTCCAAGAGACTTGCATGAAAACAAATCAGTTAAATGCTACATATATACTGACAAGGCAAATCATATCAAAAACAACCGATTCTCTTTCCGGGGAGCGATACATCCTTTTGTCACTGCATGGAAAGGAAAGGAATTGTCTATCACAGCTACCTGTCTATAGTGGTCAGTTTTTATGACGTCTACCACTTTTGCTAGATAGAAAACTATCTATAAGGGCCACTTGTCTTCTTTTGTCCGGTTCCACTTGTAACAGCTTTAGACATATGGTGTTATTTGAATGACAGTTTGAAGTAACAAATGACATCATAACGTTCTTGTGGATGGCGGTCACCATATTTTGTAATAATACTTTCACTAGTGACAAAATAAATACAGATACATATGTTTTTATTAGCTTTTAATTTTGAAAAAGAAGTTTAAATTGACAACTTTGTGTCTTCTGGTTTTTCAAGAGATACTTAAGATACTAGAATATAATTGTGGAAAATTATGAGTGGTTATGTGTCAGGTCTGACAAAAGTTTTAAAATTATTTTTAAACTAATTTTCTTTATTACAATTGAAAAATTTGCAGTCAAGAATAAACATTTTTCACATTTCTTCTTCATTTCTTTTTTTTCATCATCGTCTTCAGCTTCATCATCATCATCATCATCATCATCATCATAATCATCATCATCATCATCATCATTTTCTTTTTCTTTTTCTTCTTCATTTCTTCTTCTTCATCGTCATCATCATCATCATAATCATGACTATCATTATCATAATCATAATAATCAAGATCATGATCATCATCATCTTCTTCTTCTTCTTCTTCTTTTTCTTCTTCTTCTTGTGATTATTAATATTTTTTATGTAACCGACCACTGGGGAAGTTTTCTGGTATACTTTCATATTCAGGTTTTTTGTCATGTTTGTTTTTTTTATTTTAATACCGTGAAATTTTATGAATTATAAATTCTATCATCTTTTAAATTATACCTTAACCCAAATCTGTTTTTGCGCATATCTCGTAAAATTAAAAACGAAGATATAATTTTCAGTATTTGTGAATGAATAATAAGATATCTTCAGGATATAACTGTGTGATTCATATAATCATCACTATCGTGATTTTGTTTACTTTGTTCTTAAGCTTTATGTGATGCGGGCTGGATATTTTTTGGTGGCAGTTGTTACAGTATGCGTTATGACATAACCACATGGTATAATGCAAAGGTAGGTTTGTAAAAATCTTCATAACAGAAAATTAATTGGATAAACATTTATGCGTTGCAGAAAATACAGTTTGCTACTGGTAATTCTATAAACAACATGACTAATCAGTAGAAATGAAAAAATAATTCGTCTTAATTTTTGAAATTGTTTTAAAACTAAGGTCTGTTCCCTCCTGCAAAACATTCCTTTGCTGGATTTTGATTCACATATTTTTGGAAATTTAGATTCATTAATGAGCAACTGTTTGGCGTATGTTTTTTAATCTATCAACTTTTTCGGCCCCTAGTGTCAATGATGAGGAATGATTTTCCGAAATGTGCACATATGGCTCATCAAAATTTAGCAGGTATTCGTTATATATGTGTAGAATCTAACCTTTCTGAGTGTTCAGCTGTCTGTAAATACTACATAGTCGTTTGTTTTTCTGGAAACGGTATCTTATGCTATATCATACCTATCCATAATGGTCAACTTGCCAATCTGGTAAGTAACCAATACTTTTGTTCCATTACCTGTCTATAACAAGCCGGTTTTATATTAAATATATTTAAGTTGGTTAATTTTCCAATTATATTTCATTTTTTTAGCACGAAGTTTGAACTAAAATGCCGTTTTATCGAATGATTTTAAAAAGGTCATATATAGACCCGTTTTTGTAAAAAAGACTTTATTTCACTTAGTACAGCGATCAAAAAATGTAAAGCCTGTAAATTGTGCGTTTCATGCTATGTATGATGTTCATGTACACACTTGTATATATTTAACTTAAATAACTGTTTAATGTTAAAGTTTCACAAGCTGTGCGCATTTCAGAAATTTAATCCTAATCGTTGACTCTAGAAGCAGAAAAGTTTCATAGATAAATTCAGAGATAAATGAATTCAAAGTTCCAGAATACTATAAATCGAATTTCAGCTACGGAATGCTTTTTCTTCTTACATTATATATAAATCTTCTACCGGAAGAAAGTTTTTTAAGTGTTTGTTGAATCTTCTGCTTTAAATATCATATCATAGTTTCGAAAATCTACTTGAACCATATCTTTATTTATTTATTTGTGAGAGGTTAGAATTTCAGAACGTGTAATGATAAAATGTTGTTTGGCTGATCGAACCTTCGATGGATTTAATAAGTATCATTCGTAAGGTTCTAAAAAATAACAGCTTTCGATTTACGGATTTTCATTGAAATTTGACTGACATGGTACCCTCACGTGCAAAAGTATCTCGTATACATATCGATTCGTCCACACAGCTTAGCATAGCATATACCTAGCCAATCATAATTGATTAAAACAGTACCAATTTAATAAAATGTACTATTAACGTTTTCTCTTCAAAGTAGAAGATAAGTAGATAAATCGAATGAATAATAAATGTTCCACAGTAATTGGTGTAGAAGTAACAGTATTAAAATCTATATTCCTGCGTGTCATATATTGTATTGTTTTTACGGGGTTCAAATTGTGTCGTATTCCAGCGGTAGTTTCAAAAGTACCGAAATAATAATCGTAAAAATATTGTTCTCAGATCGCCAAAAAACACGTTAAATTTTTAAAATGTCCTTTTTTGATTAAATCGCCAAAATTTAGTCCCGCTCGATTAACAAGCTATTCGGTATTTGATTATGTCACATACAACACATTTATTAAAGTGACAATAAGCGTAGTCTTTTAATGCAAACTGATGAAGGAACTACAATATCATAATTAATGTAGGAATAAAATGAAACTATATACCGGAATAGAATATACAGGTTATTTTTGTGCGTGCAAATTTGGTGTATTTTGGTGGAAGTATTAAAATTGCCGAAATAGAATTAATAACAAATATTTGTGAACCAGTTGACCATGTGTGAGTTTATAGATCGCCAAAGTAAATTTTCTAAAATTTTAAAAAGACCTTTCCTCTTCAAAATCGCCAAAAAATTAGCCCAACTAAAATTCTTATTAAAAGGTATTTTATTATGTGAAATAAAACACATTTAAAACATTCGATTTTAACGTGCCATTAAGCGTCACGATTTATAATTTTTTGTTTTTCTAATTTCCAATATTTTTGTCAGTCCCATGCCTGTATTCAGCTGTAAAAGCTTAGCACCTGAATTGACTATAACTGCAATCAAAAGAAGCTGATAAGGAATGTTTTTTAAATATAAGATATAAGTATTATAAATATATTTTTTATAAAAGTGAAGTTTAGTAATATTTGTATGACAGCTAATTTAGAATTTACCCCCTATACATTTGATTTTTATAGCTTTTGTCTCTTTCAGCTTGTTTGTAGCAACAATAATGGATCTCTTGTAAGAATAGATACAGCAACAGAGAATGAATATATCAAGAGTCTTGCACGACAAACATGTAAGTTTATTAAGTCACAGTTTCATGTTTATAAATATATAAATAAAAGATTTCATTTTTTATACCGGATACAAACTCTTCAATATTCAAGGGGCACTAAATTAAAAGTATGATTACAAATCTAGACCGGTCTACTTCTCAATTCAAACTGAAATAAAAATTCGTTGTCAGTCAAGGAAAATCGTTTTGTACATTCCTGCCATACATTCATTTATTTATTTATTTATTTTTTTTTGTAATTGCGGTAGCTGTCTGACGTCTTGGTACAATATCAAAGAAACTGTACATACTTTGAAAGAAATACACCGTAGATATATTGCTGCATAAAAACGAAACTTTGACAATGTAAAAACATTTCTATTGTCATTATCTTCCCTAACAGTCTTTCGCAGGTCTAATTTATAAAATATCAAAAAAATATGTAGCAGGACTTAAAATAGTTGTATAAATTATTCTGCATTAAATAGAATTCACCAGAGTATCACGTGATACCTCATAGCGTTTTTGCGGGACAATTATTTCTATTGACAACGGAATCGCATAAAGTGACGTTTTCCCGTAATAACGACGTTTGTTTTTTTTCGGGAATATTTGACGTAAACCTTATCCATTTCATTCCGCACAAACGTTAAGAGGAATTGATCACGTGGTACGTTGGCGAGTTCCATTTATAAACAAAACAAATAAACAAGCAATAGAACACATTTGTCCACTGGTATGTCGAATGATTGCTGGAAAATAATATTGGCATACAGATATATTGTCTATCAAAAACTCTAGTTTCTCGTTTACGGTATATAAGTATATCTTTGCTTGCAGTCCATATGATTTTTATCAAAATAGCTACAAGTCCTGTTAAGTACTAAACCCTGACGACAGTCAAAATTTGTGTGTTAGAATAAGTGACGATTATGATTTTATTGAACATTTAGTAAAACTTCTTTGTTTAAATGGATTTTTTGTGAACTTTGGGAATACAATACATTTAGGCTGGTCCGTCAGATGGTACCAACCAAATGATTCAATTGTTAAAAACAATTCAATTTTTAATATTATTTCATATATATTTATTTTATATTCTTTAATAGATTTGTGAGCTAATAAGTAAAATGTGTGTCTGTAAAAAAATCAGAGACTTTTCTACTTGTTATTTATAAAGCAAGAATGTTAAGTATTATCCAAGTTTTGAATATCCGAAATTTTAAATATATAACAAATACCTGCTAAATTTTGATGTGTCCGATGTGCACATTTCGGAAAATCATTCCTCATCATTGACACTAAGGGCCGAAAAGTTTGATAGATAAAAAAATAAGCCAAAAAGTTAAAAATAATTAATTCAAAGTTCCAAAATGATATGAATCCAAATCCAACTAAAAATGCTTTGCATGAGGGAACAGACCTTACTTTTCAATTAATTTCAAAAATTAAGACGGCTGAAAATTTGTTTGAAACTGTTCTGTAAATCTAAATAGAAAACATATGGTCTAAACTGGCAACATAAGCCGTTTTTATGATATTTTGGAGAATAATGAAGTAAATCAAAGCAGAATATTAATATGTTTAGCTTAGAAACTAACTGTTTGTCTTAAAAATTAAAAAATTAATGTCAAACTGCATTTCTTAATAGCTGTCAAAACTATGTAACTACTAATATTACTTATTTATTCATTTATTCTGTAATTTAATGGATATAAAGCACATGCCAATCCATTTCAAATTGTAACCCCCAAAGCACTTAAGGGAAACTTTGAAAACTGGCCAATTCAGTTATACTATGAACTTTAAAGATGAAAGTTAGGCCGGGTGCTCCGGAAGAGTAATAACCCCCTATCTTGCTATCCACATTTGTTACGTACAAAATCAAATTGGAGAATAAAAGGAATATGAAACTGTGGAAAACCTATATTTAAAATTAAAAGTTTTTTAGCCTTGTTTTAACAAAAAAAACATAAGTTGAAAATTAATGAACTCAAGATCCAAAATTATATTTATCTAAATCCTGTCAAACAATGTTTTGCATGAGGCAACGAACATTGTGCCGTTTAGCCAATCATTCGAATTTCAGGTTATAAGTATCTAATCATTTTTTTCAAATAGACCAAATATAAAAAACGCTTCAAATAAGATATAAAAATATATAAACAAGCTTTCTTAGCACACTTACATAAATCGATGAAAGAAAACAAACACTGCAAAGAGTAAACGCGTTGGAACAACCCGACGAAAGTATAAAAGAAAAATATGGTCTGTTTGCATGTAAGGTTGGTAAGAGCTTAAACTACGTAAAGGAAACTATAATTAGAATAATAATAATGATGATGATGGTGATGATAAAGTAAATTCAGAAGCAAAAAGAAAATAAATGGAAATAAAAAAATCAAAGAAGAAATAAATCAATACATAAAAAGATAAATAGATTAATGAATTTAAAAATAGATCAATAAAATTAATAAAAATAAATAAATAAAAGATTTTAAAAATCTTTATCAGTCGATATAAAAATTTTCAAAGGTTTAAGTTCTTCTTTTTTATATAAACACATAAAATTTAATATTGATAACAGGACCATTTGATTGAATAAATAACATTATTTTTTCAGCCACGTATGACTTTTGGATAGACGGTACAGACGAAGCTATGGAGGGCACTTGGAGATATGGTTCCACAGGTTCAATTTTTGATTTTACAGATTGGAACCCAGGTCAGCCAAATAATTATTACAATCAAGATTGTGCAGGATTGTATCGATCTTTTAATTTCCGATGGGATGATTATAGTTGCAATGCAAATCGGTATTACATATGCGAAAAAAGTGCTGTGGTGAGTTTAAATGAGATGTAAAATATTAGGATTATATAGCTATAGAAAATTTTGTTAAGAGGAAATTTTAAAATTATCTCTTTCATATTACAAATAAAACGTACAGAAAATAAACAAAATGCTCTGTATTCATATGCTATTTTTAAAATTTTCTAAGTAACTATTATGGTAAAAATCAAGATCAGTTTCATTGTTTTATGAAAAATTTATCTTAATTAATATTTGACTTACATTGCGACGTCACCAGGTGTAGGTTAAGTGGCAAAAATTTGAACTTTTGCAGTGTGCGCAGGACAATGTGCAGGAAGGGTTCTTTAACGTGTCATATCTATCGTAACACAATGCATCGCTTTTAAGGTATCTTTCTAAGAACACCGCAGCTTTCATTTCTAAATGCTGATTGATTTGCGTAAGAGCAGTCACTGTCTATTTTCAAGTCTTGGGTTGACCTTACCGGCTTCGAACTCCAAAATCTTACATACGAAGCGGGCACTCTACTAACTTAGCTACAGTAGTTAAATACAGTATGCTTAAATAGAGAGCAAAAATAACCAGATGGATTGTAACAAAGTATATTGATCACCTAATTGATAATTTAAACTGATTTATGTAGCTATTAAATGATAATTAATAGATCAAGAGATAAGAAAATGCAAACCTGTTAAAAACAAAAACCTGTTATTAGCTAAATGATTTTGACTAATTAGGTTTATTTAAAAATTGATATGGAAAAAAGTGGCAATTCAGTAAATTCTATATAATTTAGTAAAATAATGGAACATCAAAATTGAACAAGTATTTTGTTAAATATTGCAAGCCTAGGCTAATCGTATAGGGCCACTTTTTCAAAACTTGTACTGAATTTCTTTAATTTCCCATATTTTTTTGTCTCTTTCATTCTTAAAATTGAATTTATATGTGACAGGTTTTGCAAGATAGACAGGAGGTGGTTACCCTTCCGGATAACACGGTCTCTCTTCCTTAAATAAAAATCACGTCTATAACTAATTTAACCAGTTTTCACTTTGTTTATGGATTGTTATTTGGGCATGGACTGGTATGTTTGTATTTTATTGTACATATTAATATATGTAGAATCAACTTCAAATGCCAGTTTCATAAAAAAAATTTCCTGGAGAAGAATAAAGATTTAAACATTAACTAACTCTGATTACATTCACATATAACACAATGAATGATAGAGAATTTTATTAAAATCTAAACATAACAGCCCTGTCTACTTTTTTGTGATTTTACTTATTCAGCAATCATTTTTAATTTTATTTCTGCAGTTTCTTTACATTGATATGGTAAATGAAGAAGTTATAAAATGATGATACAGAATATATTCATGACTTTCTGTTCAACAAGAGACGGAAAGAGAGTGATCAATTTAGTCAAAAAAAATTAAATGAATAAAAAATAAAAAATTAATAAATATATAACTAAAAATCAAAATAAAAAAATAATAAAAAACGCGTGTTAAATCACCTGAGACCTATCTTTACTTACGTACCAGTGTGAATATCCTTTTGTTTGAAAAAAAACATGTATTTTGCATAATGATATTTTAATGATAATAACATGTTATTTATTAATACGTTGTTTGAAAATTTTTTTAAAAAATATTGATATCAAACCGTCAGAACTGTTGCAAATCAAATAATTTATGAACAGAATAAAACACATATATAGTATATATAGTAATATAAATATGCCAGCTTTAAATTCCATCTTTAACAAAATATTCCCATAAGAAAATATTTTTTAAAAAGTTATTTCTCTCCCATTGATTAACATTTAACATATTGAATTTTATAGAATTTATTAAAACCTTAATACGACTGTCCTTTTTTACTTTTTTTTTAATTTTGCAGATTCGGTTATTTGTTTTTTTACATGCCTGCAGTTGATAAGATTGATAAAATTTGGATATTGTTTTTTTTTTTTTTTTTTTTTTTTTTTTTTTTTTTTTTTTTTGTATAAAACATTTCAATATTGATCTTAAAATTTCACCCCAGACAACTAAAACATCGGCCTCAAAGATTTTTTTTCTTAATCAATGGAGAATTTGTTTAATAAATTTTGACTATACTGAAAAATTTTATCATATTAACAATCGTTATGTATTGATTGATTTATTGAATGATAGATTGGTTAATCAATTAATGGAATAGTTGATTGATTTATTGATTGATTAGGTGATTTTTCTCTCGTTTTCATATCAAATATATGTTGAGTTAACCATAAAAAGATTAAATAATTGCTATTAAGACATTGCTTAAAAATAGAATGCACAGAC
Organism: Tegillarca granosa; assembly: GCA_029721355.1. Classification (NCBI taxonomy): domain Eukaryota; kingdom Metazoa; phylum Mollusca; class Bivalvia; order Arcoida; family Arcidae; genus Tegillarca; species Tegillarca granosa. Next base: position 2,372,983 of record CM056610.1, read on the forward strand.
ACTTTTTATGTTTTCGAAAAAATGTTTGCTTATTAATAAAACAAATTTTAAAAAAAATTAAATACTTATTTAAACAGTTATTGTAATTCAAACATATAAAATACATCTATAATTATTTTTCCAGAAGTTTTTATATTTCACATATCCGTGTTTATTTTTTTTTTTTTTTCTTTCTTTTTTTTTTTTTTTTTTTTTTTTTTTTTTTTTAAATTACTTTATATTTATTTGATTGTAAGTTTCTTCTTTTGTAAATATTTGTGTATTGTTCTGTTTATTCAAAGGAACGACTGGTATACAATTGCTGATAAAGAAGAAAAAAAAAGTGATGAACTGAAAAGGACTTACAGCTATATATATATATATATATATATATATATATATATATATATATATATATTAATATATATACAAATGTATATATATATATATCACATACTTGCCTAAATGGAAGATTTCTGTTTTAAAGAGAGTTGTTGATTACGTAAAGTTGTTATTTTATCTGATTATAATTCCTTTATATGTGGCTAAAACTTTAATTATGTGTTTATATCTCAAATACAATTAATGAGAAAAATTTCATAGTAAGTTTTACATTTTGAATGTAGTTGTCATTAATATGAAGCTTAAATAATGTCTTGTATTAAAGTTAAGTTTAAACATTGATAAGGTTTGTAAATTGTGAACACACTGTTGGTGGTGCGTTTTATAAATACAATTTGAAAAATTGTCAAGTTGTGTAGAAGTGGACTTCCGATTAAAAATATTTTATGCAACAGGGAAGTTATTTTCTTTTCTTAAATAAAAAAAAATTCACCCGAGAACATTTAAAATCTTATGCTAAGTTTTACTTTTTTCGAAATGTTTAATTCTAATTTTAAATCGGAAAAAAAATCCGATTTCCAATTCTTTTTTTTCTTTTTTTTTCTTTTTTTTTTTTTTTTTTTTTTTTTTTTTTTTTTTTTTTTTTTTTTTGATTGTGTGAAGCGATATTCGGAGGGAATTTGTTGTTGAATAAAAGAGGAAAGATAACTCTTATCAACATTAAATCGCATTGTAGATTATTTTCATATTTTTTGCAATAAGGATCCCGTTTTTTAGATTTTCCATTATTTATAAAGGACAATATGCTAAAAAATCCTTAAATTTACCCAATAAATCCTTAAAGGTCCTCAACACCTCCTTAAAGCCATTACATCTTTAAGGATGTTTAAAAAACCTTTAAGGAATCTTTCAGGACAAACTAAAGACTACTCAAAGACATATTTAAGGATCCTTAAAGCCCCCTTAAAGGTCCATAAAGAGACATTTTAGGAGGCTTTTCATCTTGTGATTCTTATACGTAGTTAAGGGACAGTCTCCTTTGCAAACTTCGTACAACATTTTCCTCAACTTCACCTAGATATATATGACTTTTCAAGCTACTATGCATTTTGCTTCATTAAACAGAAAATGTTACAATGTTCTAATACAATATGTCACAGTGACCTTATATGTAGACAATAATCAGCCAGTCGTTATATCAGGTCAGTGTACTTAAATGTTGGTCGATGACTTCCAACTTTACAAATTCCTTGATGTTAAAAGATTTTACTTTTTTGGCTACAGTGACCTGGATTGTTGGTTGACTTTTAGCTTTGAAGCTCAGAAAATCTTTTCAATTTAATAATTGAATGATATTTGTTATTCAAGACGCAATAGAAAACATTAGTGAAAAAAAAATACAAACAATGACACATTTTCATTAGTAGTTTAATCAGGAAACCAATATTAAAGTTTAAATTTAAACATGCTCTTTTTTATTTTCTTTATTTTTTTTTCGAAACTAGCAAATAATAGTGGAATAAAAGTAAATAATTTTTTTCTTACATTTGTAACAACAGAATAAATAAAAACAGATAACAGAATAACACATAAATCAATTTGATCAATATCAATTGATGATAACTAACAGAAATGGCCTTCGATATTCGGGATTGTTTCCACAATTTACTCATCTCATTTGTTATTATAATACATAATTTATAGGCCGTAACTTTCAACATTATCTGCAATGACGCCTACTCCTTTATTACCATATCCTTGTTGACTTCCTTCCGGATAATGAGCTATAATAATTGCAGTTTTTGTTGCTTGCAAATTAACTCCTCGTTGATCTTTCCTTTTAGCTAATACAAGTTTACTATCTTTTTCTCTTAAAAACTGGTATGTCACGCCTTCAACTGTAATTCTATTTGCCTGAAAATCTGTGAAATCTTTATCTTTGAACTGTCTAGCAATAGTTTTAGCTTTAGTTGAAATGTTCTGAAATGCTTTTCGATGATTTCCTGATGCCCACGGAACTCCGTCATAAAACCTAAAATAACAGTTTTTGTATATATGTTAATTAACGCTAGCATCCTTACTCTTGGCTATCATATTATCAATATATGAATCCCAACTCTAAAATAAAAAAGTACGAGAATAATGCTAAGTATTTACAAGTCTGCATTGTTTTTAAATAGCAATCAGACATGAAATAATTTAGTATCAAATCTATAATCATAAACGTAATGGAATACAATTCGTCTTTGAGACCTTTTAGATTACTTTTGTTTAACAGTTTGCTCGATTGACCATATTTATTATGATCAAAATCTGGATTTCTGAACAGATAAATAGGCAAAAAAAAAAAATCAGGCAAAAAATCAAGCAACATTTCCCGAAAGGGAGATTATCAAAGAAAAAACCTAACAAACTTTGCTCAAACATAATTAGATTATATTTAGAACATAACTGACAATATACAATTATCATTTTTTCTTCTAAATGTGACTTTAGATCAAAATCAGAAAACGTTGCGTAATGTTAAAATGAATGACAAAAATGACAAAACAGAATGAATTTCACAAAATAGATTTCAATCACAAGGACTATATTTTATTATCTTTTATTTTATTCCAAAATATCAAACATTTGCGATATCATACATTAATTTTTAAAACACGTAACATTTAAAAAATTTTAAATTGATATCTTTTAAATAGTCAAAATGAATTTGGAAATATGTTTTAGGAAGTAAATCTATTTCCACGATCAAAATACAGTACCTACCATTTTGGATAAATAAGTAAATGTCTTTTTCGAGAAGTATTGAAGTAGTATGAACCTTCCACGAATACATAAAAATGGATATGAAATGCGAGATTACGTTTTTATATGATGACAGACGCATATATCAATCGCACCCCAGCAATGATAAAAAATGTTTATCGATACTCTAATATAATATAAAAAAAATTGAAATAAAAATAAACAAATGAATAATCAAATAAATATAAAAGATTTGGATTGATATAGGTGACATACAATTTATTTCAAAAGACAGAGCTCACAAAATACTTTTTTAACCCAAAGTTTAAAGTTACACACATTTTTAGAAAAAATAATATCGCATGACAAATGACATTAATATTTAACAACTTAACTTTTTATCTTTGAAAATGCACATTAAAGAAAAAACTTGCAATGGAAATTTTCACTACGAAAACCCCCTTTTTTCATCCGTTTGTCTGATTGCTAACGTCTTGATAACTTTCCTTCTTTGAAATCGAATATCTATATGGTCAAATGTAGAACAGTTACACAAACAAAAGGTATGTAAAGTCACTTGATAAGAATTATACAAATTATTGGCACTTAATACGATGAAGAATTCAAAATTTAAATGTTTAAAAATTGCATTACATTTCGGGAATAAAGAACAAAATTAAAACTTAAATATTCAGGAAAAATTAAAAGAATTCTTATATTTTCGTTAAATTATTTATTGATTTCAAGACCAAAAATTCCCCGTTTTTATAACACATGCAAATCAAAAGAGTCCAGTAGACGCAAGAAAGTGCACTTTAGACTGAAAACGACACTATTAATTCCCACTATTTTTTGTGTATGGTAACCATTGGGATTTTGGTTTAAAAAATATTGTTATCAGGTATTTTGATAGTATTTTCTCGATTTATCATTAGCATTATGTATTTTTGACAATATTGAATATAATTATATCAATAAAAATTTGAAAAAAAACAATAAATGTATTGTTACTTGTGGACTATATTTTGGTTGAAAATCAGGTACACCTGTGTGGCATCGTTACAATTATAGAAGTAAAAAGAACTGAAGTGAGAATAATTTACAAATAGGTTTGGAGTAAAAAAATGTCCTTAACAGGTAGTAGTGTTATATATTTATCCTTGAGCGGGTACCGCTGCTGATGGAGAAACCTCCCCGAGGATATTCATGACTCAGTAGGCAGTACTTTGTGCTATAAGAAAATATACCATTTAGCAAAACTTTCAATCGGCTAAATTTTTGAAATTTATTTAAAACTAAGGTTTGTTCCCTCATGCAAAGCATAACTTAGCTGGATTTGGATTCATACAATTGTGGAATTTTAGATTCATTTAATTTCAACAGTTTGTCTTATGTTTTTCATCAATCAAACTTTTCGGCCCCTAGTGTCACTGATGAAGAATGATTTTCCGAAATGTTCTTATATGGCACATCCAAATTTAATAGGTACTAGTGGTATAGATTTACATTGGAATATTGCTGGCTATATGTTGGAAGTGCAATTTGTGAATCTCAAACGGAGGAAACTGTAGCAGGGGGATTTTTTTCAATGGACAAGCATGTTGATTTCGAATCTGTTTCGGGATATATCAGCGTAGACAGGGATTTACCGAGAAATTTTTTCTGGAATGTCGACATTGTTACATTGAGATATACTCATGTGATTGGACATGAACATTTTTTGCCGAGGTTAATACTTGGTACCGTTCAAATGTTGGATAGCAAAGCAGTGACAAGAATACTTATTCTCTACGCCTGGTGCAAATATCTCTCACAGTTTACAAAATGATCGATTAAGTTTAGAGAGGAGTTTAGTAGTAATTAAACCATGTATCATAAATTTGAGGAGGTGCTACGGTAACTCTCTCATATTTAATAAAAAGAATGTCGCTGATTATCAGTTTTTCCGATCAAAAAACAAACATATGAAACGGGCAATTTCATTGGATGTGGAATTTATACGTTAATATATTTTGGATATGTGCCAAATCTACTTTGTGATTTTTTCTGTTGTGTTTCGTGAATCTAATTCCAAATGAAATTTACATCATTCGAGACACAAAATTAATTAACAACAAATTGTACCATAACACATTTTTTCCAAATAATAGGGGATATAGCAGCATTGCCAAGGTAGGAAGAAATTGTATTAGATCTGATTGTTTAATACAGACCAGTTATTTTCCGTTCTTTCAACAGACCATCACAGGCACCTTTGATTTTCTTTTTTGGTTTTCATAATGTCAATATTACGGTGAATATCATACAGATGTCTATGTATGTAATTAAAATTTTATTTGATATAAAACACAAACATACCAGTCCTTGTGCATTTAACTATTGAACCATTCTTGTAAAATTTAGTAAATGCGTTTTTTAAGCTTGTCTTGAATATAAAAAAGTGTCGTGGCAGCTATGTTTGTTTACCTATTGTGTATTGCATTATATATATATATAAATATATATATATATATATATATATATATATATATATATATATATATATATTCATACACTGAGAGAGACAAGATTTTGGTCGTTCACAGTCGATATAAATACATGGGGTCTCAAGCTTGCAGCAAAAAGAATTTTACAAGGCAAATGAAAAAATAATAAATGATGGAATGAAGCTTTAATACAAACGGAAACATGGAAATCTGAAAAAATGAATTTGTTGTTAAAACTTATCAATTAAAAAACAGAAACAATATAAATAAATAAATAAATAAATAAATAAATAAATAAATAAATAAATAAATAAATAAATAAAAGATAAAAATATTTCACGATAAAATGTTACAAAAGTTAATACAGATACAACCTGAAATTCTGAAACATCTAAAAGGCTTAAAAATATATGTAATCTTCTGGAGTAGGAACTTGACGTTATACAAGAGTAATATATAATTACATTTAAATTACAAAATTAAAATTTGCAAAAATTTTTAAATTAAGAAAAGTATATGAAGTATCAAATAAAATGTCTGTCAAACGAATAAGGTGCTTACTTTAATAAAATAATTTTTTTTTTTGTTTTAACGATTGTAACATAGCCTTTTAATTTATGTAATAAATTTGGTCTGTCTGCTGTCACCACAATGAAGCACGAAGTGAGAACTTTAAACCAAAAATCTTTGGTTGGTTTGGTTACCTCAGAAATTACAACATACAAGTGATATAAGTTTTAAAAATAGATTTATTAAGTAAATAAATGAACTTTTGCTCCAAAATCAACAGATATTGTCATAGTGTCTCGAGCGCAAGAGTCAATGGGGGAATAATGAGCAATTTGTCTTGAGAGATCAAGGAGCATTCGCCCTCTGCTGATCATTGACAATCACCCTGGGGGGATCAAGGAGCACTTGCCCTCTGTTGAACAATGAGCTTTAACTCTAGACAACTTGCGTTCAAGACAAGGATAATAAAATAAACGAGCATTAGCTAAAACGTTACAATATAAAATCCCTAAATTTCGACAGAAATTGTCAGTAATTTACCCAAAATAAATAAATAAAACGGAGAGCCGAAATAAATATTAATCCCCAATAAAAATAACCTAATTTAAAATGAACCCGGAGCTTCAAATTCTTCCAGAATAACCATTACCATGTTGAAACAAAAAGTAAACAAAAACAGCTGACGGGTCGGAAGTTCAAAGTGGCTCTGTCAACGCACTGACGTCATGACCTATTTATACCCCGTAAAAGTACAATAATAACCTCCAAAAGTAAAACATCGAGTAGGCATACTTCCCGGGTATAAAGTACAGAGTATATTAAAATACAAATTTATATTATCAATCAGAATAACTTGAAATAAATAGTTACATCAAATAACATGTGTGAATAACAGAATACGAATAAAACTTTGGCATCGCGGCTTAAATTTTGCAATAAAAATGGCTGCTATCAGTTTGGATGTGTTGCAAGTGAGGTTTGCCGGTAAACCAAACCAAAGCGATTATGGATAATAATACTTAAAATCGGCATATGTTACAGGTTAGGAAATAAAAGTATTTATAAACTTTAATGGTCTAACATCCCGATTTTAATGACATTTAAACTTGTATTATAACAATCTGATAAGTGCAATTCCAAATTGTAATTATTACACAAATTATAAAACGGTAACTCCAGTTTTACAACACTTCCCCCCTTCTTGCAAGTATCTCGTCCCCGAAATATTTAACAATAAGAATAACTATATTCTAAAAGAGTCAACAACAATAATAACTATAGAAGGGGGTGGTTGAAACACTTTAAACAAATATCATGCAACCAATAACATAACGATAAAACATGCCATCTCAATTATGTTGCAACAATCGCAACAGTTACATTAACAATAAGAAAAACTTATATGACACACACTATTTCCCACAAGTAATTTACACCAGGTTGCAACAAATGCAACAGTTATTCTAATAATAAGAAAAACAGTAAATGTGGTCAACTATTTCAATGGTATTGCGACAATTGCAAGTTATTATAACAATAGAAAAAATTAGTATGACAAACAATACATGCTTTTAACTATTTCAAAAACAAAAAAAAAATGTTCTTGGCATCGGAACCTAAAAATTTTAATTATGAATTGTGTATTCTCAACATGACTATCAACAACACCAGATGCAAGGTTCCCTAGAAAATTTGTTATATATTATTAAAGTGAAGATTACTTTCATATACAGTAATAACAATATAGCTAAAATGTTGTTTTAGTAAATAATACTCTCTTACCAAAATACATCCATACAATGCTGCAAAAACACATTCACTCAAAAATTACATTCATTACCTTACTAATGAGAGTTGATTGTTGATTAAATATACCCTGGCTACATATACTTTTTGGCCCATTTTGGAACGTTGTTGGTGTGGCATGGTTTAATTTTCTCCACGTGTATTATCTCAGACTTATCTTTATTTTTGATTCTCACTAAGCATGGGGTTAATAAACTTGTAATGACATATGGTCCTGCCCAAGGGGATTCTAATTTCCTCCGAAAGGGTTTTATTTTATAAACCAGAGACCCAACAGCATAATTATGTTCTTGAGCTCTACTGTTGTGTGACCTATTCTGTCTCTCAACATGTTTTCCCAAATTAGTTCTAGCCAGTGCGTATAATTCTTGGAGAGTATCTTTTAATTTTTCAACATATTCCACAGGTGATTTTTCTTCCTGGTCCACAGGGATAGGATAAAGTATATTGATTGGAGTATTAACTTCTCTTCCTAACATCATACGATTTGGTGTAAAACCAGTCGCTGGGTGTTGGGTACTTCTATAGGCCGAAAGTAATAGATCAAGATATGTATCCCAATCATTTGGGTTAGTGTTTATATAGCTCTTAATCATCTGTTGAAGAGTCTTATTAAACCTCTCTATGAGCCCATTAGAAGAAGGTCTGTAAGGGGTGGTTCTAGTTTTAGTTATTTGTAAAAGCCTGCAGACTTCTTTAAACAGATCTCCCTCAAAATTGGAACCCTGGTCAGTATGTATTTCCAGTGGTGTACCAAATCTGGCAATGAATTCGTGTACCAATTTTTGAGCAATTTTCTCGGCTTGCTGATGCGGCATCGGATATGCCTCCATCCAGCGAGTGAAATGGTCGCCAATAACAAGTATGTAACGGTTTCCTTTGTGCGATTTCGGAAGCGGTCCGATTACATCTAAACCAACCCGGTCTAAGGGATACCCAACATGATAGTCAGACATTTTGTAATTAGGTCTTCGTGTCGATTTCCATCGATTACAACTGTCACATTGACGAATATGTATCTTAACGTCATCAGACATTCTATACCAGTAATAAAATTGTTTAATTTTGTCAGTTGTTTTCTGAACTCCATAGTGGGCAGCAAATACAGAGTCATGGCAATTAGTCAAAATTTGATGACTGAGGTATTTAGGTACTAACAGCTGTAATTTGTCGTTTAGACCTGGAGATGAAGACTTCCATATTTGATACAAGACTCCATTTTTTCGGATAATATTAGGCCAATTCAACCAGTATTTACGAGTCGCTGGACTGTATTTTGCAATGTCATCTCTGCTTGGAATGCATTTATTTTCCATCCAAAGGTGAAGGGGTCCTACTTCGTCATCTTCTTTTTGAAGTTGTGCGATTTCTGCAGCAGAATATTGCTGCAACCAGTTGTGTTTTGAACCGGTTTCAGTTTTGGCTTGATGTCTAGTAATCACTCTAATATCCAAATTCGCTGGTTTTTTATTAACACTAGTTGCAAGATTTGTTACATCATCGACTTGGTCCTTAAACTCCATCCAATCGGAGCAAAGCTTTTGGCACATATCACAATGTGGATCATCTACGCCCTGTTTCTGGTGAATGCACAGTTCGTCAGTATCATTCCTGGATAGCGCATCAGCATTCTGATGTTTTTTCCCTTCTCTGTGTTGAATTTCAAAATTATATTGTGTTAAAACCTCCAGCCAACGGGCAATCTGTCCCTGTGGATCCTTGAAGTTGAATATCCATCTTAATGATCCATGATCTGTTCTTAGTAAGAACTTCTGTCCAAGCAAATAATGTTTAAACTGGTTAATGAAGGTGATCACTGCTAGTAATTCTCTTCTGGTAACACTATAACGCTGCTGATGACAATCTAGCTTCTTTGATGCATAAGAGATTACTTTTTCTTTACCTTCCTGGATTTGTGAAAGAACTGCTCCAATTCCAACGTTAGAGGCGTCTGTATCAAGTATATATTGACCCTCAGAATTAGGGTAGGCCAAAATAGGAGCTTCACATAGCATGTCTTTTAATTTAATGAAACTGACTTCACACTCCTGTGTCCAATCAAATATTATATCCTTTTTAGTTAACTGGTAAAGGGGTGATGATACATCGCTAAAATTTTTTATAAACCTGCGATAGTAGTTGCAAAGTCCCAAAAATTGTTGTATTTCTTTGGCATTTCTGGGAAGTTTCCAATTACGAACAGAATCAATTAATTTTGGATTTGGTTTTATTCCGTCTTGTCCGACTACATGTCCCAGGTATAATACTTCAGACTTCATGAATTCACATTTAGAGGGTTTCAACTTTAGCCCTGCCTCTTTCAGCTTTGTCAAAACAATATCAAGTTGTACCAACATTTCTTCAATATTCGGTGTATACAAAATAATATCGTCGAGATATATTAAAAGTGTTTTCCATTGCATTCCCCGAAAAATTAGTTCCATGCAACGCTGGAAAGTACTTGGTGCGTTACAAAGACCAAATGGCATTTTGGAATATTGAAATAGACCATACTTTGTTATAAAAGCCGTCTTGCATTGGTCCGGTTCATCCAGCTCTATTTGCCAGTAGCCACTCTGTAGGTCCATAGTTGAAAATACTGATGCAGACGACAGACAATCAAGGCACATGTCGATACGTGGTAGTGGATATGCATCCTTTACAGTGCAATCATTAAGTTTTCGAAAGACAATACACCATCCGACGGAACCGTCTTTTTTCCTTACAAGTACCACTGGAGACGCCCATGCAGATTTTGATGGTTGTATGGTGCCATTCTCTAAATGTTCCTTCAAATACTTTTCCTCCTCCCCCTCAAAACCTTTAAGTGGTCGTCTCATGGGTTGACGGATAGGAGCTGCCCCTGCTGTCTCAATCTTATGCTTTATTATAGAGCAGTTGCCAAGTTCCATTTTATTCCTAGCAAAGGTATCTGCGTTTTTATGAAGGATTTCAGCAAGCTGGTTTTTGAATCTATTGTTGTTAATATTTGAACAGCTTCTCGTATACAAGTCAAGGAGATGGTCCGGAACACCTGAGCATTCGGCCTTTTGCTTCTTGTTTGGATCATCTTCTTGATTTTGATTATTCCAAGCATCTGGAATTATTGGTTTGTCAGGAACACTCTCTCCTATGAGTCGTTGTATCTTAATATCAACTGCCATATTGTCTTCCAAGTTCTTATGTTTTTGCTTCAAACTCTCAATAACATAGTCCCAGGGATCATTTGTTTTATCAAAAACTTTTTCATATTTGATAACTGAGTGTAGTTCTCGAAGTAAATAGTTTTTCTGCAACTTCACTGGAAAAGTATCTAAATTTAGAATTCTAACTGGAATTTGCTTCTTAAATGGATCTACAAGGGAATGTGAAATGATAATATTCCGGTTGTCTTCCACCACTGGTTCCAAAGAAGAATATCGTGTTTCAATGTTTTCAGCGTTTTCGCTTCTGCCCATGATAACCACTTCCGACGCCGCTGGAATGGTTACGGTCTCATCCACCACAAGTCGAGAAATACTGTCACTAGCTCTAGTAACATCACAGGTGATCCAATTTCCATTAAATTGTACACCTCTTTTAGTACTGATGATAAGATCCTTTTCGTCTATTACATCGCAACCAAGTAATAGATGGTCTCTTATCGGTGCAACATACAAACTCCAATTAAATGACTCAGATCCGATAGTGAGTTTCAATTCTGCCAGTCCTTGTGTTGTCATTCGCTTACCCGCTTCAGCAACAACCAAACAGGTGGGAGCTTGCTTAAGCACTGGTCTAATCTCGTCTGGTATATCATAAAACACTTTTTCATTGATGACAGTTACTTCTGCTCCAGTGTTGACTACAGCTTTCACTTCCAGCCCTTCAACCAACATTGGCAACTTCATAGTCACTGCCTGCATCCTGTCCAATACCAGTTCTCTGAAGGCCCCCTTCACTGGTTCCTTGGCAACAGGTTCATGAAATAATTTTGTTTATATACCATCATCTATTAATTCCTCATCAATACATTCCTTAACACGACTGAATTTATTCCTGATCTCACTAACAGCATCTTCCATCAAATTTATTGGTGTCACTTTGTTATATTCTTCTTTGACATCAGAGTTCAAGTTTCCAGTTTCATAATTCACAATTGTCTCCTTTTTAACATCTTCAAGGGCTGAGACTTGGCGGTTAGGCTCAGCCCTGTCTAGTTTAACTGTGTCTTTTGTTGAGTTGTTGGAGATGAACAGTGATTTTGTTGTACCCCAGGTGTTCTTTCTTGTCCAGATTTACCATTTCTCTGATTGGGACGATTCGGACACTCTCGACTTATATGTCCTTCTTGTTTACAGGCATAGCAGATAATACCCGGTTTCTTCTCATGATTTTTGGGGTTCAGGTCTTTGAATGGCCTCTTTTGTTCTTGTAAAAAGTTTTTACATGTGCTCACTACGGTATCCTTAATAGCCTTGTTAACAGATTGAGTAACTTCCTTCGTTATGTTTGTGGCGATATCTCTGCCAAACTGTTGTAACCTTTCTTCAGTAACAAACCGCTTTTGTTGTACACGTCGTGTGTCAGTGATTTCTTGATGAGGCTCATTAGTCACTTCATCTATGACTGCACGGCGTACATGATTTTTACTTTTCAGCCCACTTTTACAAGATTTGTGCCAGGACAGCAGATTGACAGCTTCTTCTATTGTTGTGGGTTGTCTAATCATCACATCATAGGCAATACTCTTATCGGTAACACCGTTTAACAGGTGCTCCACACTGAGGCTATTCAGTAATGTAGTACTAATACCAGGATAGGCTTTCCTAACCATATAGGTCACTCTAGCGGAATACTCGGTGTAGCATTCTCTATCTAATTGTTTAATTTGTTCAAGATCTTTTCTGTATTGGGCTGGAAGCATGTGATCCCAAAACGTCTCTCCATTTCTTGGCACAGCATTTTAATGTTTGATCTGCTATAATATGGCAACTGTGCTGCAAATGTCTGTGCTTCATCTTTAAGACATAAAATCAACTCTTCTGCTTGTGTTTCAGGATCCCAACCATATCGGTTAACTATGATTTTAAAAGGAACTATAAAGCTTTCCTAGTTACTCTTTCCATTGTAAATTGGTAATCTAGAACGTGGTTCATCAAAGGTTCTAACGGTAGAATCAGATCTCATTCTTGAGGATGACGCGATGTTGCTTTGGCTGGGAAACGGTATTACATTACTATGTCTGTAGATACCTTGATTTATTCCTGGAATTGGCTGATCCAGTTGGCATTGATCTATACCTGTTTTATGCCTGACGTGATCTAACTGATCTGTATTATGTCCCAGTTGCTCTCCTGTATTGGTACATGCACTATAAATGTAGTTTTGATGATCCATTTGATCTACATGCCTTGGATAATTATGTTGATCTATATTAGGTTGAACATCTTGTTGAAATTTTCTGAACAGATCACTTTGACCTCTAAGTCTGTATAGATCACTTTTATATGTATGTCTGAATGGATCACATTGACCTCTATGTATGTCTTGATTACGTTGATCTGTAGGTCTGAATGGATCACATTGACCTCTATGTCTGTCTTGATCACATTGATCTGTATGTCTGAATGGATCACATTGACCTCTAAGTATGTCTTGGTCACGTTGATCTGTAGGTCTGAATGGATCACATTGACCTCTATATCTGTCTTGGTCACGTTGATCTGTAGGTCTGAATGGATCACATTGACCTCTATATCTGTCTTGGTCATGTTGATCTGTAGGTCTGAATGGATCAAATTGACCTCTGTATCTGTCTTGGTCATGTTGATCTGTAGGTCTGAATGGATCAAATTGACCTCTACATCTGTCTTGGTCATGTTGATCTGTAGGTCTGAATGGATCAAATTGACCTCTATGTATGTCTTGGTCATGTTGATCTGTAGGTCTGAATGGATCAAATTGACCTCTGTATCTGTCTTGGTCATGTTGATCTGTAGGTCTGAATGGATCAAATTGACCTCTGTATCTGTCTTGGTCATGTTGATCTGTAGGTCTGAATGGATCACATTGACCTCTATGTCTGTCTTGATCACATTGATCTGTATGTCTGAATGGATCACATTGACCTCTAAGTATGTCTTGGTCACGTTGATCTGTAGGTCTGAATGGATCACATTGACCTCTATATCTGTCTTGGTCACGTTGATCTGTAGGTCTGAATGGATCACATTGACCTCTATATCTGTCTTGGTCATGTTGATCTGCAGGTCTGAATGGATCACATTGACCTCTATATCTGTCTTGGTCACGTTGATCTGTAGGTCTGAATGGATCACATTGACCTCTATATCTGTCTTGGTCATGTTGATCTGTAGGTCTGAATGGATCAAATTGACCTCTGTATCTGTCTTGGTCATGTTGATCTGTAGGTCTGAATGGATCAAATTGACCTCTACATCTGTCTTGGTCATGTTGATCTGTAGGTCTGAATGGATCAAATTGACCTCTATGTATGTCTTGGTCATGTTGATCTGTAGGTCTGAATGGATCAAATTGACCTCTGTATCTGTCTTGGTCATGTTGATCTGTAGGTCTGAATGGATCAAATTGACCTCTATATCTGTCTTGGTCATGTTGATCTGTAGGTCTGAATGGATCACATTGACCTCTATATCTGTCTTGGTCATGTTGATCTGTAGGTCTGAATGGATCAAATTGACCTCTATATCTGTCTTGGTCATGTTGATCTGTAGGTCTGAATGGATCAAATTGACCTCTATGTATGTCTTGGTCATGTTGATCTGTTGGTCTGAATGGATCAAATTGACCTCTGTATCTGTCTTGGTCATGTTGATCTGTAAGTCTGTGTGTTCCAGTAGAAGCCTGGTAAGTATTAGGGTGTGGTATAGATGTAATTGGATTTTCAGTGGGTGATGTGTTCGTGTTAACATCATCCGCTGTATTTTGTAATGATGTTCCTCGTTGAGCATTATCTACACCACGAGATGACGCAACACTGGAAATGCATGTTGACACTGCCCAGGTAAGACTAGTAGAAGAATTTGCTCCAAAATCAACCGATATTGTCATAGTGTCTCGAGCGCAAGAGTCAATGGGGGAATAATGAGCAATTTGTCTTGAGAGATCAAGGAGCATTCGCCCTCTGCTGATCATTGACAATCACCCTGGGGGGATCAAGGAGCACTTGCCCTCTGTTGATCAATGAGCTTTCACTCTAGACAACTTGCGTTCAAGACAAGGATAATAAAATAAACGAGCATTAGCTAAAACGTTACAATATAAAATCCCTAAATTTCGACAGAAATTGTCAGTAATTTACCCAAAATAAATAAATAAAACGGAGAGCCGAAATAAATATTAATCCCCAATAAAAATAACCTAATTTAAAATGAACCCGGAGCTTCAAATTCTTCCAGAATAAGCATTACCATGTTGAAACAAAAAGTAAACAAAAACAGCTGACGGGTCGGAAGTTCAAAGTGGCTCTGTCAACGCACTGACGTCATGACCTATTTATACCCCGTAAAAGTACAATAATAACCTCCAAAAGTAAAACCTCGAGTAGGCATACTTCCCGGGTATAAAGTACAGAGTATATTAAAATACAAACTTATATTATCAATCAGAATAACTTGAAATCAATAGTTACATCAAATAACATGTGTGAATAACAGAATACGAATAAAACTTTGGCATCGCGGCTTAAATTTTGCAATAAAAATGGCTGCTATCAGTTTGGATGTGTTGCACGTGAGGTTTGCCGGTAAACCAAACCAAAGCGATTATGGATAATAATACTTAAAATCGGCATATGTTACAGGTTAGGAAATAAAAGTATTTATAAACTTTAATGGTCTAACATCTCGATTTTAATGACATTTAAACTTGTATTATAAAAATCTGATAAGTGCAATTCCAAATTGTAATTATTACACAAATTATAAAACGGTAACTCCAGTTTTACAACAATTTATACAATTGTTTTTTTTTTTTTTTTGATGTTGTTCGGCCCACTTTCTCTTGTTATTGCCAACAAAGTAGACGTGACTCTAAAAGCAAAAAGTACAGCAATGAAACATCAACGACAAACCATTTTTATGACTTTAAATTAAATAAAAAGAAGAATTAACAAATTTAATATGAAATAAAATTAATCGACATTATTTATTTGA
Source organism: Tegillarca granosa (assembly GCA_029721355.1). Lineage (NCBI taxonomy): Eukaryota > Metazoa > Mollusca > Bivalvia > Arcoida > Arcidae > Tegillarca > Tegillarca granosa. The sequence continues at coordinate 2,389,031 of CM056610.1, forward strand.
CAATATTTAAGAAATGACTTCGTGTTTGGTAACGTATATGAGGGTATGAACGATAGTGAAGCACGCGCAAATTGCATATCTGCGAAGCAGATTATGCTTTATTTGCGCGGGATTCACTATCGTTCATACCCTCATGTACGTTACCAAACACGAAGTCATTTCTTATATTTACAATTCTTGGCATATTCATGTGTAAAATAATAAATAAACTATGTATAAAATCATGATGTACCATATTCTTGAACCTTCTTACATTGTATAGCTTTTTACAGACTTCTGTATATGTGCTTGTTTCAGGCCGCATAAAAAAAAAGTTCCAAGTTTATAACATATTTTAATGCAATATATGCACAATATATCGCGATATTTTGGAATGTTTATATATAAAAATTAATACGTGCTTTGACATGTGTTTTTATAAATAGATCAGGAAATCCCTGACATCTGTTTACAAATTTTTTTGTATTCCTACGCCCTTAGTTGTTACGTCACATCGACTTTGGTTGTTACGTCAATAACTGCACGTTCTATACTGAAGTCATGAAGATATGTACTAGTGAGTCTAACAAGGGATCACATAGTACAAAATATTAGCTATTGTAAATATAAAAAACAACATAACTTTCTGGTGATCGTCAGCTTTTAGAAGAAACAAATCTTTGCAATAATAAACTAGATGTCTAAACACTCAAAAAATCGATGGTACAAGGACAAACATTAAAAAATCACCATTTCAAGTACACACACTAAAAAGTGTTTCACCAGTGACTAAATCCTTGCGGAATCAGAAGTTAAATGTTCAATTATTGTAATTCTTTTCTGGACTTGTCGATGATATTAGGATTGAAAGTTTCACTTTTTACTTTTTAAATTTCGCTCAAGAACATTTGATATGTCCTTTAGTATTGCCTCGGACGGTCTCTTATATTGGTTTACACTGTTTATCGATTTGTGTCCAGTCCGAGTCATGATCTTCTGCTACTCTACATCTTTTCGATACAATGAGTTCACACGTTTTGCCAAAATGATTGGTAATTTTTTTTTGACATTCTGCGTCGGCACACATACAAATAACAAAATTTTTAAGAAACAAAGGATATTTTGATCGACAAATTATCATGGCTGGAATGGATGACGGTCAAATCATATATAAGCAAACAGATAAGGAAAGAACTGGATATTACAAAAAAAAGGTCACGGTAAGAATCTAACTTAATTATGGATTGAACAATGGATTAAATCACAAGAAGCTATAAAGAATCTAAGAAAACTGAAATAGTCAAAATGTGAAATAGATGCACTACGTTTCGGACTTAAACACCACATCCTCCCAAAAAATCTATATTTAATGAATTTCAAACTTTCTATTGATAAAGGCTATTAAAAAAAACCAAAGAAACACTTGACTCTGACATAAAGGATAATATGTAATATGCATGTAAAACATTTATTAACTCTGCAGACAAAATATGAAAAATTACAAAAAAAGGAACCTTCATCAGACATTATTTAAACTCAGCAATAATGATAAAGTTAGAATAACAAGTTATGATAAAAGGATATGAAATTGTTATTTTAGATAAAAATGAATAATCTTAAAAATTAGACAAACTCGTCTCGGATCGAACAAAATTTGAAAAAAATTGAAAACCATTCAAATTCATTAAATGACAACCCAAAAGTCAAGGCGGAAAACAAAATGTTATATTATAGTAGAAAATATATGAAACCATATCTTTGTAATTACATATATAAAAATATCGCACCCCCGGCATGCCAGGCTGGTAAGCTCTATTGTATGGCACATGTACACAAACCCCAATGTCCATTCCGTCTAGTGGTCAGTATGCTCAATACGGCTGAATACAATCTTCCTAAATTTTTAGATAAACTTAAAAAGCCAATTCCTACCAAATCACTATATGCTAAACTCAACTCAAGAACTTTTTAATGTGTTAAAACAAAATTAGGATTAAAAAGAACACTTTATTGTTAGTTTTGATGTTGTTTCCTTATTTACAAATATACCATTAGAAGAATAAATAAATTCAGCAACTGATTACCTGTATTCATCAGATAATGTCACTGATGAGGAATGAATTTTCGAAATGTGCACATCTGGCACATCAAAATTTAACTGGTATTTGTGTTATATATTTAACAAAATTCCAAATTTCATAAGAGAAATATTAAAAAACTGTTAAAATTCGCAACCGAACGAATCATCACATTTAATAATAACTGCCGTCGACAGACAGATGGGGACATGATGGGTAGCCCTTTAGGACCGACATTAGCAAGTTTATTTCCTGGATTTGTAGAACAAAAATGGTGAATAAACAGTTTCCCCTATTATTTATAGAAAATATGTTGACAATATTAATTGCATTTTTATAACCAAAAAACGAACTAAGTTTTTTAAATTCATATATTCTCAGCAAAAAACTTTGGAATTTACAGATAAAAAACTTTTTGTCATTTTTTATGTTTATATTGAAGAAATTGAACATTGTTTTTCGACAAAAATATATAGAAACGGGACATTTGTAAGTCTAGTTTAATTTTTAATGCAATATCTCTTACAGAATGGAAATGAGTTGTGTTTAGTTGTTAATGGTGTTGAAGGTTCAGTCAAGAATATTTCACTTATATCGAGACGTCGCCAGCTATAGGCGAAAGTGCAGAAATTTGTCTGAGATAGCATTATACAGCAGAGTGGTTCTCTATCGTGCCATACCTACTGTGACATGGGACCTCGTTCAGTTTAAGTTCTCACACGTTAGAACCGTGACGTCCATTTCCTGAAGCCGAGTGCTTTGCGAAAGAACAATCACTTCCCACTTTCAAGTCTTGGGTCAGACCCGGTGGGGGGTCCGAACCCACGACCTCCCACTGACTGAGTTAGCCCTTTACCAACTGAGCCACTGCAGTGATCACAATGAAAAAAATGGTTTAATTTTAGTTTTCTACATAGGGCATATTCGTATTCTCTTCATTGGTATCCTAAAATAATGAAATAAAAAATGAAAAATTTACTTATTTCAAATAAATATCCTGGAGAGTTTGTATTCAAAATTATAAGAAAATTCATTTCGAACAAATTCTCTGGAAATTATAATCTTTTTAGGACTAAAACCAAAGATGATATAAAAAACACGTTTTTATTGCCTTATATTAGTAACGCCCCATTGGTTCCTAAAAACTCAAAAACAATTTTTAATAAAAAACATCCATTTAAATGTAATATTTTCCTGTTTTTAAGTAAGTAATTACTTCTTACTTTAAGACAAAAGTATTAGTCACCTGTAGGCATCTGTATATATAAATTTCAATGCTTGGATTAACCAAGTACTACCTATGTAGGTAAGACAATAAGATACCTTCAGAGACGAATAAATGAAACATTTTAAAACAGGTAAGTGTCATATTTAACCACATGGAAACTTGTAAAACATGTAAGGAATCCATTATCACAATCATTCAAAACCCTTAACAAAGGTAATACAGACTTTGACTTGGAGATCCTGGAGGCTTTACATAATAAAGTTGAAAAGCCCTTTAAACAAACAATTAGCAGGAGATGGGACAAGGTTTTTACTGAATATGTTACGATGACCCTTTTGCTATAAACTTAATTGTGTTTTTACCATTGAAGTTTATCTATAGTTATACTATGTAATTATATTATATATTCTGTTAAGCAATCAAATGTTTATATATATCTTGCCATGCAGTTTATCACTTAGTTAAAATGTGAGCCCGATAAGAAATACTTTGTATTCTAAATGTATTGCCAATATGAAAAATCTTGCTTTCGTTAGTTGTTAATTTTAATTGTGTTAAATTTTTCATGATTGAATTGACTGTTATTAATTTAGTATCAATTTATACATGTGTGATTGATATCTGAAATATTTATTTCCAACAAAATCTTAATCTGATTATCTATTACCAAAAAAACTCAAAATTGTTCAATGATGACTTTGGGTTAAGTTTTCTTAAAAACTAAATTTACCCCCCTCCCCCCAAGAAAAAACAAAAAACAAAAAAACAAAAAAAAAAAAAAGAAAAAACAAAAAAAAAAAAAACAAAAAAAAAAAAAAAAAACAAAAAAAAAACCACAATGAAATCCAATTCCACTGTGGCAGATTCTAATATAAGAAAGTTTGTCTAATATCTGGTCAGCGGTTTTCTTCAGGTAATCCAGTTTTAACCACCATCCAAAAATTAATTTATTTAATTTATTTGAAAAAACTTTGACACGGGTATTTAACATTACTCTATTCAATAACTTTTGTATGTTATTCAATATATGCCACTGTATGGTATTTAACCATTAAGGAAAATTTTAACCTAAATATTGTATATTCAGCATATTTGAATTAGTCTCTTCATGCGATTTGAAGTGCATTTTTTTAAAATTCAGATTGAGATTGTAAACAAATATCATTAGCAAATAAAGTTAAATTATCTTTGTTTTTTATTAGCTTACCTAATTTGTCTAGGTTTTATGGATTGTAAAATTAATTATATCAGTTTTTATAGTTATTGAAGGTTGTGAAGAAATCACATAAAATGATACAAAAGAAATATCTTCATAATTTAGTTTAAACAATATTTTATTCAAACATTTGTTTTGAATAGGATTGGACAGCAGGCATTGTCTATATATGTTCTCAACTTCGTCAGAGTATATATATGATAATACTAGTATGTATGTTATCCTAGAAAACAAAATTACATTCAAAATAATGATAATATTAATAATAATAATGATAATAATAATGACCAGTGTTGTACCCATAATTATGATATTATAACTGTACTATTTAAAAAAAGAAAAAATTGTTAGAATACTAAAAATAAATGTAAAAAAAGAAAGAAAAAAGAAGAAAAACAAGACAAAATAGAACATATCAAAAACAAAGAAAACTAAAAAAAAAATAAATTAAGGAAAAAAAGTGAAAGAGAAATACATGTATGTGTACAAATGAAAGTAGTTAATAGCCATCACAGTTTAACAACAAAAAGAGGTTGAAAATAACAGAACAAAAGATGTGAGTAATCTTTATGATAAAGGTTGCTTAAAAGAAAGTGTACTGTAAAGTTTTGCTGAGCTTTATGAAGATCATAGAAAAATCTGATGAGACATATAATAATTAAAGGTAACGTAAAGATGGCGTTAAGATGAGAAAAGTGACATACTAGTATAATGAATGCATGAAGAGGTATGACATTTTTTTTTTTGCTGCTGAGCTCAATAATACTCACATATTGATTAAAGATAGGAAAAGATAAATATGACCAAGTATAAAATAAATGATACTATTGTTTAGAGATACCATAAAGGTTAGAGGATGCATAAAGCTTGCATAAAGATAGCGTAAAGTCACTTGCATAGATTTACAGATTTTAATTAATAATTGCGCAAAGATAAATGGTTGCATAAGGCTTTGCGTAACGATAAATAATTGCATGGAAGTTGCGTAAAGATGCTGTAAAGCCACTTGCATGGTATTATCCTGGTAAAAAGTCTGGATTTAAGATTGCGTAAAGATGGCGTAAAGCCAAAAGGTCTTTAAGAGTCTTTACGCAATGGTTTAAAGATAGCATAAAGATGGCGTAATGACAGCGTTAAAATTACGCTGTCTTCATTTCATGCGTAAAGATGGTTGTTATTCCTGTGTTTTCTTATTCATTTTTCACTTTCATTATTATTATTATTATCATTATTATTATTATTATTTAAAATAATCTTTCATCAATCATATAAATTTTATCACTGTATCATAAGTTTTAATAAGTTTACAATCCAGCGTATCTTTTTTTACCTTATAACAGTGTAATTAAGATAAAAGAATGACTGTCAAAAAAATAGTTTGATAGATAACTAACATGTGTTGCATACGCCATCACAAAAGTAGTTCAACAAACAATTTTTAAACAATAATAAGAAGACGGTGTGATTAAACAAGTTTTGGTATTTTATAACGAAGTTTGAATGTTGTTACTTAATAATAATAATGATAATAATAATGACCAGTGTTGTACCCATAATTATGATATTATAACTGTACTATTTAAAAAAAGAAAAAATTGTTAGAATTCTAAAAATAAATGTAAAAAAAGAAAGAAAAAAGAAGAAAAACAAAACAAAATAGAACATATCAAAAACAAAGAAAACTAAAAAAAAACAAATTAAGGAAAAAAAGTGAAAGAGAAATACATGTATGTGTACAAATGAAAGTAGTTAATAGCCATCACAGTTTAACAACAAAAAAGGTTGAAAATAACAGAACAAAAGATGTGAGTAATCTTTATGATAAAGGTTGCTTAAAAGAAAGTGTACTGTAAAGTTTTGCTGAGCTTTATGAAGATCATAGACAAATCTGATGAGACATATAATAATTAAAGGTAACGTAAAGATGGCGTTAAGATGAGAAAAGTGACATACTAGTATAATGAATGCATGAAGAGGTATGACATTTTTTTTTTGCTGCTGAGCTCAATAATACTCACATATTGATTTAAGATAGGAAAAGATAAATATTACCACGTATAAAATAAATGATTGTATTGTTTAGAGATACCATAAAGGTTAGAGGATGCATAAAGCTTGCATAAAGATAGCGTAAAGTCACTTGCATAGATTTACAGATTTTAATTAATAATTGCGCAAAGATAAATGGTTGCATAAGGCTTTGCGTAACGATAAATAATTGCATGAAAGTTGCGTAAAGATGCTGTAAAGCCACTTACATGGTATTATCCTGGTAGAAAGTCTGGATTTAAGATTGCGTAAAGATGGCGTAAAGCCAAAATGTCTTTAAGAGTCTTTACGCAATGGTTTAAAGATAGCATAAAGATGGCGTAATGACAGCGTTAAAATTACGCTGTCTTCATTTCAAGCGTAAAGATGGTTGTTATTCACGTGTTTTCTTATTCATTTTTCACTTTCATTATTATTATTATTATCATTATTATTATTATTATTTAAAATAATCTTTCATCAATCATATAAATTTTATCACAGTATCATAAGTTTTAATAAGTTTACAATCCAGCGTATCTTTTTTTACCTTATAACAGTGTCATTAAGATAAAAGAATGACTGTCAAAAAAAATAGTTTGATAGATAACTAACATGTGTTGCATACGCCATCACAAAAGTAGTTCAACTAACAATTTTTAAACAATAATAAGAAGACGGTGTGATTAAACAAGTTTTGGTATTTTATAAAGAAGTTTGAATGTTGTTACTTAATAATAATAATTATAATAATAATGACCAGTGTTGTACCCATAATTATGATATTATAACTGTACTATTTAAAAAAAAGAAAAAATTGTTAGAATACTAAAAATAAATGTAAAAAAAGAAAGAAAAAAGAAGAAAAACAAAACAAAATAGAACATATCAAAAACAAAGAAAACTAAAAAAAAAACAAATTAAGGAAAAAAAGTGAAAGAGGAATACATGTATGTGTACAAATGAAAGTAGTTAATAGCCATCACAGTTTTACAACAAAAAGAGGTTGAAAATAACAGAACAAAAGATGTGAGTAATCTTTATGATGAAAGGTTGCTTAAAAGAAAGTGTACTGTAAAGTTTTGCTGAGCTTTATGAAGATCATAGAAAAATCTGATGAGACATATAATAATCAAAGGTAACGTAAAGATGGCGTTAAGATGAGAAAAGTGACATACTAGTATAATGAATGCATGAAGAGGTATGACTTTTTTTTTTTGCTGCTGAGCTCAATAATACTCACATATTGATTAAAGATAGGAAAAGATAAATATGACCAAGTATAAAATAAATGATACTATTGTTTAGAGATACCATAAAGGTTAGAGGATGCATAAAGCTTGCATAAAGATAGCATGAAGTCACTTGCATTGCAATTTACAAATTTTAATTAATAATTGCGCAAAGATAAATGGTTGCATAAGGCTTTGCGTAACGATAAATAATTGCATGAAAGTTGCGTAAAGATGCTGTAAAGCCACTTGCATGGTATTATCCTGGTAAAAAGGTCTGGATTTAAGATTGCGTAAAGATGGCGTAAAGATGGCGTAAAGCCAAAAGGTCTTTAAGAGTCTTTACGCAATGGTTTAAAGATAGCATAAAGATGGCGTAAAAACAGCGTTAAAATTACGCTGTCTTCATTTCAAGCGTAAAGATGGTTATAAGTCCTGTGTTTTCTTATTCATATTATCATTATTATTATTATTTGAATATTATTATTTTAATTATAATTATTTAAAATAATCTTTCATCAATCATATAAATTTTATCACTGTATCATAAACTTTAATAAGTTTAAAATCCAGCGCATCTTTTTTAACTTATAACAGTGTAATTAAGATAAAAGACTCACTGTCAAAAAAATAGTTTGATAGATAACTAACATCTTTTGCATACGCCGTCACAAAAGTAGTTCAACAAACAATTTTTAATCAATAATAAGAAGACGGTGTGATTTAACAAGTTTTGGTATTTTATAACGAATTTTGAATGTTGTAACTTCATTTTCAAAACAAAATTTTTGAGTTTTCACTGTCAAGGTTGACAAATATACTTGACGTCAACATACAAACGAAAAAACCGACATGCTTGCAACATGTAACCTGATTTTAAGAACACACAGGCTGTCGGTATTACTCAACTCCACTATACCACTCCCATGATTTTTTACTTTGAGTAATTGCAAACAACATCACAAAAACTTAGGGAGTTCACTTTTCTAATTAGGGTCTCAATTATGAAATGAATTAATCGTTCTCTGACTATAATTATAAAAACATGGTAAATGGTTTAAAAAAAATTAAAAAAAAAACAAAACAAAAATTAAGGAAATATTTATATGAAATTCCTTCATCCAATGAAGTATGTTCATTTTAGTTCACATAATAATTTCAATTAATATATTATTTATAAAACGGTGTTTTTCTGGTACCTTGAAAGTCTTATACCGGATTTATGTGTAAACTTGGTATATTAATCCTAAAAATTGTGTTAAAGAGAGAAAAAATATCAAATTTCGAAAAAAGAAAACTCTAAAATGTTATACCAGTAAATAAAAAAGTAGAAATTAAGCATGGGAGATTGAAAATTGATCTTTTTGCTATAAAAAGAGTAAAAAGGATTTAGATTGATTTGAGACTGATGAATATTGGCGATTTCAACCATGAAACTATTATCATCAGGAATTAATTGGATCAAATTTTGTTGGGGCTTAAACTTATATTTATATACATTGGTGGTCTAAACATCTAAACCGCAAGGTTTGATCTGTTTCCTTAGTAGAGCTAGACTACATAATGGTGCAATTTTGTCAGTTTTGAATTTTATTCTGTTTAATCTCTTGCTTAGAAGATAAATACAAAATTATGCAAGTTAGTGCCAGATATATTTCAAGACATTATATTGTGTCTTTGTGCCAGACCATGCTATATAAGTCAGTCAGTAGAGCACTCTGCTAGTATTAAATTGGTGTTTAATACTGTAATTAAGATAGTTTTTACTCTTAACAATATAGTCAGGTTAAGGATCTCAAACCAAGATTTGTCAGAGATTCGAACCTAGACAGGGTAATGATAACTTATCTGTAAGTGTATGACTTCTGTGTATGATATCTGCATTATACCTCCCCCTTTCCTATTATATCTAAAAGCTTGAATGACCATAGAAAAAGGACCACTAACAAATCTGAGTCTTGATTGAAGCTAGCTGAGTTGAAAAAGGATGAGAAATCTGAAAGTGGTACGTGGATTGGTGCCAAAAATGTTCATTAGAGCACCCCATTAGTATTGGGAAGGTTCATTTATTGGTTGAGTTACTGGAATTTTTCTCTTGCCTGTTAATTTTTATGCTAGATAGGACCTTGAAGCCCATTACTTTTCTTGGATTTTATGCCTTCAGTTATTAATGCCAGATGTAGAATAGACTTCATCTTATTAAGTCTGAAGGCCATCTTTGACGACTGTCAAAATTTGTTTTAGAATTACTGATAATGATTTAGTAGTACATTTAGAGGTACCTGCTATATATCTTTCCTTGTATGGATTTTTGTGAAGTTTTGGAATCCAATACAAGTAAGGCAGGTCAAGTTCTTTCTGTTTTAAATTGAGACCAAAAGACTCAAGGACTCCCCTCTGATTGGGAAGAATTTCATCTTTGGTAAAATTAGTTTTGGTATAAGTATGATTCTCCGATATACTTTCTAAACCAAGCTCCATCATTAGACATTAAATTAAATATGAAATATTTGTAAAAATAAATAAATAAAATTAATTTGATCATTTTGTTGTAAGAGATATTTTAAAAGAAATAAAAGAAAATTTTTCACAAATAAATGAAAAATGTCCCACTTGCTTTCTTTCAGTCACGTGATCTCATTTGCATATTGTTAGGGACATATTTTATAATTATCAACAACAGTATCGTCTCTTCCATAACTACATAGGTAAGGTGATGGACTCCAAACTTGAGGGACCAGGGTTCGTTTCCCACTGAGAGCGGATAACTGATGAATCTTTTGATGAAAAAATTTCTTGTAATTTCTATTTAATTAATTAGCATCCATTTAGACTTAAGAATGTAAAAAATAAATAAATCAAAATTAAATTAAATTAATAAGATTAAAAAATTATATAAAATTAATTTATCATCAGTTCATTTTTTCAAGATGAATAAATGCAAAAGCTTTTTTTCAAAATTCCAGTTCCATTAAGGATCTTTAAGGAGTCCTTAAAGACTCATTAAAGGCATCTTTAGAGATCCTTAAAGCCCCCTTAAAGGTCCTTAAGGAGACATTTAATGCAGCTTTAAGGAGGCTTAAAGAATCCTTCAAGTTGGCTCTTCATCATGTGATGGTTTTATAAAGCTTGCGTAACGATTGCATAAATCTACTTGCATTGCATTGCCCTTGTAAAAAGCTCAGATTTAAGATTGCGTTCTTTGTTCCTTGCACGTGACGGGTGTAGCTAGCTAGACAGGAGGTGCTTACCCTTCCGGAGCACCAGGCCTCACTTCCTTGATGGAAGTTCACGTATATAACATAACTGCCAGTTTGCAAAGTTTTTACTTTGTTTTTGGGATTGTGATGTTGACAAGGACTGGTATGTTTGTTTTATTTTAATAAGTTTAAAATTCATTATATCATTTTTATCATATAACAGTGTTATTAAGATAAATTAATAACTGTGAAATAGAGAGATAGATATATAACATCTGTTGCATACAAAAAAATTTAAAAAATTAGTCTAACAAACAATTTTCAACGATTAACAAAAAGACGGTGTGATTCATCAAGAGATTTATTACAAATTTTTTTATGTCTCTCTCTCTCTCTCTCTCTCTCTCTCTCTCTCTCTCTCTCTCTCTCTCTCTCTCTCTCTCTCTCTCTCTCTCTGTCTCTCTCTCTCTCTCAGCATTCAATATCAATATTGTCGAGGTAAGTTTGTATTTATAATTTTTTTACCTATTTAATTTTCAAATTTTAAATGATTTTGTTATAGTTCAACTTTTACATTTTTCAGGGAAAAAGTATTTGTACTCGCTTACAAATAGTCAGTTAGACTATAAAAAAAATCTGTATTTGCAAACAAGTTTTTAACCAACCATGACGTTAAAAGATCAACTTGTTTCAATGGTACGACAGTCGGTTAGACAATATTTAAAATAAAAATAAATAAATAAATAAATAAAAAATTCAACTTGACATTTCAAGGAAATATTTGTTTTCAAGAAATACACTTACTACAACACCCAAAATATCAAATATCTGTGCAGCTGCATTGTCTCAGTATCTGTGAGACTTGTTTAAAATTAATGTTTCATCCAATTGTCAAATTTTCAAATGTAAATATTTATTCTTGAAAATAAATTGACGACGAGTTTTAAACTTAAAACATTTACATCGAGTTGAGATAGGATGGTATCCTTTTTTATTTTACTACTTTACATCGCTGATTAATTTTTTATTTTTGTTTTAATATTTCCTTTTTTATCTATCTATCTATCTATCTATCTATCTATCTATCTACCTATCTATCTATCTATCTATCTATCTATCTATCTATCTATCTATCTATCTATCTAAGATGGCGTAAAGAAGATATCTTTACGCTAAATTTACGCCAACTTTATTCTATCTTTACGCTATTGCGTAAAGATTCTTAATGATCTTTTGGCTTTAAGCCATTTTACGCCAGCTTTATGCAACCATATTTATCTTTACGTCATTTTACGCAATCTTAAATCTGAGCTTTTTACAAGGGCAATGCAATGCAAGTAGATTTATGCAATCGTTACGCAAGCTTTATAAAACCATCACATGATGAAGAGCCAACTTGAAGGATTCTTTAAGCCTCCTTAAAGCTGCATTAAATGTCTCCTTAAGGACCTTTAAGGGGGCTTTAAGGATCTCTAAAGATGCCTTTAATGAGTCTTTAAGGACTCCTTAAAGATCCCTAATGGAACTGGAATTTTAAGGATCTTTAAGGAAAAATTAATATTTTTCCTTTTTTTAAAAAAAGGCAATGAAATGTTATTTTTATCATGATCTTTTTTAAAATTTTATTTGAAAAAAAGCTTTTGCATTTATTCATCTTGAAAAAATGAACCGATGATAAATTAATTTTATATAATTTTTTAATCTTATTAATTTAATTTAATTTTGATTTATTTATTTTTTACATTCTTAAGTCTAAATGGATGCTAATTAATTAAATAGAAATTACAAGAAATTTTTTCATCAAAAGTTTCATCAGTTATTCGCTCTCAGTGGGAAACGAACCCTGGTCCCTTACGTTTGGAGTCCATAACCTACCTATGTAGTTATGGAAGAGACGATACTGTTGTTGATAATTATAAAATATGTCCCTAACAATATGCAAATGAGATCACGTGACTAAAAGAAAGCAAGTGGGACATTTTTCATTTATTTGTGAAAAATTTTCTTTTATTTCTTTTAAAATATCTCTTACAACAAAATGATCGAATTAATTTTATTTATTTATTTTTACAAATATTTCATATTTAATTTAATGTCTAATGATGGAGCTTTGTTTAGAAAGTATTTAGGAGAATCACACTTATAGAAAAACTAATTTTACCAATGATGAATTTCTTTCCAATCAGAGGGGAGTCCTTGAGTCTTTTGGTCTCAATTTAAAACAGAAAGAACTTGACCTGCCTTACTTGTATTGGATTCCAAAACTTCACAAAAATCCATACAAGGAAAGATATATAGCAGGTTCCTCTATATGTTCTACTAAATCATTATCAGTAATTCTAAAACAAATTTTGACAGTCGTCAAAGATGGCCTTCAGACTTAATAAGATGAAGTCTATTCTACATCTGGCATCAACCAAATGTGGATTCTCAAAAATTCTAAAGAACTACTTGACCATTTTGTTTCTAATACTCTATATTCGGTAAAAAGTATAAAAACTTTAGATTTTTTACCCTTTACACATTATCCCTCATTCTAAATTAAAATTACGTCTTAATCAAATCATTCACTTTTCATTCTTTTACAAAAACGGTTAACCAAGATATAAATATCTAATGCTCAACAGGAATTCTGGTTATTTTGTAAAACACCATACAGACTGCAAACAAAAATACATGTATACTGAAGATTCCATCAACAACATGTAACAATTTTTGATAGACAACATATTTGATGTGTTTGGCAATATTATCTTTCAACAAACAATCGGTATACCAATGGGCACAAACTGTGCACCTTTGCTTCCTGATTTGTTTCTTTATTTATATGAATCAGAATTTTTACAGAACCTTGTCAAATCTGGAGAAAAGACTGTCGCTTAATCATTCAACTACACATACAGATATAAAGATGACGTTCTATATCTAAATAATCACAAATTTGGAGAATATGTGAATGCCATCTATCCAAGTGAGCTTTAGATAAAATACACGACAGAATCTCCATGTTCTGTTTCATATTTGGACTTATACCCCAATTATGACACTCACGAAAGGTTACATCTGAAGCTATACGACCAACGTGATGACTTTAATTTTTCTATTGTCAACTTTCAGTTTCTTTGCAGTAATATCCCTGCTTCTCCTGCGTATGGTGTATATGTTTCACATTTAATACGGTACGGTAGAGCTTGTTCCCACTATGGGGACTTTCTGCAACGAAGCAAATTACTTACAATTAAATTGTTGACACAATTATATTGCAAGGCCCTGGAAAAGTTTTATGGCCGTCATCACAATTATTGTTGATAAATATGTGATCACTAAATCCCAACTTATACTGGATAAATTTGACTTACCATTGTTCTTTGTTCCTTTTATTCTCAAAACTGACTTGCACGTGACGGGTGTAGCTAGCTAGACAGGAGGTGCTTACCCTTCCGGAGCACCCAGCCTCACTTCATGTATGGAAGTTCACTTGTATAACATATTTTGCCAGTTTGCAAAGTTGCTTTGTTTTTTGGATTATGATATGGACAAGGACTGGTATGTTTGTTTGATTGCTCCAGTAATTATTTTTATCTATATATAGAATTTCAATTGTATAGATAAAATATGTGTTGATAGTAATGCATTCCAAAATTACCTGAAATATACTAGTATATATAACATCAATCAGCAAGATTGTGTTTGATGATCAAGTGTATTAATAACTTAATTATTTATGTTGATGACATCTGTTTTTTCTAACTCCTTTTACTTGAAAAATATTATTATTTATATGTAATAAATAGAGATGAAATTGATACAGAAGAGGTAGTATTAACTATACAAACAGCTTTTGAATTAAATAATTGGCAATATTGTCCAAAATAAAAAAAGGGATAAATAAATATATATTTATATATATAATAACTAAATAAATATGGTCTTTCCGAGTCTATTTTTTATATGTGTGTATTCAAGAACTGAATACATTGAGAATAAGAGCGATGGAGATAGAGGAAGATCAGCGGAAACTTAATATTTTAAAGAGTGAGAGGGGGGACTGAATATGAAGAGAGAGAGGGGGGGTTAAGTGGAAACTAAATATTTTAGAGAGAAAAAGGAACAAGATCGGGAAGTAAATACATTGAGAGAGAGAGAGAGAGAGAGAGAGAGAGAGAGAGAGAGAGAGAGAGAGAGAGAGAGAGAGAGAGAGAGAGAGATGTTATATGATTATGAATATTTAGAGAGGGAGGAGGTTATAACCGTTACCTTACTGCACTCCATCCTGACTGCATAAGTTCAACTGGGATAAGGTTTGTAAGTTAATGGTTATCTTCTGTGACTAGTTTCTTTCTTCATTATGTTTACTTCGTAACTTGTTCATGTTTGAAAAAAATAACCTTTTCCCTAATGTTCTTTATTTTTTTTTTTAAATTTTTTCTTTACCAACACTTTTTCATTAAGAATTGAAATTATCGAATTCCGTTATATCATGTGTTAGTTTCATATATGTCAATTCAAAGACTCTCTCTCTCTCTCCCTCTCTCTCTCTCTCTCTCTC
Organism: Tegillarca granosa; assembly: GCA_029721355.1. NCBI lineage: Eukaryota > Metazoa > Mollusca > Bivalvia > Arcoida > Arcidae > Tegillarca > Tegillarca granosa. The sequence continues at coordinate 2,404,541 of CM056610.1, forward strand.
TCTCTCTCTCTCTCTCTCTCTCTCTCTCTCTCTCTCTCTCTCTCTCTCTCTCTCTCTCTCATGCTTTATTTGCAACTATGCATAACACTACCTCCCAAAAAAAATAATAATAATAATAAATAAATAAAATAAAATAAAATAAAATAAAATAAAATAAAATAAATAAAATAAAATAAAATAAAATAAAATAAAATAAATAAAATAAAATAAAATAAATATCTGACATGCTTAGAAAATTATTTTGTGATTACTTTTATTTCTTTAGTTAATGTATATTGTAATATTTTAATATTAAAATTGTCTCTTAAAATCACTTCCGAAAACACATTTTTATTTCCAACACCAGAGTTCAGGGCTAGGTAATCATTTTATCATGTTATTTGACTTCATAGTGATCTCCTACATAGATAAGAAACTGCACATCAAAGTCAAATACCGCTCGTGAAATCACCTCGGTTCTATAATCAAACAAGTACCGGTGTATTTTAACGATTTATACATTTAACCAATACCGTTAATTACTTTATCCTTACTGCCGATCTGATTAAAACACGGGTTGTTTACCTGTACTCTGAAAACTACACATTTCTTATCCAATGCATTGATGAATTTAGAAAGAAGTATTATAAGTTAACTACATACGGCTCCTCTTCAAAAACTTAATGTAGAAACTAGAATTTAGACAGGCTTTATCTATGTCTCGTATGTCGTATAAACATATATCATTTAAAATATACTAAAACAAATCATACTTTTTATTTGAATGAATGTAATAGCCATCGTTCCATTAATAATTGAAAAAAAATTATCCTTAAAGATTCTTAAACTTTCAGTTCCATTTAGGATCCTTAAAGATCAATTTAAGATCATTAAAGATGGAATGGCTTTGAGGAGGCTTTAAGGTACTTTTAAGGGTCTTTAACGATCTTTTAGGAGGGAGTTTGTCTAGGGCTTTATCTTTATGCCATATTTACGTAATGTTCAATCAAAGACAAATCTTATGAATTGCCATACAAGTTGATTTACGAAATCTTTGCGCAAGCTTTATTTATCTTCTTATCTTTATGGTATATTTAAGCTATCTTTAAATAAATCATATATTTTATACATAGGTCATATTTATCTCTTCCCAACTTTAATCAATTAGACAGTATATTGAGCGCAACAGTAAACAAAAATATATCATGCCCTATTTATGTATTCATTATACCTTTATGTCACTTTTCTCATCTTTACGCCATCTGTACCCAACCTTTCATTATTATATGTCTCGTCATATTTTTCTACGATCTTTGTAAGGCTTAGCCAAACTTTAGAGTAAATTTCCTTTTAAGCACCCTTCAGTTAATATAAATACTGATATAAATAATTTTAAAATTCATGAAATCTTAACAAATTAGGTAAGCTTATAAAATACGAAGGCAATTAAACTTTATTTGCTTATAATATTTGTTTACAATCTCAATATGAATTTCAAAAATTGCACTTACATCAAGAAATAAAGTTTGTAATAAATCTCATTAAAAAAACGGAAAATTGGCTGAAATTTTCTGAATATACAATATTTAAGGTAAAATTTACTGTGTTTAAATTTTCTAGATTTGTATCCAAGGAACTCAAATTAATATTACAGTTGTCACTATTTAGCAATCATTCCTATTAGATAATGAGTTACTACCTTAATCTTCCAAAATTAATATTAAACGAAAACAATAATCCAAAACTAATGATAGTCATTGAATAAGCCATCTGCATTTCTCTGATGTTGGACTAAAATGTTATATTTGGACAGTTATTTCTTAAGTTGCTAACTTTGTATACCGAAATGTTTTCATTTTTTTTTTACTTTTTCCACACTTCTAATGAAACAATATCTACATTTCTTATCATCATCACTACTTTCTTTTTCACCCAGTTTGCTTCACTTCTTTTAATCCTTAATAAATCTTTAGTTCCTCTTTGTCTACAAAAAAGTTTTAAAAGATTGAAACCATATAGTAGCACATATTTAATAAAATAAGGAGTTATTAAGTGAGGTATTGTTTAATGCCCCTGTCAAAATTTTTTCAAATATATCAAGATTAGTTCTTGGATGGCGAAGAAAACTAGAGTACCTGAAGAAAACTAATGTCAAGATAACAGACAAACTTTCTTATCTGAAAATCTGCCACAGTTGGATTAGAATCTAGTGTGTGTGTGTGGGGGAGATAGATTAAGATTTTTAGAAAACTTTACCAAAGTCATTATTGAACTTGTTTAAGATTTTTTTGGAAATAAATAATCAGATTAAGATTTTTGAAAATAAATATTTCAGATATCAATCACACATGAAAAATTTAAAAGCGAATGAATAACAGTCAAATTAATTATGACTAATGAGACAATTTAAATAAAAAATTAACGACAATCTGATTTTTCATATTGCAATATATTTCGAATACACAGTATTTTTTATCAATCTTACATTTTAACTAACTGATAAACTACACGACAAGATATATATTAACATTCGAATGTGGTTAAATGTGGCACTTCCTGTTTTAGGATGTTCTTTTATTCGTCTCTGAAGGTATCTTTTTGTCTTACCTACATAGGTAGTACTTGGATAATGCAAGCATTAAAATGTATATATTACAGATGCCTTCAGGTGACTAATACTTTTTTCTTTAGGTGAGAAGTAATTTCTTATTTTATAAAGAGGAGAATACTATATTTAATTGGATGTTTTTTAGTTAAAATTGTTTTTGATTTTTTTTTTAAAGAAACAGTGAACGTTACTAATACACGGCAATGAAAACGTGTATTTTATATCATCTTTTGTTTTAGTCCTAAAAATATCAATTTTCTGAGAATTTGTCCGAAATCAATTTTCTTATCATTTTGAACACCAACTTCTCAGGATATTTATTTGATATTAGTAAAAAAAAAATTTCTATGTCATTATTTAAGGATATCTACGAAATATGCCCTATGTAGAAAACCTAAAATTAAACCTCTTTCCTATTGTGACCACTGCGGTAGCCCGGTTGGTAGAGTGATCGCTCCGTCAGTGGGAGATCGTGGGTTCTAACCCCGACCGGGGCGGTCCTAAGACTTTAAAGTGGGTAGTGACTGTCCTTTCGCCAAGCAATCGGCATAACGAAATGATGGTCACGGTTCTGTCGGATCGAAACTTGAAATAAATGAGGTCCCATGTCAAGTAAGCTGGTAAGATAAGGAACCCTGCTGTATAATGCCATCAGAGCAATGCACAGGCACAATTTTTGTACCTTCGCCTTTAGCTGGTGACTTCTTTACATAAGTGGATTATCCTTGACTGGGACGTTTAACACCATTACTCATTTCAACGTTACTCTTTCCCATTGTTTTCGACATATTGCATTAAAATTTAAAAGTAGAACTGTAAATGTTCCTTTTTTATACATTTCTGTCGAAAACCAATGTTCAATTTTTGGCATATTAACATCTCAAAATGGTTAAGTGTTTTTCTTGTTTTCTTTATATGTAAATTCCAATTTTTTTTCTAACAATTGAACTGTCTAGCAATAATTTTAGCTACAGTTGAACTGATTTGTGTGTGTATGTGTGTGTGTGTCTGTGTCTGCTTACAACAAAGCGGTATTTATACTTATGCGACGAAATAAATGTCCGAATGCTCCTAAATATTTCAATTTTGATTTTGTTCTTTATTCCCGCGATGTAAAGCAATTTTTTAACATTTAAATTTTAAAATCTTCATTGTATCATGCATCAAATGCCAATCTTATCTACTGACTTTACATACATTTATTCTTCTACTTTTTCTTTGTTTAACTGTTCTACATTTGACTACATAGACATTTAATGTCCAAATAGGAAAGTGCTTAAGACGTTAGTAATCAGGCAAACGGATGTTAAAAGGGGTTTTCGTAGTGAAAATTGTCATTGCAAGTGTTTTGCTTAATTGTGCATTTTCAATAATAAAAAGTAAAGTTGTAATATTAATCCCATTTGTCGTACGATATTATTTTTCTTAAATTGAGTGTAACTTTAAACTTTGAGTTTAAAACGTATATTTTTAGCTCTGTCTTTTGAAGTAAAATGTATGTCACCTATATCAATCCAAATCTTTTATATTTATTTGATTATGCATTTGTTTGTTTTTATTTTAATTTTTTTTTATAATATATTTGAGTATTGATAAAACATATTTTATCATTGCTGGAGTGCGACTGATTTGTGCGTCTGTCATCACATCAAAACGTAATCTGGTATTTTATCTCCATTTTATGAATCCGTGGAAGGTTCAAGCTAATACAATTCTTTTCGAAACAGACATTAACGTTTTATCCAAAATGATAGATACTGTATTTTGATCGTGGTAATAGATTAACTTTTCTAAATCTTATTTTTAAATTAATTTTGACCATTTGCAAGATATCAATTCAAAAATTTTTAATGTTACGATGATTTAGAAACTAATATATGATATCGCAAATTTTTATAATTTGAAAGATAAAAGAAAATTAAAATTTAGCCCTTGTGATTAAAATCTATTTTGTAAAATTCATTCTGTTTTTTTTTTTCATTTTTCTTACATCAACTTCAACATAACGCAATTTTTTTAGATCTTTATCTCCAGTAAAATTTGCAAAAAAAATTGATAATTATAAAATATCACTTATGTTTTTAATATAATCTAATTATGTTTCAGCAAAGTTTGTTAGGTTTTTTCTCTGATAATCTCCCTTTCTGGAAATGTTTCTTGATTTTTTTGCCTAAATCGTTTTTGCCTGTTTATAGGTTGCTGTTATGAAATCTAGATTTTGTTTGTAATAAATATGGCCAATTTAGCAAAATGATAAACAAAATTAATCTAATAGGTTTTATAGAAGCCTTGTATTCAACAACGTTTAGGATTATAGATTTGATACTAAATTATTTCATGTGTGATTGCTATTTAAAACAATTTAGACTTGTTAATACTTAGAATAATCTCATTCTTTTTTTAGAGTTGGGATACATTTATTGATAATATGATAGCCCAGAGCAAGGATGCTAGCGGTAAAGAACATATGGACAAGGCTGTTATTGTAGGCTTACATGACGGAGTTCCGTGGACATCAGAAGATCATCCAAATGCATTTCAGATCAGTTCAACTGAAGCTAAAACTATTGCTAGATAGTTCAAAGATAAAGATTTCACAGATTTTCAAGCAAATGGAATAACAATTGAAGGCGTGACATACCAGTTTTTAAGAGAAGAAGATGATAAACTTGTATTAGCTAAAAGGAAAAATCAAGGAGGATTGACTTTGCAAGCAACAAAAACTGCAATTATTATAGCTCATTGTCCGGAAGGAGATCAACAAGGATATGCTAACAAAGCAGTAGGCGTCATTGCAGATTATTGTGAAAGTAACGGCCTATAAATTATGTTTTATAATAACAAATCAGATAAGTAATTTGTGGAAACAAACTCAAATATAGAAGGCTTTTTCTGTTAGTTATCATCAATTGATATTAATTATATTGATTTATGTGTAATTCTGTTATTTCCTATCATAATTTTTGTTGTTATTATTGTTGTTGTAACAAATGCTAAAAAAAATATTTACTTTTTTCCACTATTATTTCCTTGTTTCGAAAATCAAAAAAAAAAAATAAATAAATAAATAAATGAAATTAAAAAGCGCATGTTTCAAATTCAATCCTGGTTTCCTGACTAAACTACGAATAAAAATGCTGCATTTTTGTTTGTATTTATTTCTTTTGCGTCTTGAATAACAAATATCAGTCAATTATTGAATTGAAAAGACTTTCTAAGCTTTAAAGTGATAAATCAACCAATAATCCAGGTCATTGTACCAAGAAAAATTAAAATCTTGAAACATCAAGGAATTTGTGAAGTTGGAAGCCTTGGACCAACATCCAAAGTTACCCAAACATGATATTGTAGAACCTTTGAACATATTCTTATTTATAAATATAATGGCGAAAATTTCGAAATTTTAAACAGTATCATCAATTCTAATACGATGCCTGTCCACATGTTAGGTCACTGTAACATATAATGAGTTTGAATCGTAAAAAGAAATCTGGGTATAGAGTTGTACAAAGTTTGCGCGTAGGTGACTGTCCTTATTTTATGTATAAGGATATATTTGTCTGAGATTGTAAAACCTTTTACCCCTTTAATTCCAATTGCAATCGTCGAAATCACCAACCATAGAAGTATTTTGCTTATAATTCATTTAATTTTAATAATTTTACTTAGATCGAAACTTCGCAAGCTTTGGGCGAAAGTGCAGAAATTGCAGAAATTTTGCCCGTGCGCGTGTATGTGATGACATTATACACCTAGGTCCTTTATCGTGCAAAGCCTAACATGACCAAAAGATCTCGTTTATTTTAAAGTCCCATGAAAAGAAACGTGACTTTCGTTTCGTAATGCCGAGAACTTGGCAAAAGGACAGTCACTACCCACTTTCAAGCCTTGGGTTAGACCCGGTTTTGCACGAACCCACGATCTCTGATTTACGGAGCGAGCCCTTCACCAACTGAGCTACTGCAATGGTTGCAAACATAATGACATTTTGATAAGATTAGATACATACTATACATAGACAACACTTTTTCCTATTTTAACAACTTTCCCTTTTAATTTTGTAAGCCTGTGATATATGGAAAAAAGGGAAAATGTGTATATTTAATAAAGATAGACATAAGAAATGAATGTTTATTGTCTATGGATCTAATCGTTCTTCTGTCATTTTTATTTTGATTCCATTACATTTTTAATGGGAGTCAAAACAACTTAACTTGAAATGAGGTACGGTAAGTTCCTACTTGAGTTTCAGTCGTCAATAATTCATCAGTTTTGAAATGAGCTTTAAATAAATATTAAGCTACTGCAGGGTTAAATTTGTCTATTATATGAGTTTCCTTAGCTGGATTTGGATTGATATAATTTTGGAACTTTAGATTCATTATTTTCAACTTTTTGGCTTATGTTTTTTATCTATCAAACTTTTCGATCTTAGTTTCACTGATTCAGTGAGGAATGAATTTCCGAAATGTGCACATCTGGCACATCAAAATTTAACTGGTATTTGTGTCATATATTTACTACTTGGGAGCGGGTACCGCTGCTGGTGGAGTAAAACTCCCCGAGGGTATCCATAACTCAAAAGGCAGCACTTTCTGCTGTCAGAAAATGTACCATAAATTATCAGCCGTCTAAAATTTGAAATTTATTTTAAACTGAGGTATGTTCCCTCGTGCAAAGCATTCCTTAGCTGTATTTGGATTTATATCTTTTAATTTTAACTGTTTGGCTTATGTTTTTTATCTGCCAATCTTTTCGGTCTTAGTGTCACTGATGACAAATGAAATTCCGAAATGTGCACATCTGGCACATCAAAATATAACTGGTTTTTGTGTTATATATTTCAGTAGCATACGCTGATTGCTTTTTCTATACATTTTAAAAAGGAAAAAAGCACTAGTGCAAAATGTTAAACTTTATAAATAATTATGCAATCGTCCTGTTTGTTTTCATTGTAGCCTATATTATTTTCATTTGTAAGGTATAGCAAATCAAGCAAAGGCTAAAGGTTTTAAGAAAATTGCATTTATTGGTAATTGTTATTGGTTTAATGTACAAATTACAATTACAAAATACTCAACTTAAAGATACAAAAGTTCGTTCCTCTCTCTCTATATATATATATGCCAGTCTTCCACAGTTTATAATTTGTTTTTGGTGAACTTTTTTTTTATTTTTTCTTAATCAGCAACCGTATACTAGCCGTTCCTAAGGATAAATAAAACAATACACAGATATTTATTATATTCTTATAAGTATAAAACGACTGTAATAATTAGGTTATTAATAAAATTCGATATCTTAATACAATGTATTCCGATAAACAAGTGATTATACTTGCAGCTTATTACTCTTAAGTCTCTCTCTCTCTCTCTCCTCTCTCTCTCTCTCATCTCTCTCTCTCTCTCTCTCTCTCTCTCTCTCTCTCTCTTGTTTGACAAAAAGTCATAAACATACTAACTATGTCATTAGTTGAAAACAACTGCATATGTAAAAATAAAAACTGATTGCTGATTAAATAATATGTGAAAAATATGAACGTACTGTTATTCTTAGATTTTAATAACATTTTCTCTCATTTATTTGAAATGTTAATACAGTTAGAGGAATTTTTTTTTTTTTTTTTTTTTTTTTTTTTTTGTTGATGGAATGTTTCATGAAGCTGACGATTGAATATGATTTGAATGATTTTAATTTATATCTAACAATAATACCTGTTAAATTTGGATGTTCCATTATTTTGATAAATTATTTAGTATTTGCTGCAATGCTGCTTTTTCCATATCAGTTGTTTCAAGAAACCGAACCAGTAAAGATCACTAAGCAAATAATATTTTTTGTAAATAAAAAGACATTTTCATGTCCAATTATTCTTTAATGAACAGATAGAAGTGACGTAATCGAGATTTAAGTAATTTAGTAATTCATATAAGTTATTCATCTCTTTTTACAATTAACTTCCCTAATGTAGCTCAATTGGTAAAGGTCTTGTTTTTTATGCTGGAGGCCGGTGTTTGAACCTCGGCAATATCTATCCAATACTTAAAAAAGGTTGTGACTATGATTTTTTGTGAAGCAATTGACATTTGGGAGTGAAAGCCACAAAATCCTTTTGAAAAGACCTTAAAACCGATGTATTTTGTCACGATGGCCAAGACACGTTAAAGAACCCTCCCGCATATTGTCCTGAGCGCATTCCAAAGGTTATATTCTATGTCACTATACCTATAAATTGTGAAATCTCGATAGAAATGAATTATTTAATCTGGGTCATAAAACTTTATAAACTCAATACACCGGTGCATCTATATTTCAGCAATCTCTAGAGTAAAGTCCTACTCACATTTTTTAACTTTATGCGATTAAAATGGTGAAAATGAACTTGACATTTAAAAAAATAAAAATAATAATAATAAAAAACATACAAAAGTACACAACAAGACTTTCACATAATTTCCTTAAGTCTTTTTTCCCATATGTTAGGGTCAATTAAGGATTAAATGTCATGTTGAATGTCGTCATTGAGGTATGAACAACATCAGACCACGGTCAAAATAAGAGAATTGCGAAGCGATTCATGTAACTTTAAACGTAGTCTGATGTTGTCAAACCTCAATGACAATATTCAAAATGACATTCAATCCTTATGTTCTTACCAACAAAAAGGTATTATGAATTTTCCGAAAGTCGGTGTATTAATGTGGTTGGAAACACTTAAAGCGAGATAACTCTTATTGTTAACCATATAAAGAGAACAGCCATATCGATTTGTGTCGTTGCTTTGAGATCGTAAAATATAGTTTCGTAAAATACTTTTGAAAATTTATTCCAATTCTCCTTTTTTCACTACACAATTATCTGTTTGGTAAAATATTACTATGAATAAAATTTCTACGTTTGTTACCACTCGTAAAGAGCGTCCCTACAGTCGCCGAACAAAATTTATGAATGAACCCGTAGAAAATTACGAATGAATAAGAAGTATAAATTCCTCCGCCACTCGCTGTACATCAAAAGCAGATTGGCTGAAGATATAACTGACGTATCGCTTTATCACAGAGCGCGTGACACACTGCTACCATCGAAATATTAACGCAATGGTTCCTTAGAGATTCAATGCATTTGTAAGGTAAACATTTTTAAATAAAGGCTCTAAACAACATCTTGTCTGTAGCCAAATTTAACAAAAATACCTTTTCATATTGATGTGCTTAAAGCGCAAATTTCAGAAGCTCATTCCTCATTAGCTATTTTAAAGGCCGAAAAACACCTAACACTTAAACACAAATGAATCCAAAGTTCCAAAATCATATAAATTAAAATCCAGCTAAGAAATGCTTTGCATGAGGGATCAACTTAGTTTTGTATCAAATTTTAAAAATTAAGACAGTTGAAAAGGTACAACGTACAAGGTACATGTACAACATATGCACATGTGTAGTATATCTTTGTATCACATGATGAAAAGGCATCTTTAAGGATCCTTAAAGCCTCCTTGAAGCTGCCTTAAATGTCCCTTTAAATTATAGCATTTATTAATTTTGAAAAAAGTGAAAATAAATTAACTTTCTTTATTTTTAATCTCAAGTTTTTGAATTTATTTCTTTAATTTTGTTTTTATTTATTAATTACATTCTGTAGTCTAATTGGATTTTAATTAATTAAATAAAAATTACAAGAAATTTTATTATGAAATTTTTCAGCTGTTATCCGCTCTCACTGGGAATCAAACCTGGTCCCTCTAGTTAGGAGTCCATCACCTTACTTATGTAGCTATGGAAGAGATGATCTTGATGTTGATAATTATAAAATATGTCACTAACAATATGCAAATGAGATCACGTGACTGAAAGAAAGCCAGTGGACATTTTTCATTTATTTGTTAATTTTTTTTTATATTTTTTTAAAAATATCTCTTACAACAAAAGGATCAAATTAATTTTATTTATTTATATTTATAAAAATTTCATATATAATTTGCTGCAGTCATCATTTTTATCTTTATATAGAATTTTAATTGCATTAGATAAAATACTAGTATGTGTTGATTGGAATGCATTCCAAAAATTACCTGTAATGTACTAGTATATCTAACATCAATTAGCAAGATGGTGTTTGATGATCAAGTGTATTAATCACTTAATTAATTAATGTTGATGACATCTGTTTTTTCTAACTCCTTTTACTTCAACATTATTATTATTTATATGTAATAATTAGAGATGTAATTGATAAAGAAGGAGCAGTATGTTAACTGTACAAACAGCTTTTTAATTAAATAATTGGCCATAATGTCCAAAATAATAAATAAATAAATAAATAAATAATTAAATAAATAAATAAAGAAAGAAATAAAGAAATAAAGAAAAAAAATAAAATAAAATAAAAAAAATAAAATAATAAAATGAAATAAAATAAAACAAAATAAAATAAATAAAATAAAATAAAATAAAATAAATAAATAAATAAAAATAAATAAAATGGTCTTTCCGAGTCTATTTTTCAACCAAAAAAAAATTAACAGTAAATTTTTTTTTTGAATCTGCAGTACACATAATATACTAAGATACTAGTAATATCATTCAGAAATTCAGAAATGTGTGTGGGGGAATTACCTATTTTTCACCGTCAAGTAGCGAATTAAATACAGAAAGAGATAATAGTCAGAAATTGAATATATAGAAAGGGAGAGCTGTTTTTTACAGGCAAGTCAAGAATTCAATGTTCAAGAGAGAGAGAGAGAGAGAGAGAGAGAGAGAGAGAGAGAGAGAGAGAGAGAGAGAGAGAGAGAACTGATAACATTGAGGGAGACACAGATAGGGGCATTAGTGGAAACTAAATATTTTAAAAAACGAGATATAAGCAACTGAATATGCTGCGAGAGAGAGAGAGAGAGAGAGAGAGAGAGAGAGAGAGAGAGAGAGAGAGAGAGAGAGAGAGGAGAAAGAGAGAGAGAGAGAGGGGTAGCAGATACTGAATATTTTAGAGAGGGAGAGAAGAGTATCCACTTGTGTTTCAGAGAGAGAGAGAGAGAGAGAGAGAGAGAGAGAGAGAGAGAGAGAGAGAGAGAGAGAGAGAGTATCTACTTGTGTTTCAGAGAGGGGGTCAGCAGAAACCGAATGAGAGAGAGAAAGAAAGAGAGAGAGATATCGGGAACTGAATACATTGAGGGAAAGAGAGATAGATGAAGATCAGCGGAAACTGAATATTTTAAAGAGAGAGAGAGAGAGAGCAGAATGAATATGCTGAGAGAGAGAGAGAGAGAGAGAGAGAGAGAGAGAGAGAGAGAGAGAGAGAGAGAGAGAGAGAGAGAGGGGGGGTTCAGTGCAAACTATTTTAGAGAGACAGAACAAGATCGGGAAGTGAATACATTGAGAGAGAGAGAGAGAGAGAGAGAGAGAGAGAGAGAGAGAGAGAGGTTATCGACGTTATTCCACTGCAATCCATCTTGACTGCAGAAATTCACATCCAACTGGGTAAAGTTTGTCAGTTAATGGTTATCTTCGGTGACTGGTTTCTAACTTCAATATGTTCACTTCATAACTTGTTCATGTTTGAAAAGGATAACCTTTTCTCTAATGTTCTTATTTTGTTTTAAATATTTACTTTACAAACTTTTTTTTCATTAGGAATCTAAATTATTCGAAATCCGATATCATCATGTGTCAGTAATGAGTTCCATATACTAGTATGTCAATTCAAAGACACTAAAATGTGCTCGCTCTCTCTCTTTCTCTCCCTCTCTCATGCTTTATTTGCATATATGCATAACACTATCCCCCAAAAAATAAAATAAGATAAAATAAAATAAATAAAATAAAATAAAATAAAATAAAGTAAAATAAAATAAAATAAAATAAAATAAAATAAAATAAAATAAAATAAAATAAAATAAAATAAATAAAATAAAGTAAAGTAAAGTAAAGTAAAGTAAAATAAAATAAAATAAAAGACATGCTTAGATTATTTTGCGATTACTTTTATTTTTTTAGTTAGTGTATTTTTAATATTTAAATATTAATATAGTCTCTTAAAATCACTTTAAAAAACACACCTTTATTTTCAACACCCAGAGTTCAGGGTTAGGTAATCATTTTAACATGTTATTTGACTTCATAGTGATCTCCTACCTAGATAAGAAACTACACATCAAAGTCAAAAGCCGCCCGTGAAATCACCTGGAATCGATAATCAAACGAGTACCGCTGTATACAATTAACAAATACCGTTAATTACTTTATGCTTACTGCCGATCTGATTAAAACATGGGTTGTTTACCTGTACTGTGAAAACTGCACATTAGTTATCCAATTCATTTATGAATTAAGAATCAAGTATAATTGGTAAACTACATACGGCTCCTCTACAAAAACTTAATGTAGAAACTAGAATTCAGACAGGCGTAATCTATGTCTCCTATGTTGTATAAACTATAAAAATTCAAAACATACTAAAAACAAATCATATTTGTAACTGAATTAATGTAATAGCCATCGTTACATTAATAATTAAAAAAATCGAATTTTTCATGATGAGACATCTTTAAGGATCCTTATAGCCTCCTTAAAGATCCTTAAAATTTCAGTTCCATTAAGGATCTTTAAGGATCCTTAAATATGTCCTTAAAGAGTCTTTTAAGGTCCCTTAAAGATCTTTAAAAGAGGGGGTTGGTCTTTTGTATCCAACATAAATACCTATTTCATTTTGTCATTTCTGCGCATTTCGGAAATTCATTCCTCATTAATGATACTATATAAGTTTAACATTTTACATCTCTTTAAACTCACCACAGCGCTTTTTTCGCAGATGTAATACCTAGTTCCATTGCAAAATCCATCTTCCCATCTGAAATTATAAGATCGATACAATCCTGCGCAATCTTGGTTTTGATCATTATTTGGTTCGCCTGGGTACCAATCTGTAAAACCAAAAATTGAACCTGTCGAACCATATTTCCAAGAACCCTCCACATCTGCGTCTGTACCGTCTATCCAAAAGTCATGCGTGGCTGCATACAAATTAATGATATTTGAATAAATGATAATAATAAAATACGTCTGCTATTTATGATAAACATTTCGTCGCTGAAGGGAAATATAAAATTTTATATTTAATGCGTTTACCTTTTGCAATTTGTCCTTTCTGTTATATTACCTATGAATGT
>CM056610.1:2418391-2510891 GCA_029721355.1 Tegillarca granosa
GTTTATTCATTCGAAACACAATTTATGCAGAATCATGATAAATGCGGAAAGAAAAAAGTAATGCCACATCTTCACATACAGATATGACAACAATATGACTAATTCTCCCTATTCTATGGTGTCTTTCTTTGAATGTTCGTAAAGTATGTTTGACTTTTTCTCAAGACGTCAAGACGCTACCTCAATTACCAAACAAAGACATGTTCAGCGTTTTATTTATGTGGATTCCGGTCTACATTGTCCGACGACGACGAAATTCTAGCACGGTTATCGCATTTTCATTTTCGTGAATATTAAAAAGTGGACTCGATTTACTGACATCGGTTCTATTTATTTTGTGCATGCCCAACTGACATTATATCATAATAAATTGAATATAATCCTTAAATATGCGCAATTGTTGATAAATTACATGTGTACACAAAATGATAAATTTATTTCTTAAAATCTACAGAATGACAGTATAAATCATTTTTCAAAAACAAAATACATATAGATTTGTAATAATAATATTTTTTATTAAATGTCTCGTAAACTTAAACAAAAAGTTTCTATCCAATATAACATATGCAATCTTTTATCAATATATATTTGAAATTGTGACTTTATAAGCTTACATGTTTGTCGAGCAAGACTCTTTATATATTCATTCTCCGTTACTGTTTCTATTCTTACAAGATATCCATCATTGTTGCTACAGTCAAGCTAAAAAGACATAAGCACTCAAAAGTCGAAAGAATAGGGTACAAATTTCAAATTTGCTGTCTTACAAATATAAATAAATTTCTTTTTGATAAATCATAATATATCAAACTCATGTTTACATTTATATAATATCTATAAACATTTCTCACTATTTCTTAAGAAAGCAGTAATAGCCAATGCAGGTGTATAGCTTTCAATTAAAATTCCTTTTGTGGATGCCATTCGATTGACATATATATTACATGTAAGCAACACATAAAAACAATACTCTTATTGACACGTTAATGAATGTGTTAAATTTGACATAATCAAATACCATTGCATTATGCCATGTCTTCAACTGACGACGCAAACTGTAACAACTTCCACTAAAGAGCATCCATCCCGTATCACAAAAAGAAGCTAAAAAAAAAAAAAAAAAAACAAGATCAACGACAACAATAATAAAAATGGTATAATAATAATAATAATGTTTTTTTTTCAAAATCAGAAAAGTATCATTTTCCAAATATTAAAAAATCCAACAGTATTTATATTTTCTTTTTTTCTAAGTGACGTATTATTAGTTACTATGAATACCGTCATAAACAGGAACGTTTCTCGAAACCTTTGGATGTCAAAAATATTTAACAGACCACATAGAAATTTTAATTTAATCATAATTGTTATTTCTTCTTATTATATCTTATAATGTGACAACATTACAGCTTTCTAACCTTTGGTTTTACTAAAATCTAAGATCTGAAAAAGCATTTTATTAGATTGTTTAAAATTATAAATGTAACCTTCCATTTTTATGAACCAATCATAAAAAACTGTTCATATGTGTCAGTAGTCGGATGTGCCAAAAAAGACAGGTGACAACTATAGACAGCTTCAATATAGAGCAAAAGAGGTTATACCAAACTTGACACTATAGACAGGTAGTTCAATGGATACTTCTTTTCCTTCCCAGGCAGTGAGGAGAGATTAAAATAGTTCCCTGTCGAGGGAAACTGTTGTTTTGCAATATCGGCATATGTGTGGCAGTTTGTCTGATTTCCTTATTTTTGCAGGTCCGTTAGGATGTCTGTGGATTAGTTGTCAGACTAACTACGTTTAGTACTAGGTTCTGTAGGGTGTAGGTTTAAATTAAATCGTTGGTAACAAAGAACATTTATTGTACTGAGACAAGTTTTCATCCGAAATATGTGGCGCAAACATTTGTCTTACTATGCATTTTTTTCCGAGTATAAAAATGATTTTCTAGGAGATTTTATGTTTTAAATCCGGAATATAATAGCAGTCAATAGATTTGACATCATGCTTTTAAATTTGAAGTTTTTAAAATGGTTAAACAATTATATATTATTTTTGATAGTAATTCTGTTATAATGAGCCATCATTAGAAATCGAATATACTGGTATAGTGAATAGAATTTCATATATCTGATAATAAATGTGTTATTGATTTTGTCTGAGGTGATGATTTTTACCGTTATAAATTGCTTTGATGACTTGAAGATCAATTTGAAATCCATTAGCTCAAATATTTGATGTTTTTTCATGTGAAAACTAGTTTTAGTTAAACAGCGGGTTTAATTGATCAGAAAAAAGACGCAGACACAAAGACACATAGATATTGTAATTCATTTTGGCATGCATGTAAAATTATTTAATTACAATTAAAAGATACAAAACTTATTGTCTAAACCTTGAAAAACATTTTGATAAACATAATCCATAATTTCAGTGAAATTGTTCTTTTTATTCTTTAGTCAACACTGAATAAACTATAATCTGTAAGTATTGCAGCGTTTTGTTTTGTTTTCACGTCCGTATTATAAATTGAATTTCTAAATCAAAACTTCTTTTGATATTTGATATTGTATAAGCCCAAGGGGTATTAAATTTAACCACTTCGTTGGTTGTATAAAAATCATGAAATTTTATGCCAATGTCAAACTTACCAAGGTTTTTAATGGATTTACTAACATACAACACAATTCCACGAAATTTTTTCCACCATTTTTGTATATTATAGCACTGTGGAACTTAAACTCAACGGACATTTTTGGTTCTACAATATTATTTCTAATAGTAGTAAAGGAATTTTCTTTATTGATTGTATTTTAATGTTTAATATCGATGAATCTGCACACTATACATTTAAAACGAACGATTGGCATTCAAAATGTGTTAAAAGTATTCCTTAATTTTATGTACAATTTTTCTTAGAACATTAGGCTTGTCCAATAAGCATACCTGTTTCACATATTAAATTAGTTGATGTCCATGCTCCATCAGACTTACAAGTTATTGGCTTTGAACAAGATGGAAAGTGTTCACACGTGTATTGACGAGTGCTGCCAACTAAATTGTTCCCTGGATCCATAGTAGCGTTAACAATTGATAGTGGTTCCGGACACTCTGTAATAGTTTTATATATCAATGAGATGCTAAAAATGAGGAAAAAATGATCGTTCAAATTTTTGTCAATACGAATCTGATATAAACTGAATGACATTTAGGAAATACCATTTTTTTCTAGAAGCGGATTTCAACCATAAATGTTTGCTTAAAAGCTTAATTTGTACCAAGAAACGTGTGGTTTGAAAAATTTTTTACATGATTTTTATGCGTTTCGTATATAATAATAAATAACTGATCATGAACAATTACTGAAATTTTAAGATTTAAAATTTAAAAAAAAATTCCAAAACTTGTGTAAATATTTAACTAGAATACTTGTCTAAGTTTGACGTGCCTTTTATGCACAGTTTAGAAATTCATTCATGTTCAGTGACAAAATTTCGACATAATTATTCTTTTAAATCCCATACGATATGTGTCTATATATATTTTTTTAATTTTTAACTTTTGCTTTTTAGTAAGCTAATGACCTTTTATTCCTAGTTACGTTTCTCTAAATATTTCTTTTTCATGTTCACGCTAAAGTGATAGTCATGTATTTTTCATAAAGTACAAAATTAATGATATTGTTTGGCTAGTTAAACAAATCAATAAAAATCAGATAAAAATAATTAAAACGACGGAAGAAAAAGAAATTGTTCAATCCATTAATTTGTATTCACAGGAAGGTATGTATCAACAATTATCCATAAATAATCAAATTGCTCTTGTTATTTATGTAGCAAAACGAAAGGTACATTTAATGCAAGAATGAATGGCCACCAGTTTGAAAAAAATAATTAAGGAAACAACACTTCAATCAACCGGACCATTTTTTACTCTCTATGAAAGTGAGAATTTTTTTTAAAAAAAAAAAATATACCACCACACAAATAGTCCTATCTTGAGTACATCATTCCGATTACAACGTGACAATTACTGGATTAGAGAACTCACCATATGGATGCAATAGTTAAATGGATAGAGAAGCAAACCTTTCTGGCACAGGTTGTAAGAATTAAATGTTTTACACCTGTTTAACAAACCTAAACGTAACAAAAGAAGTGATGGACATCGAAGTTAAAACAAACTTAATATCCATGATGTTAATTTTTTAATGTTTTACTATTCCTTCAGAAACCTCTCGGATTTTACCATATTCGATCCAAACTACTTTTTACCACTTTCGCGTCTTAATCAGTTACAAGAAGAAGGCATATACATTTCTGACGAGAAATGAATTTCCGAAATGTGCACATCTGACACATCAAAATTTAACTGGCATTTGTATTATATATTTACTACCCCTGAGCAGGTACCCCTGCTGGTGGAGTAAATCTCCCCGAGGGTATCCATAACTCAGTAGGCAGTATTTTGTGCTGTCAGAAAATGTACCATTCAGCAAAATTTTCAGCCGTCTAAAATTTGTAATTAATTCAAAACTAAGGTTTGTTACTTCATGCACGGCATTCCTAAGCTGGATTTGGATTTAGATTCATTATTTTCAACTCTTTGGCTTATATTTTTTTATGTATCAAATTTTTCGGTCTTAATGTCACTGATGAGGAATGAATTTCCGAAATGTGCACATCTGGCACATCAAAATTTAACTCGTATTTGTGTTATATATACAAAACTACTTTAGATTTAAATACACAAGAGTTTAAACTTAACGCTTTCATCATGAATATTGCATTTAAAGGTTATTTAAACCTGCTCAGGAACACAATATACAGAGAGATATCAGTCACCAATTTCTTAAATTACTTTATACAAAAAATACATAGATGCTAGAAATGTTTCTAATATTCTAGTTAATAAACTACTACAATCTAAAGATAAAGTCCCTACTTATTTTAAATATAACTCGCCACCTCTAGTTTCCTACTCATACAATAGACGATTGCATCCAAAATTTTCAAATATTAACAAACTTTGCAGTGCCTAAACTCCATTACTTTACACAACCTACCTGCTCTTGCCCAGTATCCCCATTTATTTATGAACATGCTGGGCATATAATTGAGAACACTAAATTAAGAATTCTTCTTTCAAAAGGTCCTAAATACAGGGAGGCTCAACCTATTACTTGGGGACAGAATATTCAAATTATTATGGATTCTGTTGAAAGAGGTTGGACTTAATTAGAATACGTAGAGCTTGATACCATATCCAACTGGATAAGGGTAATTAGAAATTTTGTAAAGTCAAGAATTGCCAAACTTGCCAAACTTAAAGAGTCTATGGGTACCAAACCTTCTTTAGTGTTTAGGGATCCTGAGATTTCTGCAATCCCTACGAACATACATAACAGGTATGTTGTTGTAAAGCTTCTAACAACATTATTTTCCTTTGTGAGAAGTACTTGATTCTTTTGGTATCTATTTCAAACAAGATCAAATTGACCTGCCTTACTTGTATTGTATTTCAAATCTTCACAAAAATCAATACAAGGAAAGAGATATAGCAGGTTCGTCTAAATGTACTACTAAATCATTGTCAGTACTTCTAACACTAATTTTGCTACTCGTCAAAGATGGCATAAGACATATTCAGAAAAAGTATATTCTACATCTGCCATTAACCAAAAATTCTAAACTTCTTGACCATTTTGTTTGTAATACTCTACCTTTGGTAAGTGTATAAATCACTTGTCATTCTTTTTACAAAAACGGTCAACCAAGATATAAATATCTATTGCTAAACAGGGATTCTGGTTATTAAGCAAAACACAAATAGACTGCAAACAAACATATACTGATGATACCATTGAATAAATATTAGAATGTTTGACAGACAACATATTTGTTGTATTTTGCAATAATTTTCCAGGAAACAATCGGTATACCAATGGGCAAAAACTGTGCACCTTTGATTTATTTTGTTATTCATATGAACCAGAATGTTTACAGATCCTTGTCACATCTGGAGAAAAGATTGTCGCTAAATTATTCAACTACACATACAGATATATAGAGGACGTTCTATCTCTAAAAAATTCTAAATTTGGAGAATATGTGAATGCCATCTATCCAAGTGAGCTTGAAATAAAAGACAGGACGAATTATCCATGTTCTGCTTCACAGTTGGCCTTGTACCTCAATTATGACAATCACGAAAGGTTACATCTGAAGCTATACGACAAACGCAATGACTTTAATTTTTCTAATGTCAACTTCCGTTTCTTTGCAGTAATATCCCTGCTTCTCCTGCGTATAGTATATATGTTTCACAGTTGACACATTATGGTACTGCTTGTTCCCACTACGAAGACTTTGTTTAACGAAGCAAACTGCTTACAATTACTAAGCTAATCAAGACCTTTAAAAGTTTTTGTAGCCCTCACTACAATATTGTTTATAAGTATTTAGTCAAGGTATCCAAACATAAACTCGATATATTTGACTAACCATAGTTCCTTGTTCCTTTCATCATCAATGTTGGCTTCCACGTGATGGGTGTAGCTAGCTAGAAAGGAGGTGTTTTACCTTCTGGTACACCCGGCCTCAGTTCTTTAATCGAAGTTCACGTGTATTACTAAATATTTCAGCTTTCAAAGTGTTTAATTTGTTTTTGGGATTTGGACAAGGATTGGTATATTTTTTTTTGTGTTTTTTTTTTCTTTTTCTTTTTTTTTTTTAATTTAATAAAACTAAGGTTTGTTCTTTATACAAAACATCCCTTCCCCAATAGTTTTCATTAATATTTAAAAGTTTGTAATATTTTTTCATCTATAAACTTTTTAGGCCCCTTGTGTCACTGATAAGGAATGAATTTCTGAAATGTGAACATCAAAGTTTACTTTAGTCAGATACTTTGTTAAATATTCACTGAGCGGTTAAAGCTGCTGGTGAAGTAAAACAACCTGAAGGTCGAAATTTTTATCCGTCGTTTTTTGTTTTGTTTTTTTAAATTTGTCTAAAACTAAAGTATCTTCCCTAATGCAAGGTTATCCTAAGCTGGATTTAGTTTTATATATAATTTTGGAACTATGTATTACTTGTTTTGTATTGTTTATATAATCTAATTATCTATTTTTCTAACCCTAGTATCACAAATAAATTTTCGAAATTTGCACATATGCCAAATCAATATTAACAACAATTAATTGTTTTGTTTCAAAAATGGAATCACTGTTTAAGATACAATTCCATCTTTTATTACGTAAAATAAATGAAATGAATACTTACTGGTTTCATTACAGGTGAATAATATTTTTAGAAATTGCTTTTCCTAACATGCATTATTCTCATCAATCAAAGACGCTCATCAAAATAGCTTTTGGAAATTACAAAGATCAAATCCGTTTGTAGTCGAATGCCTGACCTACTAAATGATTTGAGAGAGAGAGAGAGAGAGAGAGAGAGAGAGAGAGAGAGAGAGAGAGAGAGAGAGAGAGAGAGAGAGAGTACATTCGTAGGTAGATAGGTAAGGACGGAGTTAGGTAGTATGTTTGTATAGTTAGGTAGGACGGTATGTTTGTATGTGTGTATGTAGGTAATACATCACCAAATAATGCACAATGCGGACCATAGTCTTTTATATCAACACATCGTGAGTGAAGTGGACACTTTGTGTTAACGCACCCATTAATAGCAACCTGAAATTGTTAAAAAAAATTAATAAATAGTTTTACTTAGGCATATGATAAAATACATATATAGTGAAACCTGTGAATGCCGAATGCCTCCCGGACCTGAAGAAAATTTCGGTTTTGAGAGGGATTCGGTTTTCAGATGAGTATTTCAGAGTGAATTGTCCTTGCCTTCAGATTCACGAGTTACTTCCCGTGAACGTGTGAACAACCTTTTTGGGGAAATTTATATTAATCTATATGTATTTAATTCTACATGTATTAATGTTTGTAATACATGTTTTTTATATTGAAAAATAAATAAAAAATAAAATGCATCTGTTTACACAGGAAAGTATCTTTTTATCGACACTGAAATATCAATGAAGGCGACGTATGTGATAGGTCTAGTGAGTTATAAAGCGATAATACCGGCTACCATCTTTCGCCTTTTCAAAATATTGTGATGTGTAGAAAATGAACACCATTCTTTCAATATAAAAGTACTTAGATACATGTAGCTGGATACAGCTCACATTGTGACTGTTTCTCAAATACGATGTACTGAAAGTCAAAACTAAATGATAACTTTGAAGTTGACCCATTTTCCGGAAATATTGTTCTATTGACAAAACATAGGATTTAAAGGTACACCATAGGTTACTGAATTCGACATACACTTGAACAAACACGTACAAATTTCAGAAAGTCAAAACTAAATGATAACTTTGAAGTTGACCCATTTTCCGGAAATATTGTTCTATTGACAAAACATGAGATTTAAAGGTACACCATAGGTTACCGAGTTCGACATTGACTTGAACTTAATTTATTCAAAAACCCATGTGTAAATCAAAGATAATACAGCAATAATTAAATTTCGTAAGCGTCCCTATGATCTTCATTTATTTCTACGACAACACCGAACAAAAACAGGTGCTCTTTAACCAGAATTATCCGGTCACGATATACACACAGTTGTACTCGTTGTTTAGTTACGATCTCTTGGTGATACAAACGTAAAGCGAATTATCAACAAATGTTTACTCAAATGTGTAATCGGTATTGATTAGAGGATGGAACAACAATCAAGAATAAATAGTTTAATCCGTGCAATTTCAAATCAATACGACAGAATTTCAGGTTTTCTAAATAGGTTTTTTTTGCTTCAAAGAGACTTTATAATGATCGGTTTTCTCAGGTAATTTTATTATGAATATGATCATATTTCACTGAAAAAGCGGCCGGTATTCAGAATTCAGGGTTATATATATATATATATATATATATATATATATATATATATATATATATATATATATATATATATATATATATATATATATATATATATATATATAGTATACTATACAGTTTCTTCATATAGTTCAAAAATAGTGAAATGACGACCATAAAACTCTCAAAGGGCCTTCAAAACCCTTTGCTTGCAATATCATGGAGCTTGCTTTGTTGCAGGAAGTTCCCGTGATGAAAACAAGCTTTTCTATATCGTATTGATTGTGAAACATATATATAGAGAATGAAATTTCTAGCAAGGTTCCAAATTTATTCTCATCAATTTGTCAAATATGAAGTTATTGACACCACTTAATTTACTTTTCGACAGGCACTAAGTCGCATCTGTGCCAAAAAAAAACTGGATGACCGTTTTTTTCTAAATTTCCTCTACTGGTGGAGCCAAATGCAATATAGCAATTTAGCTACTTCCAATATTTGTCTAAAATGGATTATACTTTAATTTTGGTTTAAACAAACTAAAGTTTCCTACAGCCTGTGTTACAAAATCATTTTTGCTAAGATCTTAATACTTTAGGTTATCAAAAAAAAAAGAAAAAAAAAAAAAAAAAAAAAAAAAAAGAAAAGAAAAAATCAATTTTATATAATTAAGCGTAATTATATTGAACAATTTAAAATTAACATGCTCAAAGTTCACACTTTGGCATTTACAAAGATTCCGTCAAAACACGTGCAATAACTCGATCCTTTGAGATGATAAAAGTTTCCCAAGGATCGATAACCAATGTTTACCATTCAACATCGACATTCCCAGTGGCCTCTAACAATTCCACACAGTTGGCAAGGCGGGGAGATCTAACTATGTCATACATATCATAATTGAAATGTACATCAATGGTTACTCAAGATAAAACAATCTCAAGGTTTGTTTAACCACTAGATATGACGGTAAACCAAGATATAAATATATATTGCTCAACAGGGATTCTGGTTATTTTGTAAAACGCCATACAGACAGCAAACAAAAATATACTGAAGAGTTTTTATAGACAACATATTTGTTGTGTTAGGCAATATAATCTTTCAACAAACAATCGGTATACCAATAAGTACAAACTGTGCACCTTTCCTTGCTGATTTATTTCTTTATTCATATGAATCAGAATTTTTACAGAACCTTGTCAAATCTGGAGAAAAGACTGTCGCTTAATCATTCAACTACACATACAGATATAGATGACGTTCAATCTCTAAAAAATCACAAATTTGGAGATTATGTGAATATCCAAGTGAACTTGAAATTAAAGATAAGACAAATACTTCATGTTCTGCTTCATATCTGGACTTATTTGTCAATTATGATACTCACGAAAGATTACATCTGAAGTAATACGATAAACGTGATGACTTCAATATTTCTATTGTTATCTTTCCGTTTCTTGGCAGTTATATCCATGCTTCTCCTGTGTATGGTGTATATGTTTCACAGCTAATACGGTACGGTAGAGCTTGTTCCCACTATGGGGACTTTCTGCAACGAAGCAAATTACTTACAACTCAATTGTTGACGCAAGGATATTGCAAGCCTAAGCTAGTCAAGGGCCTTAAAAAGTTTTGTGTTTTCATCAAAATGTTGTTGATAAGTATGTAGTCACTTTAGCCCAACTTATACTTGATATATTTGACTTACCATAGTTCTATGTACCTTTCATTCTCAAAATTGACTTGCACGTGACGGATGTAGCTTGCTAGACTTGTAGGTGCTTACCCTTCGGACCACTAGGCTCACTTCCTTGATTAAAGTTCACGTGTATAACTAATTTTGCCAGTTTTCAAAGTTTTTACTTTGTTTTTGGGATTGTGATATGGACAAGGAATGGTTTGTTTGTTTAAGACTTTCTCTGTTGGCGATGCTTGCCTATTTAAGGATTCACACTAGACAAAACAAATCAGAACCAAAATAGGACACCACATTTCCAGATCATCATCAACAACATAATAAAACTTGACGGATCTACAGCAAAAATCTGCGAACTTGGACGATTGGGAAATTCATGCTTCTGCATCTCCAAATGGGCGATCTGTTTGTAAAGCTTCATACATTGTCCCTCCTGTATCTTCTGACAATACAAATACAGATTCATACTTTTCATCATAGAAATTCCGCTGGCGGAATATACTAGAAGACATATAAATCGACAAAAGCCATGTTACACCTCTTTTCAGAATTCCACTGCACACTGATCGATTCAATACAGATGCGGAAATTACTTCAATCGAGTATTATTCAACCCCTAATTACTATTGTGAAGCATCTGTCGAAATTGACATGCCATCAAATACAACATTTCCAAATCCAGCTTCACTTAAACACAAAAATTACATCACTAACCTAGAATGAAACAAACAATAAATTCTCAATATCATTCCAAATGTCATCCAAGGATTCAATTTTCTCCATAATCTCACAACAAAACAATCTACTTTCGTCATTATTAAATAATTAATTCATTAATTTCAATCATATTGTTTAGGTCAAACCCTGCAATGTTGTTAAATCCCTATGAAGGTTTTGCTTGTGTTTTTTATATTTATTTCACTCACTTCATCTAATAAAGTTTCAGAAAATGTTATTTTTTCTAAAATTAATGAGATCAGCACTTCTAGGTCAAAATGGACTATTTTGCAATTAATTTTAATGATTTTAAGCTAATATTGGAAAACACAAAAATGGTATGAACCTGGTGTATACCCTTCTTGCCTAGGCATCAAACCTAACAAACATTTTCACCACCCCAATTCACTCTCTTTACTCCCCAACTAACATTCTTTACTTAAAACACATTATTTACGCAAGTTCACAATGTTACAACCCTTCTTGACAATCAATATAATGAGCTATCGTCTCTCCTTCATGACTTCCAAACTTATCACAGATATAAACACTGGAAAAAAAAATCAATCAAAATGTAAACCTTGCTACAAATCAACAAGAAATTCAACATGTTGTTCAGGCTAGTCTCACCTTCCTCATTGCTACTTGTTTTCAAGTACGCGAAAACAGAGACAAACTTAACTTTCTAATTGTGTATATCACTAGAGTGTACAGAGAATGTAAAAAACAGTTTGGAGGCTCACTAGTAACATTGCCCAAACATCAATATTCTCTCAAGTTCATGCTTACCTGTCAATGTTCCTAACAAATATCCACTATCTCATAAGTAAAGTAGCCAGTCATATTCAAAATTTAAAATTGCAACTTATCATGCTGTCCCTTTGTCATCTTTCTCCTAGTACCATAACTCCTTCAATGTTTCGTTCAGTTCTGACAAGTATTAAACAACACCTTCCTAAAACACTTGAACTTCCCTAAAACCCTTCTACAACTTTATGGAATTATCATCAGTTCCTTGAATGCTATACTATGATGGATCCTTAACATATAATTATTTTGATAGATATTCCTTTACTTGACTCTTTCAATAAATAAGAGGTATACCATATATTTAATTTGCCAATCCTTATGAATACGAACAAAACTGAAAAATTCGCTACATGCAATGTGCTTATTAAATACCAAATTGAAACCATTGCTCTAGCTTTAAATGCAGAACCCGGTACATGTTTATTACTGATACCGTAATTCCTTCGTGTTCCCAGCCCCTTAACGAATTTTGCCATCTTAAATCTCCCTTCTATGCTTTTAATTTAAGTACTCGCTGTGTAACCGCGTTATTTATGTCAAACAGTGCAAACATCCATAAGTGTCCGCTTCATTTCAATTACCTCTAGCTAAACTTATTTCACAAGGTCTATGGGTTGTAGCCACTTCTTCTCTTATATTATTCTTTGTGGTATGTGAAATAGCACTCTCCCTTCCAATCAAATTCTTGCTAAACCACCACTGGCATAAGTAAATTAAGATATGTCATGCACTGCATTCAGTGATTTTGTTACCCTCCCCTCATTTCACAAACATGCCTCAAAATAATAGATTTACATGCGTTCTCTGCTGCATTTACACGCATCAATTCTTTGATCTTCATCTGGAAACCATTTCACTTTGCTTTCCCACAACATCCTAATCTCACCATTCCAACACAATAACAAAACATATAAAATATGAACCTCAACGAGTTATTTAATAAAATAGATACAGTACAATCTGTCAAGATTTCTGCAATTGTTTTTAAAAACAGCTAACTGGGAATTTTTTCGTTTACATTCAGGCAGTTCTATATTTTTTGTTATTTTAATGTTTATATTTACAAAGCAATGCGATTCATTAAATCAAGCAACGCTTTTTAAAGTGATAATTCAGCACAAGCATTGCCTACTGTTGTCAAAAACAGCACCTCTTTAGTAAATATCAGTATACTTAACTCGACAAAACTACAACGAAATGTTTTACTGGAACCGTTAACAGCTGCAGCAGCATTGTTTGGAACAGAAACTGAAATGGTACCAGACCGACCAATTTACCCATCCCTAACCGCTTAGTGTTATTGTGTGTCAAAACATTTGAGTGTTGCCTTACAATAATATATATAAATATAAATATAAATATATATATTTATCAAGTTACCACATGATGATTATGTGGAAATACACGTAAGTGTTAATACCTGACTTATATGTACATTTATCCTTAGTAAAGTATAGTGATTTTAATAGAAACTTATCCATTTTTTTTACTTATTATAAAAATAATTTAAATATATAATATAAAGACAAAGCTTCTTCTCCGAGATAGTGCTTGTTACCGAAGGCTGACAAGTTTATTCTTTCTAGGCAGACGTTATGCCAGAATGAACCTTGGTTGATATATGTATTATATACATTGTGCACGTTTCCACCTTGAAGAACATAACTTGTTTTTATTATTTAGTATTATTTTGTGTATGCAAACCGACTACGAAAACCTTATATTCCTGTAGTGCACTTTTCAGTTGGTGGACTTGTTATACTCGTTTAGTGTGTGTAATCTTTTACCTCTTCGATCGACCTTCTTATATTCAGTGGTAATATTATATACCCATTATAGTAGACATCATCATTAAAAGTAGTATTATTGTATACATCCTTTCAAAATAATGCCAATTACGAACACTATTGACGACCTATAATTCAGGACAATGTTGGATCCTGAAAGCCATTACTTGCAATTAAATTGTTGACACAAGGATATTGAAAGCCTAGGCTTATCATGTTTTATGGCCGTCATCACAATATTGTTGATAAGTATGTAGTCACTGTATCCAAAATCATACTGGATATATTTGACTTACCATAGTTCTTTGTTCCTTTCATTCTCAAAATTGACTTGCACGTGACGGGTGTAGCTAGCTAGAAAGGAGGTGCGTACCCTTCCTGAGCACCCGTCCTCACTTCCTTGATGGAAGTTTACGTGTATTACATATTTTGCCAGTTTGCAAACTTTTTACTTTGTTTTTGGAATTGTGATATAGGACAAGGACTGGTATGTTTGTTTTATTGTCCATATATTAATATATATATTTCTAATGTTCAATCCTGGATTAAGACTCCAATATTTACATGGCATTATTTTCATATAAACATTAAATATAAATATGAACATTGTTGTGCACCACATACAGACCTTTACTGTTGTTTTCTTTTCTTGACTTTGGAATTCAATATCAACATGGATTTCAGATTTAATTATTATTGTGTGTCACATATTTATGTTTAGTGCCTCATGGATTTGTACTTCTACATTTACATGGACTTAGTTCCATAGAAACTTTAATGTTCGCGCAGCACAATTTCAAAATTATTTATAAAGTTTCTCTTATGGACTTTAAACTTCGTTGTCAAAGACAATTTCTATCTTATCTTTCTCCGCACTTTACTTTCATTGCATTTTAAAATATAAAAAAGCGCTGTGAAAATGAAATTACACACATAAAAGGTTGCTTATACTCTACTTGATATAAAAGATAATTAACAAAAAGTTATTATAATATATTATAATATAGTTTGCTGTCCGAGGAAATGGTAAAAGAAATATCAAATGTTTTTGAGCCATCGATTTTTTCATATAAAATTTGTAAATTCGTTTTTGTTTAAGTCGTAAGACAGGTTTGCCGTTAGGGTTTCGTTGCTGTATTTCTTACTGTAAAAAATATACAAATCGACAAATTCGTCACAACAACATCAAAAATAAATTTGTTTAAATCAAAAGGCTATGTACAAGTAATATTAAAACAAAAATATTATATTTGAATTGCTTTTAATCTGATAATGTTGCAAATTTTGATTTAGAAATTTATTATTCAAGTATGAATAAGTGTTCCTACTTCTAAAGATTACTTATTCAATAACCAATTTAGTGGTCTCCAGAATTATAATTTCCAAATGTGTTTATTTTCAGTAAAATTTATTGATTGATTTATTCATTTATTTATATAATTATTTTTCTAATTATTTTTTATTTATTAATTTTATTTATTTATTAGATATTTATTTTTTATATATAAAGTTATATAAGAATTTTTTTTTAATTTCCATTTTTCCTTTTGCAATAAAGACTTATTTTAATTATTTATTTAATTTTATTTATTTTATTTATCTTATTTTATTATATTTATTAATTAATTAATCAATTCATTTATTTAGTTATTTTTTTAAATTTATTTATTTATTTTTTTTTATCTATTTAATTAAAAATTGTGTTGCATTAATGACTTCAGAATCTATAGAATATACAGCAGAAAAAATTATGGACAACAAAAAACAACTTTCAGTTGATGATTTTAGTCTTCTGTTGTGTATAAACTACTTGAGATAGATTGTATTTTGGTTTTAAAACAAAATCTTTAATCAAAAAAATATTCATTAATTTTTTAATAAAAACTAACCTTTTCTGGATCTTTTTCCTCATAATAGTCACATTGGTCATCTGATACAAAGTTCTCGCTTGTCTTGCTGGCAAAGTTAAGTTCACATAATAAATCAATCTGCTTATAATTGAAAGACAGACATCCATTTGTTGAAAAACACTGCTTTGAGCAGTGCTTAATACCCATTGGTGAAAACAATATACTGTTTTTCTCTATCAGTCGTTTGCTTTCCGTTTTATACGTTTCATTACATGTTTCTTCTGTATGAATAAAATCAGAAAAATGAATTAAAAGAAAAATAACAATAGATACAAAATCCATTGTTAAATTGATAACTTTAAATAATGGTTATATAAAAACGATCAAGTAACGGCAATTTACGACAGACTGAGTGATAAAACTGAATGCTCTGAGTTTTCTGTTTTAATACAAACGATATATTATTGATTTGTAAATATCAAAATAATTGGATAATTCAAAATTCGTTTCGCAATCGAGGCACGTTGGACAAATAAGTTTTAATATTGTTACATTCTTTGAATTATTTATAGTAGTCCGTTGGGACTTATTTCTTACTGAAAAATCTGTAACAGGTTATTGATTTTTATGTTTAATCTAGTAATTGCTTTTTGGCTCGTTTTTTTTTTTTAAAAACAGTATGTCCTTTGATTGAGTAAAAATCAATACTGATATTACATATAAGCTTCGATAATAAAAAAGATAAACAAAACAAATATTTAAAAAAAAACCTGTTAGTCTGTTGTAGCATTTAGAGATTGAGTGATCAATCGACCTTTCACGTGACCGGGTAGCTAGCTAGACAGGGAATGCTCACCCGAAGCAACCAGTTTCTCTTACTTGATGTAAAGAAAACTTTATTTGGATCGGAAATCTTTGGTCGTAAAATTTTACAAAAACTTATAAAAATCAATATTGATATTTAATAATACAATTCTAAATTCCTCAAATATTTGTTGCATTGTGAAAAATCGCTTCGAAAATTTATATGGACTAGAACTTGTCTACTGGACCAGTAGAAATGGAAAAGTGTTTATTATAATTTTGAAATTTTTTTAACATTTCTGATTAATAAATCAAAGTGTTTAGGAAATAATTACAATTTATGATAACGAGAGAACAGTTCTACAACTTTCATGTTGGTAAAGCGCATTATGTTTATAATGCATATAACAATATCATTCCAATCAAATTTTATAATGCTTTTTTCTTTGAAACTTTATAAAAATTACATCACCCCATAAGGAGTTCAATTGTAAGCACATCTTTTCGATAAAAACAACAGAAGCAATTTCTGATTCGCTAGTTCCACCCTTTATTTGTGAAACCTCCCCGCATCTTCTGAATCAAAATATATAAAATGCGCAAAAACTTGTAGAAGAAAAACAAATATATTAATAAAAAAATAATATTAATAATAATTATGATATGACATACCGAGACCAAATAACTGGGCCGATATGAAAATACATGATTAATGATAATTTTATTAATTAACATTTCAAAGTTTTTAAAATCAATACAAATGATAAATTTTTCAGTATCGTCGATTGTAACATAATAAAATCTGCTATTTTGTGGCAAGTGTTTATTTGCATCGGTGTCGTTCTCCAACAAATTGTTTTCCAAGACAGAATCTTCAATTTTTGTTACCATTTTATACCGATTTAGGTCATGCGACAGACCCTAGAGCATGCCTTCTCACGAACAAACATGTCTGTCTGACATTCGTTGCATCTTATCCAAGTTGTCCGTTTGTTTGTAAACATACTGCGTCAAAAGAGGCACACAAGGCATAAGAGACGAGTAAATTAAAATTTATAGCGTTTTTGTATGTTCTGTGGAATACTATTATTGATAATGATTTTTAAAACATAAGCAACTTTTCAACATAAATAAAAGCATATTTTGTAATCAGAAAAAAATTTAATTTGCCCTTAGCTTTTTTTGTGAAATATTATGTGGTCAGCTATTTTGTTTTTTATAATGAAATAACGTCATGATATTTTCATGCGCCCATATTAAGTCAGTTTTTTTTTGTTATATTTACCAATATTTTCACATTGGGACAGTTTGGTGAATTCATTAGCGATGCAGATTTTTACATATGGTATTAATAACATATGTTTTTATTTATTTATTATTATTATTATTAATATTATTATTATCATTATTATTATTATTATTAATGTGTTTAAAAAGCTCACATTTCTCTTTTTCTTCTTTTCCTGACTTTGTTGAAAAAATCAATAGTTGATATAATTACATCAAATTAAATATATATATATATATATATATGCCTAGTAAGACAAATGTTTGCACGACATATTTCGGATGAAAACTTGTCTCAGTACAATAAATGTTCTTTGTTACCAACGATTTTATTCAAACCTACACCCTACAGAACCTAGTACCTAAACGTAGTTAGTCTGACAACTAATCCACAGAAATCCAAACGGACTTGCAAAAATAAGGAAATCAGACAAACTGCCACACATATGCCTATATTGCAAAACAACAGTTCCCCTCGGCAGAGAACTATTCTAATCTGTCCTCACTGTCTGGGAAGAAAAAAAGAAGTATTCATTTAACTACCTGTCTATAGTGGCAACTTTGATATAGCCTCTTTTGCTCTATATTGGACCTGTCAATAGTGGTCTACACTTGTCACATCGGACTACTGACACATTTAAACAGTTTTTTATGATTGGTTCATAAAAATGGGAGGATTACATTTATATATATTAAAAAACCTAATAAAATGCATTTTTAGATCTTAGATTTAAGTCAAATTAAGGGTTAGAAAGCTGTAATTGTTGTCATATTATAAAAATATAATAAGAAGAAATTACAATTATAATTAAATTAAAATTCCTATGTGTTGAATATGTTTGACATCCAAAGGTTTCGAGAAACGTTCCTGTTTATGACGGTAATCATAGTTACCAATAATACGTCACTAATAAAAAAAAAAGTAAATATAAATACTCTTTTTTATATTTTCAAAATGATACTATTCTGATTTTGAACAAAAACATATTATTATTATAATACTATTATGTTGATTGGTATTATTTTTGTTGTTGTTTTTGTTCTTTAGCTTCTTTTTGTGATACGGGATGGATGCTCTTTAGTAGAAGTTGTTACAATTTGCGTTGTTAGTTGAAGACATGACATAATGCAAATGTAGGTTTGTTAAAAGTTAAAAATCTTTGAATTTTTATACCTCTTTAATATTTCAAACATATAAAACATATATTTTATATGGCTTTCAAGCTTGGTAACTGTTTGAATGGATCTATTTTTACAAACTAATGTTGTGTCAGGATGATTATTATCTGTTTTATCAGGAGTTATAATTAATTTAATGCAACAAACCTTTTGATTTTGATTAAAGTGATACATTTTAAAATGAAATATTTTAAGTTTGTTGAATGAAAACAAAAATATTTTTCAATGATACGTAGTTCACTATCAACAAGAAAAAAAACTACGAACAAACTTTAAACTCAAAAGTCGTTTTATCGAATAATTATAATAACGGTCATGTATGAATCTTTTTTTTTAAATGTCAGACTCGTACTTCATAAGCTGATAACAAAAAGTAAATCCGTATTATATACGCTGATCATAATCTTTTTGACAAGAAATTAAATTATACAACTATTGAATTGTGATCAGGTAAATACAAGAAACTATAACCCCAAAAGAAAATTAAGAAATGAAAATTTTACTACTGCTGCGGCCTTGTTGAAAATAACAATTCTTTTATGTAATGAATGAGTGAATTTCCCGCAATTAAAAATCACCTATTGTTTTAAAAATTAACATTTAATTGTCTTTCCCACTGTCCGAATTTTTTGCGGAGTCTCCAAAATCAATTTCGATAAAATATTCACCAAAAAGTGACTACGTTTTGAGCTGTTTGTCATCTATACCCTTTTCCGAATATGACATAAATATTCTGAAGAAATAAACAATTTTTCTGAGTGATTCTTTCATACCTTAAAGCTGCATTAAGTTTTCAATTTTTCTGAATTTCTTTTGATTTTCTTATACATTATTTTTTTAAAAATAGATATCCTCTAACCACCATCCGTGAGATTCTAAAATTTCATTTCTTTAAGCTGTAAATAAGCGGAATCCTCTGACCGGTTGATCAATGTTTAACGATGGTAATTATGAGCTTGGAGCATGCGCACGGATGCACAGAAAACCCATTAATCGAAGGTGAAACATGACAACTTCCATTAATTGTCCTTAATTAATTTTCAGATGTATTTGAAATGGTGTTATGTATCCCTTACTAAGTCACAAATGACAAATTCAACGAAGTTCTGTGTTTAATATATCGTATGTCACCGTTTTAAAGTTGTGTTTAAATGACCCGGGTTTTGAAGACGTAACCATGTTCTAATATCAGATCCCAAATGCTGCATCTCGCTGGATATTTACTGTAATTTCTGTTTTTATTCGAGCTTTCATCGTTGAACCAAATGTAACGTTGTTCATTAGGAACCTCATTAATAAGATTAGCACCGTTTTATTTTTTCTTTGGAAAACTGAATGCAGCTTTAAGAATCCCTTCATGTTCTGAATTATCTACTTCGTCGAATCGTGTTTTGTTTTCATACAATAAAGCTGAAGCAGCAATTCTGCCACGTTATATGACTTTAATTTTTTAGAATCTGTTATGATATCCGACATATTTTGATTGGCTTATCGAAAACTTACGACATATTTGATTAGTTTCTTAGAGTCTGGAAAATCTTGGCCTTTTACTATGAGGGTTCTGATTTAATTTGGGCCAATATGATACCTTCACGTGCAGTATTGCGCTGTTTTGTTATCAATTTGTCCAGACAGGTTGAAATGTTCTTTGCCAATCGGAATTCATTAAAATCAGATATCAAATCATACATTGTGCTATAAATATATAATACAAATACCAGTTAAATTTTGATGTGCCAGATGTTCAAATTTCGGAAATTCATTCCTCATCTGTGACACTAAGACCGAAAAGTTTGAAAGATAAAAAATATAAGCCAAACAGTTGAAAATAATGAATCTAAAGTTTCAAAAAATCCAAATCCAGCTAAGGAATGCTGTGCATGAGGGAACAAACCTTAGTTTTAAATTAATTTTAAATTTTGGACGACTGAAAATTTTGCTAAATGGTACATTTTCTGACAGCACGAAGTACTGCCTACTGAGTTACGGATACCCTCGGGGAGTTTAACTCCACCAGCAGCGGTACCCGCTCAGGGGTAGTAAATATATAATACAAATACCAGTTAAATTTTGATGTACCAAATGTGCACATTTCGATAATTCATTCTTCATCAGTGACACTAAGACCGAAAAGTTTGAAAGATAAAAGTAATTTTTTTTTTCTTTTCAAAGTAGTAAATAAATAGAATGAATAAAATTTTTGTTCCACAGTAATTGATGTAGATGTAACAATATCATAATCCATTTTCACGCGTACCATATAGGAGGTCACTTTTGCGGGGTTCAATTATATTTCAGCTGTAGTTCTAAAATTGCTGAAATAGTAATAATGAAAATATTGTTGTC
Source organism: Tegillarca granosa (assembly GCA_029721355.1). Taxonomy (NCBI): domain Eukaryota; kingdom Metazoa; phylum Mollusca; class Bivalvia; order Arcoida; family Arcidae; genus Tegillarca; species Tegillarca granosa. The sequence continues at coordinate 2,439,776 of CM056610.1, forward strand.
AGATCGCAAAAAATACTTTAAAATTTCAAATGTCTTTTTTTTATTAGATCGCGAAAATTTAGCCCCACTCAATTTACCCGCTATTTTATTATGTCAAATTTAACACATTCTTTATATGTCAATAAGCGTATTGTTTTAATGTGTTGCTGACATGCAATTTATTTGTCAATCAAATACCTGCATCCACAAAAGGGATATTAATTGAAATCTTAGCACCTGCATTGACTATAACGGCTTTTTTTTAAAGAAAAAATGAGAAATGCTTATTTATATTATATATAAATGTGTAAAAATAAGTATAATATATTATAATTTATATAAAATAAATTGATTTATATTTGAAAGACAGCAAATTTAAAATTTATACCCTGTCCTTTCGACTTTTGACTGCTTATGTCTCTTTCAGCTTGACTGTAGCAACAATGATGGATATCTTGTAAGAATAGAAACAGTAACGGAGAATGAATATGTAAAAAATCTTGCTCGACAAACATGTAAGCTTATAAAGTCACAATTTCATATTTATAGATAAAGATTTCATATTTTATATTCGATAGAAACTTTTTTTTAAGTTCACGAGACAATTTATTAAAAATATTATTATTACAAATTCAGATGTATTTTGTTTTTGAAAAATGAATTATACTGTAATTTTTTAGATTTTATAGATATAAAATTATCATTTTGTGTATACGTGTACTTTATCAACAGTTGCGCATATTTAGGGATTATGTTCAATTTATTAGGACGTAATGCCAGTTGGGCATACACAAAATAAATGGAACCGCTGTCAGTAAATCTAGCCCACTTTTCAATATTTACAAAAATAAAAATGCGATAACTGTGCTAGAATTCCGTCGTCGTCGGACAATGATGACCACGATTCACATTCCTAAGAAAACCGCTATAAATGCATTTGTTTGGTAATTAAGGTAGCGTCTTGACGTCTTGAGAAAAAACCCAAACATACTCTACGAACTTTCAAAGGAAGAAACCATAGAACAGGGACAATTAGTATTGCAGTCATATCTGTATATAAAATTGTGGCATTACTTTCTTCTTTTCGGATTTATCATGATTCTGCATGAAATGAATAAACAAAACAAATCAGCAAAAAAGTGCGATAACGTGCTTTAAAAGAGAAAGCATATCCTTTCTTGCTAGCTAGTCCAATCACGTGTAAATTCAAATTTGATAATACAAGGATTACGGAACTATAGAAACATATATTATAAACTTTTTCTTTGCCTATTAAACAAAACGGATGAAGCAAAATTCACTGCATCATATCACGAGAACCATTATATTGCATTATATTATATCATATTATATTATATTATATTATATTATATTATATTATATTATATTATATTATATTATATTATATTATATTATATTATATTATATTATATTATATTATATTATATTATATTATATTATATTATATTATATTATATTATATTATATTATATTATATTATATTATATTATATTATATTATATTATATTATATTATATCATATCATATCATATTATATATTATTACGCTCTTTACAAAAAGGTAACAAACGTAGAAATTATATTCATAGTAATATTAGGGATGTTAATTGTAAAAAGAGATGAATAACTGATATGAATTACTAAATTGCTTAAATTTTCTGATTACGTCACTTTTATCTGCTCATTTATAAATCATGGAGAATAAAAATGTCTTTTTATTTACAAAAAATATTATTTGCTTAGTAATCTTTACTGGTTGGGTTTCTTGAAAAAACCTGATATAGAAAAAGCAGCTTTGCAGCAAATACTAAATAATTTATCAAAATGATAGAACATTCAAATTTAACAGGTATTATTTTAGATATTAATTAATATAATTCAAATCATATTTAATTCTCAGCTTCATGAAACATTCCATCAAGAAAAATAAAAAAAATAAAAAATTTCCTCTAACTGTATCAACATTGCAAATAAATAAAAGAGAATGTTATCAAAATCTAGATATAACAGTACGTTCATCTTTTTCACATATTACTTATTCAGCAATCAGTTTAAATTTTTATCCACGCAGTTTTTTTCAACTAATGACACAGATAGTATGTTTATGACATTTTCTCAAACCAGAGAGAGAGAGAGAGAGAGAGAGAGAGAGAGAGAGAGAGAGAGAGAGAGAGAAAGAAACTACAAGTTTAATCACTTTTTTATCCGAATACAGTGGAACGTCCGTAAACCGGCTTTGTGTGGGACCGAGGTATTTGGCCGGTTTTCAGAAGGGCTGGTATTTAGAGGAACCTATAAATCCTGTAGTCCAATTCGGTCCGAATTTTATCCAATTTAGAATTTTATAAAAGGAGCATTGACTAAAGACGTTTTCAAATATCATTTATTCTCATAAACATTGATCGTACCTTAAATATGAAATTCAGTCCTTAATCTTAACAAATCCCTTATGTATAAATCCAAAGCTTTCAAACTGACAGATGACTATACAAACAGCTATACAATATCCAAAACGGATACCTGCTCGTATTAATATGCCAGACGAGTAACAGTTTCCGGATGACAATGATACCGTGATTTTTTCTAAACTAATTTCTTATGAATTGTATACATTTTTTTACATCATATGAAGCAAAAATATTATCCACATCACTCAAAACAATCGCAGATTCCTTAATTAAAAGCGGATCCAGGTTTTTTAGACACCGGTTTCGGGACCGTGGTGACAGGTACGTTTTGATATAAACACAATAATTTAAAATTTAAAAAAATATGTTTTTAATACTTTTTTAAAGAAAATTTATTTCATAATAATTTTGCATTTCGCGAAAGAAATAAATTGATTATAAAACGTTCTGATCATCATAATAACTTATCCAAGTGAGGAGTACTTCGTAGCTAAAAACCTCGAAGTGAAATAACAATCAGAAAGACAATAACTGCAATCATTTTATAATAAATAACAATAACAATTAAGATCGATTTAATTTTTATTTAAGTACACTTGTTCACGTCATTCGGTCTACCAGTACAATTATGTATACATTACGCCAAGTTGTTATTTCGGTAATTGGATCAGTGGAAAGAAAATCACTTGTCCGTTATGGTTCAGTGATACATTGCGAATCCAGAAGACCGATTTTCGGAAGTAAATAATTTAGATAAAACGTGATTCCGGCACTTTAAAGAGGCCGGTATTCGGAATTCGGAGGGACCGGTTTATGGAAGTTTATCTTAATATAAACAAAGAAGGATAAATTCGGGACCGGTCTCGGGTGTTCGATATGTGGAGGTGATCGGTTTTTAGAAGGGCCGGTATTTAGAAGTTGCACTGTATTGATATATCGAATTTTATTAATAACCTTAAATATTACAGTCGTCTTGTACTTCTATCAGAATATAGTAAATATTTGTGTTTTGTTTCATCTATACTTAGGAACGGCTGGTTTACGGTTGCTAATAAAAAAGTTTACCAAAAACAAATTATAAAATGAAGAAGACTTGCATATATATAGAGGAAAGATTTTTTGTATCTTTAAGTTGAGTGTTTTGTAACTGTAATTTGTACAATTTTAAACAAATAACAACTACCAAAAATACATTTTTCTTGAAAGCTTTAGCCTTTATTTGTTTTGCTATATTTTACAAATGAAAATAATACAGGCAACAATGGAGACAAACAGGATGATTGCATAATTATTTATAAAGTGTTACATTTTGAAAACACTTGTGCTTAAATTTGTCGTTTTTAAAATGTATAGAATAAGAAATCAGCGTATGCTTCTAAAACTCAAAATAGACAAATTAACCCTGCAGTAGCTTAATATTTATTTAAATCTCATTTCAAAACTGATGAAATATTGACGACTGAAACTCAGGTAAGAACTTATCGTACCTCCTTCCAAGTTGTTGTGACTCTTATAAAAACAACATGTAATGGAATCAAAATAAAAATGACAGAAGAACGATTATGCACGTTTTTTTTACTTGATCAATAGAAATTCATTTCTTACGTCTATAATAACCTTTTTCCTTTTTCCCCAAATGTCACAAGCTTAAACAATTTAAAAGGGTTTTTATTTCAGAGAAAGTTGTTAAAATAGGAAAACGTGTTGTCTATGTAAAGTAGGTATCTATTCTTCAAAAATGTCTTTATGTGTTTAACCATTGCAGTAGCTCAGTTGATAAAGTGCTCGCTCCGTAAATGGGAGGTCGTGGGTTCGTGCCCGACCTGGTCTAACCCAAGACTTGAAAGTGGGTAGTGACTGTCCTTTTGCAAATATTCAGCATTACGAAACGAAAGTCACCTATCTTTTGGATGGGACCTTAAAAGAAACGGGATCTTGTGTCATGTTAGGCTTGGAACGATAAAGGACCCAGCTGTATAATGTCATCACACACACGCACAGGTAAAATTTCTGCAATTTCGCCTATAGGTTGCGAAGTCTCGATTTAAGTGAAATTAATAAAATTAAATGAATTATAAGCAAATTACCTCTATGGTTGGTGATTTCGACATTGCTGAGCAACACGTAATTGGAATTTGATGTGTAAAAGGTTTCACTATCTCGACAACAATATCCTTATACGTAAAGAAAGGACAGTCACTTACGCGCAAACTTTGTACAACTCTTTACCCAGATATATTTAACGATTCAAATTCATTATATGTTACAGTGACCTGGTATGTGGGCAAAATCAGCCAGGCTTCGTATTAGAACCTATGATACTCTTTCAAATTTCGAAATTCTCGCCATTATATTTATGAAATAAGAATATGTTTTTCTTGCTACAGTGACCTGGATTGTTTTTTTATTGATAGCTTTGAATCTCAGGGAGGGAGTCTTTTCAATTCAAAAAGTGACTGATATATGTTATTCAACAGCAAAAGAAAAATCATAATTGAAAAAAAAACATACAAACAAAATGAAGCATTTTCATCAGTAGTTTAATCAGGAAAACCACGATTGAAGTTAAAAAATGCGCTTTTTAATTTTTTATATTTGTTTTGGTTTTCGAAACAAGCAAATAATAGTGGAAAAAAGTAAATAAAAACAACAATCACCAAAAATTGTAATTAGAAATAAATATGCAATTGATGATAACTAACAGACATGGCCTTCGATATTCGAGTTTGTTTCCACAATTTACTTATCTCATTTGTTATTATAAAACATAATTTATAGGCCGTAACTTTCAACATTATCTTCAATGACGCCTACTCCTTTGTTAGCATATCCTTCTTGACCTCCTTCCGGACAATGAGCTATAATAATTGCAGTTTTTGTTGCTTGCAAAGTCACTCCTCCTTGATCTTTCCTTTTAGCTAATACAAGTTTACTATCTTCTTCTCTTAAAAACTGGTATGTCTCGCCTTTAATTGCTATTCCATTTGCCTGAAAATCTGTGAAATCTTTATCTTTGAACTGTCTAGCAATTGTTTCAGCTTCAGTTGAACTGATCTAAAATGCATTTCGATGATTTCCTGATATCCACGGAACTCCGTCATATTAGCCTTCAATTACAGTCTTGTCTATCTGTCCGTTTACCGCTAGTATTCTTGCTCTGGGCTATCATATTATCAATAAATGAATCCCAACTCTATAATAAAAAGAACGACAATTATGCCAAGTATTAACAAGTCTACATTGTTTGTAAATAGCAATCACAGACTGAGATTATTTAATAACAAATCTATAATCATAAACGTTATGGAATACAATTCGTCCATGAGACCTATTAGATTAATTTTGTTTAACATTTTGCTCGATTGACCATATTTATTACAATCAAAATCTGGATTTCTGAACAGCAATAGATAAACAGGCAAAAAAATTCAGGAAAAAATCAAGCACATTTCCAGACAGGCAGATTCTCAAAGAAAACCTAACAAATTTTGCTCAAACATAATCAGATTGTATTTAGAATAACTGATAATTTAAAATTATCAATTTTTCTGCTGATTAGACTATAGATCAAGATCGGAATAAGTTGTGTAATGTTGAAATGGATGTAAGAAAAATGACAAAACAGGATGAATTTTACAAAAAAAGATTTCAATCACAAGGGCTAAATTTTATTTTCTTTTTTATCTTCCAAAACATAAAAGATTTGCAATATCATATATTGGTTTTTAAAATCATCGTAGCTTTATAAAAAATCTTTCATTTATATCTTTCAAATAGTCAATATTCATTTGAAAATAAGATTTAGAAAGTAAATTTATTACCACAATCAAAATACAGTACTTACCATTTTGGATAAATAAGTAAATGTCTTTTTCGAGAAGAATTGTAGTAGTTTGAACCTTCCACGGATTAATAAAATGGATATGAAATGCGAGATTACGTTTTTATATGATGACATTTGCTCATATTAATCGCACTCAAGCAATGATAAAAAATTATTATCGATACTCTAATACTATATAAAAAATTGATAAAACAAAAGAATTGACTAATCAAATAAATAAAATATAACAAACATACCAGTCCTTGTCCATATCACAATTCAAAAAGCAAAGTAAAAACTTTGCAAACTGGCAAAATATGTTATACACGTGAACTTCCATCAAGGAAGTGAGCCCGGGTGCTGCGGAAGGATGAAGCAACTCCTGTCTAGCTAGCTACACCCCGTTATGTGCAAGTCAATTTTGAGAATGAAAGGAACAAAGAACAATGGAAAGTCAAATAAATCTAGTATCAGTTGGGATATAAGTGACTACATACTTATCAACAATATTGTAATGAAGACCATAAAACTTTTAAGGGCCCTGATTAGCCTAGGCTTTCAATATCCTTATTTTAACGATTTAATTGTAAGTAATTTGCTTCGTTGCAGAAAGTCCCAATAGTAGGAACAAGCTCTACCGTAACGTATTAACTGTGAAACATATACATTTACACCATACGCAGGAGAAGCAGGGATATTACTGCAAAGTAACGGAAAGTTGACAATAGAAAAATTGAAGTCATCACGTTTGTCGTGTAACCTTTCGTAGATATCATAATTGAGTTATAAGTCTAAATATGAAGCAGAAAATGGAAAATCTGTCGTGTCTTTTATTTCAAGCTCACTTGGATAGATGACATTCACATATTCTCCAAATCTGTGATTATTTAGCGATAGAACGTCCTCTATATATCTGTATGTGTAGTTGAAATATTTAGCGACAGTCTTTTCTCAAGATTTGACAAGGTTTTGTAAAAATTCTGATTCATATGAATAAAGAAACAAATCAGCAAGCAAAGGTGCACAGTATGTACCCATTTGTATACCGATTGTTTTTTGAAAAATAATATTGTCAAACAAACAAATATGTTGTCTATCAAAAATTCTTACATTTTGTTTATGGTTTCTTCAGTATGTTTTTGTTTGCAGTCTGTATGGTGTTTTACAAAATAACCAGAATCCCTGTTGAGCACTAGATATTTATATCTTGGTTTACCGTTTTTGTAAAAGAATGAAAAGTGAATGATTTGTTTTAGAAGTTGTTTCAATTTAGCATGAGGGATTGTGGTGTAAAGGGTAGAAAAATCACAAGTTTTTATACTTTTTACCAAAAATAGAGTATTAGAAACAAAATAAAATGATCAAGAAGTTCTTTAGAATTTTTGAAAATCCACATTTGGTTGATGCCAGATGTAGAATAGACTTGATCTGAATAAGTCTGAAGGCCATCTTTGACGACTGTCAAAATTTCTGTTAGAATTACTGATAATGATTTAGTAGTACATTTAGAGGATCCTGCTATATATCTTTCCTTGTATGGATTTGTGTGAAGTTTTGGAATCCAATACAAGTAAGGCAGGTCAAGTTCTTCCTGTTTTAAATTGAAACCAAAAGACTTAAGGACTTCCTTGTGATTGGAAAGAACTTTATCTTTGGTAAAAATAGTTTTGGTATAAGTAGGATTCTCCGATATACTTTCTAAACCAAGCTCCCTAATAAGACATTCAACATAGAATTTTTTACAAACTAAAATAATATTGTTAGAAGCTTTATCAGCCGGGCACAACAACATACCTGTTCTGTATGTCAGTAAGGATTGCAGAAACCTCAGGGTCCCTGAGCACTAAAGAAGGTTTAGTACCCATAGACCCTTTAAGTTTTGCAATCCTTGACTTATCAAATTTCTAATTGTCCTTGTCCAGTCGGATAAAGTATCAAGCTCTACGTCTTCTAATTAGCCCAACCTCTAGCATACTTTTCAACAGAATCCATAATAATATTGAAATTCTGTCCCCAAGTAAAAGGTTGAGCCTCCCTGTATTTAGGACCTTTTGAACAAATAAGGCGATACTTTAATAAAAAATAATGTTTGTGATTTATCACTTATACCCTAGCCTTTTATTTTATACAACTTTTATTTTTGTTGCTGTCTAAAACTAACAGTTTTGTCGTTATGCCCATTTTCTCTTTTTATTGACAACAAAGTAAGCGTGACTCTTATAGCAAAAAAAAAATACAGCAACAAAACCTCAACGACAAACCATTCTCATGACTTTAACTTAAACAAATGGAAGCAAGATCATCGACCAGTCTAGGATGACTATTACAATAATTGTACATTTACTTTTGATTTTACAAGAAAAAATCTGTGCAATTATAAACTAAACGTCTAAACACTCAAGAAAAAAAAATCGATTGAGCAATGATAAACATTAAAAATAGCACCATTTCAACAACACAAACTAAAACTTTTCAACCAGTCACTATATCCCTGCGAAATCAGAAGTTAAATGTACAATTATTGTAATAGTCCTCTAGACTGCTGCATTTCTATTGTTAGAACTAAAGTTTCACTTTTTTACTTTTTAAGTTTAGCTCAAGAACATTTGATATTTCCTTTAGTATTGCCTTGGACGGTCTCTTATATTGTATAACAACGTTTATCGACCTGTGTCCAGTCCGTGTCATGATCTTCTGCTCCTCTACAACTTCTCGATACAATGAAGTCCACGCGTTGCCAGGATGATTTTTAAAATTTCTTTGAAATCCTGCGTCGGCACACATACCTTTTATTGTAGTTGAATAACAAAACTTTTTAAGAAACAAGGATATTTTGATCGACAAATTATCATGGCTGGAATGGATGACGGTCAAATCATTAATATGCAAACAAATAAGGAAAGAACTGGATATTACAAAAAAACGTCACGAAAAAAATCTTACTAAATTATGGATTGAACAATGGATTAAATCACAAGAAGCTATAAAGAATCTAAGAAAACTGAAATTGTCAATATGTGAAATAGATGCACTACGTTTCGGACTTAAACACCACATCCTCCCAAAAAATCTTAATTTAATGAATTTCAAACTTTCTATTGATAAAGGCTATTATAAAAACTAAACAAACACTTGACTCTGACATCAAGGATAATATGTAATATGATGCAAAACATTTATTAACTCTGCAGACAAAATATGCAAAAATGAAAAAAAGGAAACTTTATCTGACATTACTTAAACTCAGCAAAAATAATAAAGTTAGAATAACAAGTCATGATAAAGGATATGAAATTGTTATTTTAGATAAAAATGAATACACTTCAAAATTAGACAAAATCGTCTCGGATCGAACAAAATTTGAAAAAAATTGAAAACCATTCAAATTCATTAAATGACAACCCAGTAGTCAAGGCGGAAAACAAATTGTTATATTAAAGTAGAAAATATGTGAAACCATATCTTTATAATGACAGATATAAAAATATCGCACCATCCGGCAACCATTAAGGCTGAATATAATCTTGCTAATTTTTTAGATAAACTTACAAAGCCAAACCTACCAAATCAATATATGCTTAACTCAACTCAAAAACTTTTGGACGTGTTTGAAGAAAACAAAATTAGAATTGATAAAGAATACTTAATTGTTAGTTTTGATGTTGTTTCCTTATTTACAAATAAACCATTAGAAGAATTGATAAATTTAGCAACTGATTGCGTATATTCACAAGATTCAATCAAAATTCCAAATTTCAACAGAAACATATTAAAAAAACTGTTAAAATTCGCAACCAGAGGAATCTAAACATTTAATAATAACTTCCGTGGACAGACAGATGGAGACATGATGGGTAGCCTTTTAGGACCGACATTAGCAAGTTTATATTGGACATTTAGAACAAAACTGGATGAATAAAGAGTTTTCCCCTTTTTTATAGAAGATACGTTGATGATGTCATTTGCATTTCAAAACCAAAGAACACGCACCTAAACTTTTAAAATTCATAAATTCATAAATTCTCAGCACGAAACTTTAGAATTTACAGATGAAGAAAACAAGAACAACTCTTTACCATTTTCAGATGTTAATATAACAGAAATTGAACATGGGTTTTCGACAGAAATATATAGAAAGGGGACATTTACAAGTCTTCTTTTAAATTTTAATGCAAAATGTCCAACACAATGGAAAATAGTTGAGTTGAGTTTAGTTGATTAATGGTTTTTAACTCAGTAGGCAGTACTTCGTGCTGTCAGAAAATATACCATTTAGCAAAATTTTCAGTCGTCTTAATTTTTGAAATTTATTTAAAAACTTAGGTCTGTTCCCTCATGCAAAACATTCCTTAGCTGGATTTGGTTTCACATATTTTTGGAACTTTAGATTCATTAATTTTCAACTGTTTGGCATATGTTTTTAAATCTATCAAACTTTTCGGCTCCTAGTGTACACTGATTAGGAATGATTTTCCGAAATGTGCACATCTGGCACATCTAAATTTAGCTTGTATTTGTTATATATTTTAAAGTCAGGAATATTTCACTTATATCGAAGGCTTCCGACAGCTTTAGGCGAAAGTGCAGAGATTTTGCCTATCCGTTGCACTGATGGCATTATACAGCAGGATTTTTAATCGTGACAGCCCTTCTGTGACATGCAACCTCGTTTAGTTTAAGTTCCCACCCGAAAGAACCGTAACTTTCACTTCGTAATGACGAATAATTGGCGAAAGAACAGTCACTACCCCCTTTAAGGCCTGGGTCAGACCCGGTCCGGAGTTTGAACCGAAGACCTCACACTGATGGAGCAAGCCCCTTACAACTGAGCTACATCAGTTGTCCCAATGGAAAAAAGGTTTTATTTTAGGTTTTCTACATAGCGCATATTTCGTATGCTTCATCGGGTATCCCTAAATAATAAAATAAAAAAAATAAAAATTTACTTATATCAAATAAATATCCTAAAGAGTTGGTATTCAAAATTATACAAAAATCCTTTCGGAAAAATTCTCTGGAAATCATAATATTTTTTAGGACTAAAACCAATGATAATATAAACTACACATTTTCCTTGCCGTATATTGGTAACGACTCACTGGTTCTTAAAAAACTCAAAAACAATTTTAAATTAAAAAAAATACCCATTTAAATTGAGTATTCTTCTCTTTTTATGTAAGAAATTACTTTTCTCTTAAAGAAAGAAGTAATAGTCACCTGAAGGCATCTGTAATATATAAATTTTAATGCTTGGATTATGCAATAACTACCTATCTTGGAGTATCCAAGTAAGACAAAAAGGTAACCTTCAGAGACGAATAAATGGACATTTTATAACAGGAAGTGCCATATTTTACCACATGGAAATTTGTAAAACTTGTAAAGAATCCAGTATCACTAATTCATTAAAAACCCTTAACAAAGGTAACACAGACTTTGACTTGGTGATCCTTGAGGTTTTACATATCAAAGTTGGAAAGCCCACTTGAAACTAACAATTAGCAGGATATGGGGCAACGTTCTTACTGAATGTGTTCCAATAACCCTTAGGCTATGAACTTATAGGGTTTTTATAATTGAAATTTATCTTTAGTTGTACTATGTAATTAAATTATATCTTCTGGTAAACAATCAAATGGTTATTTATATCTTGTAATGTAGTTTATCAGTTAGTGAAAATGTAAGCCTGATAAGAAATACTTTGTATTCTAAATGGATTGCAATATGAAAAATTCTTAGTTCTTAATTTTATTGTGTCACATTTGTCATGATTGAATTGACTGTTATTAATTCAGTATCATTTTATTGATGGGAAATTGATATCTGAAATATTTATGTCCAAAAAATTTTTATCTGATTATTTATTTCCAAAAAAAACCTCAGAACTGTTCAATAATGATTTTGGGTCATGTTTTCTAAATATCTAAATCGAGTTGCCCTCGCCCTCCACACACACACACACACACACACACACACACACACTGGAATCCAATCCCACTGTCGCAGATTCTAATTCAAGAAAGTTTTTCTGTTATCTGGTCAGCGATTTTTTAGGTACTCCAGCTTTCTCCACCATCCAAGAACTAACCTCCTTATTATAATTAAAAACAAAATTAACATGGGCATTTAACAGTACTCTATTCAATAACTCCTGTATGTTATGTGCTACTGTATAGTTTTAACCCACTAAATACAAATTTAAGTCTTTTAAAACTTTTTTGTAGAGAAAGAAAAAATGATGATTTATAAAGGATAAAAAACAAGTGAAGCCAACTGGGTAAAAGAGAAAGTAGTGAAGATGATAAGAAATGTAGATATTGTTTCATTCGATGAAAAAAGTAAAAAAGGAAAAGCATTTTGGTATACAAACTTAGCAACTTAAGAAATAACTGTAAAAATATACATTTAGGCATGACCAAGAATGCAACACCAGAGAAATCAAGATGGCTTATTTAAAGACTATCATTAGTCTTGTCATACCATTTAAGATTATTTGGATTATTGTTTTAGTTTTATATTGATTTGAAAGGTTAAGGTTGTTACTAATTATCTAACTTGAATGATTGTTTAATAGTGAAAACTGTAATTTTAACTTGAGTTCCTAGTATACAAATCTAGAAAATTAGAACAAAGGCAATTTTACCCTTAATATTGTATATTCAGCATATTTTAGCCAGTGTCTTCATGAGATTTATATCAAACTTTATTTTCTTTGATTTAAGTGCAATTTTTAAAATTCAGATTGAGATTGTAAACAAATATTATAAGCAAATAAAGTTAAGTTACCTTTGTATTTTATAAGCTTGCCTAATTTGTTTAGGTTTAATGAATTGTAAAATTATTTATATCAGTATTTATATTAATTGAAGATTGTGAAGAAATCACATAAAATGATACAAAAGAAATATCTTAATAATAAAAGGCTGCTAAAAAGAAAGTCAATTGTAAAGTCACAGAAAAATCTGATGAGACATTAATAATAAAAGGTAACGTAAAGCTGGCATAAAGACGAGAAAAGTGACATACTGGTATAATTAAGTTAAAAGATGGTATGAAATAATTTTTTTTGCTGCTGAGCTCAATAATACTGACAAATTGATTAAAGATGGGAAAAGATAAATATGTCGACGCATAAAATAAACGATTTTATTAAAGATTGTTTAGACAACCATAAAGGTTAGAGGATGCATAAAACTTGCATAAAGATAGCTTAAAGTCACTTGCATGGCAATTCAAAGGTTTTAATTGAACATTCCGTAAAGATAAATGCTTGAATAAAGCTTGTATAAAGATGGCGTAAAGATAAAAAGATGCATAACAGTTGCGTAAAGATGGTGTAAAGCCACTTGCATGGCATTGCCCTGGTAAAAAAGCCTCAATTTATGATTGCGAAAAAGATGACACAAAGATAAATGGTTGCATAAAGATTGCGTCAAGATGGCGTAAAGTCACTTGCATGACAATTCAATGGTTTTGATTGAACGCTGCGTAAAGATAAATGCTTGCAAAAATCTTGCGTAAAGATGGTGCAAAGATACATAGTTGAATGAAAATTTCGTAAGTATGGTGTAAAGCCACTTGCATGGTAGTGTCCTAGTAAAAAGCCTGGATTTAAGATTGCGTAAAGATGGTGTAAAGCCAGAATGTCTTTAGGAATCTTAACGCAATGGTGTAGAGATAGCATAAAGGTGGCGTAAAGACAGCGTTAAAATGGCGTAAAGATATCTTTACGCCATCTTGACGCTGTCTTTATTTAAAGCGTAAAGATGGTTTTTTGTCCTATGTTTTCTTATTCATTTTTCATTTTTATTACTATCATCATCATTATTATCATTATTATTATATTATTATTATTATTATTATATATATATATTAATTATTATTATTATTAAATATAATCTTTCATCAATCATATAAACTTTATCACAATATTATCAGTTTTCATAAGTTTAAAATCCAGCGCATAATTTTTACCATTTTACAGTGTAATTTAGATAAAAAGAATGACTGTCAAATAGATAGCTAGATAGATAGATAACATCTGTTGCATACGCCTTCACAAACATTAGGTCAACAAACAATTTTTACGAATAATAAGAATACACTCTGATTCAACAAGTTTGGTATTTTATTACGAATTTTAGATGTTATAACTTCATTTGAAACAAAATATAAATAACGTCAACATACTTATAAAAGTCTGCCGGCAACCGACATGCTTGCATCATGTAACCTGATTTAAAGACTACACAGGCTACCGGTAATACTCCACTCCACTCCACCACTCCCAGCATTTTTTATTTTTAGCAATTGCAAACAGCATCATAAAACCTGAGAGAGTTCATGTTTCTTAATAGATTCTCAATTATAAAAATAATTACCCGTTCTCTGACTATAATGATCAAAACATGGTAAATGGTTTAAAAATATAACAAAAACAAAATTAAGAAAATATTTATATAAATGTCCTACATCAAATGAAAGAATGTTCATTTTATTCCACATAATACTTTAATTTAATATATTATTCATGAAAAGGTCTTTTTCTGGTACCTTGAAAGTTTTATACTTGATTTATGTGTAAACTTGATAAATTAATCTTAAAAATTGTGTTAAAGGGAGAAAAAAATGTCACATTCCGAAAAGAGAAAACTCTTTAATGCTATACCAGTAAATTAAAAAGTAAAATTTCAGCATGGGAGATTGAAAATTGGTCTTTCTGCTATAAAAAAGAGTAAAACGTATCTTGATTGATTTGAGACTGAATATTGGCGATTTCAACCATAAAACATCAGAAATTAATTGGATCAAATTTTGTAAAGGCTAACACATACACTTATATACATTGGTGGTCTGAACATCTAAATCATAAGGTTAGATGTCTTTCCTTAGAGCAGCTACACTGCATAATGCTGCATTTTTGTCAGTTTTGAATTTTATTCTGTTAAATTTCTGGCTTATAAAATAAATTCAAAATTTTGATAGTGAGTGCCTGATAAGACACGAAACAAATTTCAAAACCATGCTGGAGAGGCCAGTCAGTAGAGTACACTGCTAGTATTGAATTGGTGTTAAATACTGTAATTAAGATTGTTTTCACTCTTAAATAAGATAGTCAGTATAAAGACCTCAAACCAAGATTTGATAGAGATTTGTTAGAGATTCGAACCTAGACACGGTAATGATTAATTATCTGTAAGTGTATGACTTAAACTACTATGCTTATATCCAGACGGTTAACAGTTTTGTTTTAATATCTGCATTGTTCCTTTCCTCCTTTCCTATAATATGTAAAAGCTTGAATGACCATAGAAAGAGGACGACTAACAAATCTGAGTCAGTATTGAAGCTAGCCGAGTTGAAAAAAGGATGAAAAAATCTTAATGTTGTACATGGATTGGTGCCCAAAAGGTACATTAGAGCATCCCATTATTATTCGGAAAGTCCATGTATTGGTTGAGTTACTGGAATATTTCTCTTGCCTGTTAATATTTATGCTAGACCTTATAGGACCTTGAAACCCATTACTTTGCTTTCGGATTTTGTGCCTTTATTTGTTAATGATTAGGATATGCAATCATTTTATCATAATGGTATTTTTTCATAAAGTGGCACGGCAAATTTAGACAACCCTCAAAATATATTGTCTGCCTTCGTGACTGCTGAAGTTTAGTGATACTGATTCCCAATGTGAGATACTGTACATCAATGAATAATAAATAAAACTAGTCAACTTCACCCATATGAATGAAATACATCACCATTGGTTAAATCATAAATACCTTTTTGAGAAAACCACTGATTTTATACCATTCTGATTGCACTCATTCATAATTTTGTTTCTAATTATGTTGTTTCACATTCAATGTAAAACGTGTCAAAATCATCCAGAAAACCTACGAGTGCTTGTAATTCTCAAATATGAAAAGGAAATGCCTGTTCAGTCAAAAAGTCCCACTTCTATTATTATAATTATTGTGACTTTATTGTTATTTTTCTTTTTAATTATTATTATCTTTAATTATTTCAGTCTGAATTAATTAAGTTGTCTTTTTCATTATCATTTTCATCATCATCATTATCATCATTATTTTTTTATTATTATTATTATTATTATTATTAAAAATAATCTTTCGTCAATCATGTTATTTTCATAGTTTTTAATAAGTTAAAAATTCATTTCATCATTTTTATAATATTACAGTGATATTTAGATAAATGAATGGCTGTCAAATTGAGAGATAGATAAATAACATCTGTTGCATACGCCATCACAAACATTAGGTCAACAATCAACCTTTAACGAATAATGAGAAGACGGTGTGATTCAACCAGTTTTAGTATTTTATTAAGAATTTTTAATGTTAAGTCATTTTTAAAACAAAATGTGTAAATTTTCACTGTCAATTGTGCCAAACATACGTAACATCAACATCCCTTCTGCCAAAAACAGACATGCTTGGATCATGTGACCTGATTAAAAGAACACAGACTGTCGGTCAATAACTCCTCACCACAGAGGCACGTGGTTTTATATTATAAAAGAGCTTGCCATTTTACTTGCCGTCACAAATTATCTACCGAAGATGAGGGTATTTGCCGCTTTAAGTCTTTTTGCTGTTTGTGCCTGCTTTGCTGTTGAGGGAATTTTGCATTTATATTTTTTTACATTTATACTTTTTTCATATATTTAGTTTTTAGATGTTAATTGCTTTTGTTTTTCTTTCAACTTTTATATTTTACAGGAACAAAGTATTTGTAAACCCCCCCTCTATCTCTATCTCTCTCTCTCTCTCTCTCTCTCTCTCTCTCTCTCTCTCTCTCTCTCTCTTCTTTTCTGAGCATTGTCGAGGTACTTTTGTATTTATAATATTTTTACCTTTTTTATTACAGGGAAAAAGTATTTGTACTCGCTCACAAATAGTCAATGAGACTAGAAAAAAATCTGTATGTGCAAATAAGTTTTTAACCAACCGTGACGTTAAAAGATCAACTTGTTTCAATGGTACGACAGTCGGTTAGACAATATTCAAATATAAAATTAGATAAATAAATAAGTAAATTTCAACTTGGTATTTTAAGGAAATATTTGTATTCAAGAAATAAAACATTTACATATATATCAGTAAGACTTGTCTAAAATTAATATTTCATGCAATTATCAAATTTTAAAATGTAAATATATTCCGTAAAATAAATAAACGAACGCTTGATTTTAAACGTTAAACTTTTACATGGAGTTGAGATAGGATGGTATACTCTTTTATTTGACTACTTTTTATTTTTGTTTTAGTATTTGTTTTAATATTTGTTTTCTATCTATCTATCTATCTATCTATCTATCTATCTATCTATCTATCTATCTATCTAAGATAGCGTAAAATATTTTTATATCGCCACCTTTATGCTAGCTTTACGCCATTGGGTATAGATTCTTAAAGATCTTTTGGCTTTAAGCCATCTTTATGCAAGCTTTCTGCAACCATATTTATCTTTACGCCATCTATACGCAATCTTAAATCAGAGCTTTTTACAAGAATAATGCCATGCAAGTAGACTTACACAATCTTTACGCAAGCTTTATTCAACCATTTATCTTTATGCCATCTTTACGCAATGCTCAGTCAAGACATATCTTTGAATTGCCATGCAAGTATATTAACGCAGTCTCTACGCAAGTTTTATCATCCTCTCATCTGTATGGTATATTTAAGCCTTCTTTAAATAAATCATTTATTTTATCTCTTCCCATATTTCATCAATTAGTCAGTATATTGAGCTCAACAGTAAACAAAAATATTTCGTCCCCACTTTATGTATTCATTATACCGGTATGTCACTTTTCTCATCTTAACGTTATCTTTACTCAACCTTTCATTATTATATTTCTCGTCTTATTTTTCTACGATCTGTGTAAGTCTCAGCCAAACATTAGAGTACATTTTCTTTTCAGCAACATTCAGTAAATATAAATACTGATATAAATAATTGTATAAATCATTCAACCTAAAACATTAGGTAAGCTTACAAAATATGAAGGCAATTAAACTTTATTTCCTTATAATTTTTGTTTACAATCTCAATATGGATTTTAAAACTGCACTTACATCAAGAAATAAAGTTTGTAATAAATCTCATGAAAAAACTGAACATTGTATGGCTAAAATTTGCTAAATATACAATATTTAGGGTAAATTTGACTTTGTTTAAATTTTCTAGATTCGTATCCTAGGAACTCAAATTAATATAACAGTTGTCACTGTTAAACAATCATTCAAATTAGATAATTAGTTACTACTTTAACCTTTCAAATCAATATAAAACTAAAACAATAATCTAAAATGTATGACAAGACTTATGATAGTCATTGAATAAGCCATCTGGATTTTTATGGTGTTGGATTCTTGGTAATCACTGAAAAGTTATATTTTTACAGTTATTCTTAAGTTACTAACTATGTATACCAAAATGCTTTTCTCTTTTTTTTCTTCAAATTTTGCTCATCTAATGAAACAATATCTACATTTCTTATCATCCTCACTACTTTCTCTTTAACCCAGTGGGCTTCACTTCTTTTTATCTATTATTTTTTTCTATTTCATTATTTAAGGATACCCACGAAGAGCATACGAAATATTGCCTATGTAGAATACATAAAATTTAACCTCTTTTCTATTGTGACGACTGCGGTAGCTCAGTTGGTAAAGCGCTCGCTCCGTCAGTTGGAAGTAGTTGGTTCGAACCCCGTCTTGGTCGGACCAAAGACTTGAAGATATTATTAAAACATTAAATACTTTATTCTTCCAATTTATATGGAATAAAAAAACCCGACAAAATAAAACGCGACATTCTTACAAATGATTATAGTAAAGGTGATCTAAAAATGACCGATTTTAATAGTTTTATAAAAGCATTGAAAACTACATGGATACGAAGATTGATTACTATAAATTCAACATTTATAAAAATATTAGAAATTATGGAATTGCCTGTTAAAAATTTAACAAATTATGGATGTGATTACATTACGGAAATTGTTAATAAGAAATTAAATGCTTTTTGGAGAGATACTTTAAATGCATAGAAAGACCTACAATTAAAACGTTTAGCATATACTTGGAAAGAATTTCAGACTACCTGCTTATGGAAGAACCCTTATTTTAAAATAGGAAATAAAAGTGTTTGCTATAAAAAATGGGTAGAAAGTAATATATTTTTCGTATGTGATTTATTGGATAAAAAGGCTTCTTTTTTAGATTATAAAACCTTTGTAAACAAATACAGAATAAGAACAAATATTTTAGAATACATCGGTCTTATTAAATGTTTAAAGGGCTGTATAATAAAAAATAATATAACGATACATTCTGTTATAGTTGACAGGCCTTATATACCCAGTAGTTTTTATCCGTTATTGAAATCAACTTAAAGGATGTCAAGATATGTATAAAATTTTCAAACCTGACCCGAAAAACTTTTAAACCAAATCCAAATAGGACTGAAAAATTTAAATGATTCTAATTGGAAACATATATACACTCTACCATTTATTGCGACAACAGATACAAGACTACAATGGTTCCAATATCGTATTAATCATAGAATTTTCGCTACAAATTATTCGTTATATAAAATGAAAATAAAAGAAAATAGCATGTGCACGTTTTGTAAAACCAACTCTGAAACTTTGGAACACAGTTTTTGGAATTGTGAATATACAAAGAGTTTATGGAATGATTTACAATTTTGGATAAGAGAAAATAATTATATTTTAGAATTAATTGAAGAAATAGCACTCCTTGGCATTACCCCCCTTACAGAAAACAATAGACCCGACAATTTAATTATTCTCTTGACCAAATATTATATTTATTCGAGCAGAGTTAAAGAAAAAAAAACAAATATCCATGAACTACTGACTCAGATAGAATATCACCTTAAAACTGAATATTACTTAGCAAAAAATAAATCACAGAGATGTTAACTTTAGAAAATATTTCAGTAACGTACTATCAATATTCCCTGTAGAATGAACCACTTAAGATTTATAAATCATTTGTATTATATATATATATATATATATATATATATATATATATATATATATATATATATATATATATATATATGTTTATTTATTGAACGGATATGTCACAAGTGATGTAACACAATGTACCAATAATTGAATAATTTATTATATGTTATCTTAGTGTATATGTTATGTGCTGTAATCAATCATGTCAATACAATAAAATATTTAAATTATAAAAAAAAGACTTGAAAGTGTGTAGTAACTGTCCTTTTGCCAAGCAATTGGTATAACGAAATGAAAGGGACGGTTCTTTCGGATGGGAAAATCAACGAGGTTCCATACAAAGATAGATAAAGAACCCTGCTGTATAATGCCATCAGCGCAACGCACAAGCACAATTTCTTTACCTTCGCCTTTAGCTGGGGACGTCTTTATATAAGTTAAATATTCTTGACTGGGACGTTCAACACAATTACTCAACTCAACTATTTTCCATTGTTTTGGACATTTAGCATTAAAATTTAAAAGTAGACTTGTTAATGTTCCTTTTTAATACATTTCTGGCGAAAAACAATTGTTGAATTTTTGTTATATTAACATCTAAAAATGGCTAAGTGTTCCGTTGTTGTTTTTATATGTCAATTCCAAATTTTTGTGCTGAGAATTTATGAATTCAAAAAAATAAGGTGGAAAACTGTTCATTTCTAGTTTTGTACTAAATGTCCAAGAAATAAACTTGTCTATGTCGTTCCTAAAAGGCTACTAATCATTAGTCCATCTGTCTGTCGATAGAAGTTATTATTACATGTGAATATCCCTACGGATGCGAATTTTGAGTTTGTTAATATGTCTCTCTTGAAATTTGGAATTTTGATTGAATCTGGTGAATACACTCAATCAGTCGCTAAATTTATCGATTCTTCTAATGGTTTATTTATAACTAAGGAAACAACATCAAAACTGACAATTAAGTGTTCTTTTTTAATGCTAATTTTGTTTTCTTCCAACAAATCTAAAAGTTCTTGAGTTGAGTAAAGCATATATTAATATTCTTGGCTTTATAAGTTTAACTAAAAATTTAGCTAGATTATATTCAGCCGTATTGAGCATACTAACCACTAGACGAAGAGGACATTGGTGTTTGTGTACATTTGCCTTCAATAAAACTTATTAGGCTGGCTGCCGGATAGTGCGATATTTTCATATGTGTCATTATTAAGATATGGTTTTGCATATTTTCGAATATTACAGTTTGTTTTCGGCCTTGACGACTGGGTTGTCATTAAATGAATTTGAATAGTTTTCAATTTTTTCAAATTTTGTTTCGATCCGAGACGATTTTGTCTAATTTTGAATTGTATTCATTTTTATCTAAAATAACAATTCCATATCATTCATCTTTATTTTGCTATTTTAACTTTATTAGTTTTGCTGAGTTTAGATAATGTCTGATGGAGTTTCCTGTTTTTCTTTATTTTCATTTTTGTATATTTTTTCTGCAGAGTTCATAAATGTTTCGCATGCATATTTCACATTATCCTTTATGTCAGAGTCAAGAGTTTCTTTGGCTTTTATGATAGAATATCCTTTTTCAATATAAAGTTTGAAATTCATTAAATTAATTTTTTTTGGGAGTATATGGTGTTTGAGCCCGAAACTTAGTGCATCTATTTCACATATTGACAGTTTCGCTTTTCGTAGATTCATTATAGCTTCTAGTGATTTATTAAGTGGTTCAATCCATATTTAGTAAGTTTCTGTTCGTGAAGTTTTTTTTGTAATATCAAGTTCCTTCCTTATTTGTTTGCTTATTAATGATTAGACCGTCATCCATTCCAGACATCATAATTTGTCGATCAAAATATTCTTGTTTCTTAAAAGTTTTGTTTTTCATCTATAATAAAATGCATGTGTGCCGATGAAGGGATTCAATCGACAATTTACCAATCGCCCTTGCAACACGTGGACTTCATTGTAATCAGAGAAGTATGCAGAGGAGCAGAAGATCATGACTCGGACTTGACACAGATCGATAAACGTTGTAAGACAATATAAGAGACCGTCCAAAGCAATAATAAAGGAAATATCAAATGTTCTTGGGCCAAACTTAAAAAGTAAAAAGTGAAACTTTAGTTCTAACAAAACAAAAGCGGCAAGAACATTGACCAGTCTAGGGGTCTATTACAATAATTGTACATTTAACTTCTGATTTCGCAGGGATATAGTGACTGATGGAACAGTTTTAGTTTGTGTTGTTAAAATGGTGCTATTTTTAATGTTTATCATGGCGCCATCGATTTTTTTCTTGAGTGTTTAGACGTTGAGTTTATAATTGCACAGATTTTTTCTTGTAAAAGCTGGCGATCACCAGAAAGTTATGTTGTTTTATTATTACTAAAACAAACATACCAGTCCTTATCCATATCACAATCCCAAAAACAAAGTAAAAACTTTGCAAACTGGCAAAATATGTTAAACACGTGAACTTCCATCAAGGAATTGAGGCCGGGTGCTCTGGAAGGTCAAGCACCTTCTGTCTAGCTAGCTACACCAGTACTAAATAATTTCGATTAATTTAATTTCATATTAAATTTGTTAATTCTTCCTTTTGTTTAAGTTAAAGTCATACGAATGGTTTGTCGTTGAGGTTTCGTTGCTGTATTTTTTGCTATAAGAGTCACGCTTACTTTGTTGTCAATAAAATGAGAAAATGAGCGAAACGAACAAAACTGTTGGTTTCAGACAGCAACAAAAATAAAAGTTTTATAAAATAAAAGGCTAGGGTATAAGTGATAAATCAAAAACATTATTCTTTATTAAAGTATCGGCCTTATTTGTTTAAAAGGTCCTAAATACAGGGAGGCTCAACCTTTTACTTGGGGCCAGAATTTCAATATTATTATGGATTCTATTGAAAAGTATGCTAAAGGTTGAGCTAAATTAGAAGACGTAGAGCTTGATACTTTATCCGACTGGATAAGGACAATTAGAAATTTTATGAAGTCAAGGATTGCAAAACTTAAAGGGTCAATGGGCACTATACCTTCTTTAGTGCTAAGGGACCCTCAGGTTCCTGCAATCCTTTCTGACATACATTTTTGACCGAACAAGTAACAACACTTTTATTGTTGATATTTAAATTTCAATTTATGAAAAATGAAATGAGGAATAAATTTCCGAATGTGCACATCTGGTCCATCTAAATTTAACTGGAATCTGTGTTTCATATTTATATAATTTTATGTTCAATATAGTGAAAAATACATCCTGCTAATGAAAAATCGAGAAAATACCATCAAAATACTTGTTAGGACTATTTTTTTAAACCAAAACCCCCGTAGTTACTAACATAAAAAATAGTGCGAATTAATGGTCCAAAATGCACGCTCTTGCGGCTACTGAACTTTTTGCATGTGCATGTGTTATACAAAGGGGATTTTTTTGTCTTGAAATCAATGAATAATTTGTTAAAGAATATTTAACGAAAATATAAGAATTGTTTTAAAATGATGTTTATTGTCAATGTGAATGCAAACTTTTACAAGCAAACAGGATAACGAGCGTTACCGCATTATGGTTATTTTGCCTTGCAAAGTTTTTGGATTTATAATGCCATTGTATATCATTTCAAAACAATTCTTAAATTTTCGTTCAATTGTTAAATTTTTTTATTTTGAAAATAACTTGTGTTTAATTTATAAAATGATTTTATAATCTATAAAATGTACAGTGAAAAAAAATATATGGACAACAACAAACAACTTTAAGCCGAAGAGATTACTAATTTTTGTGATGGTGATTTAAAAATCTTGAAGTAAATATATAACAAATACGTGCTAAATTTTGATGTGCCAGATGTGCACATTTCGGAAAATCATTCCTCCTCAGTGACACTAGTGGCCGAAAAGTTTGATAGATTAAAAAACAAACGTTAAACAGCTGAAAATTAATTAATCTAAAGTTCCAAAAATATGTGAATCCAAATTCAGTAAACTCTTTTTTTTTTTGTCTTTTGTCAGTCATTCAATTAATATTCGTTATGTCGACAAATTTATAATCTAATTAAACCTTATATATTTA
Organism: Tegillarca granosa; assembly: GCA_029721355.1. Lineage (NCBI taxonomy): Eukaryota > Metazoa > Mollusca > Bivalvia > Arcoida > Arcidae > Tegillarca > Tegillarca granosa. The sequence goes on from CM056610.1 coordinate 2,464,118, forward strand.
ATTTTGAATTAAACAAAGTAGCTAATAAAAAGACAACATTCTAACACACAAACAACGTTTTAAAAGTCTGTTAAATAGTAATACAGTCTTAATCGCAAGAGGCCAAAATTTGCCAATTCTACAATTAAAGAACAAAATAAAAAAAGAAATAAAAACATCCTGAATACCTTAATTCTGTATAAAAAATGTACTTAATTGTTATTGATAGATATATTTTAAAAAGGAAACTAAAATGAAAAAAACTAGCAGCATGTTTTTATCAAATGTGTGACTAGCATGTTAGAATGGTAACGGTTTAATTGGCTGCTTGTTGTCAATGATCATGTAACATTTTATGTGCACTTCTGGCACATCAAAATTCAACTGGTATTTGTTTATATATTAAACATAGACAAACATATTTATAGCTACATTTAAAAAACTGTTATAAACAGGCTTCAAGATGAGTTTTATAGTTATTGTTAAGCAATCTATAAGCATTAAAAAAATAGGGACATAATTATAATATTATGGCATGTTTATACACACACACACACACACACACACACACACACACGCCTTCAATTGTAATTCCATTTGCTTATAAATCTGTAAAATTTTTAAATTTGAACTGTCTAGCAATAGTTTCAGCTTCAGTTAATATTTGTGCCTGTGAGTGTGTGTGTGTGTGTGCTCACAACTTAGGTTCTGCCCCAGTGGTATTTATACTTATGCGACGAATCAAATTTATGAATCTTCCTAAATATTTCAATTTTGATTTTTTTCTTTATTCCCGCAATGTAAAGCAATTTTTGAAAATTTAAATTTTGAAATCCTCATTGCATTATGCATTAAGTGCCAATAATGTGTTTAATTCTTATCTACTGACTTTACGTACATTTATTCTTTTACGCTGACTTTGTGTAACTGTTCTACAATTGACCACATAGATATTTTATGTCAAAGAAGGAAAGTGCTTAAGACGTAAGCAATTAGACAAACGCGTGTAAAAAAGGGGTTTTCGTAGCTAAAATTGCCATTGCAATGTACAGTCTCACAGATAAGAAGTAAAGTTGTAAAACATTATCCTATTTGTCGTACGATCTTATTTTTTCTTAAATTGTGTGTAACTTTAAAGTTTTAGTTTAAAACGTGTTTTTGAGCTCTATCTTTTCAAGTAAAATGTATGTCACCTATATCAATCCAAATCTTTTATATTTATTTGATTATTAATTTGTTTGTTTTTATTTCAATTTTTTATATTATATTCGAGTATCAATAAACATTTGTTATCATTGATGATCTGTGCATCTGTCATCATATAAAAACGTAATATTGCATTCTATATCCATTTTTATGAATCCGTGGAAGGTTTATACTACTACAATACTTCTCGAAAGAGACATTAACTTATTTATCCAAAATGGTAGATACTGTATTTTGATCGTGGTAAAAGATTTACTTCCTAAATCTTTTTTTCAAATTAATTTTGACTATTTGGATGATATCAATTCAAAATTTATTAAATGTTACACATTTTTTTAAAAACAAATATATGATATCGCAAATTTTTGGTATTTTGAACGATAATAAAAAAATAAAATCTAGCTCTTGTGATTAAATCTATTTTGTAAAATTCATTCTGTTTTGTTATTTTTGCATACATCAACTTCAACATCACGCAATTTTTTAAGATTTAAAGTAAAATTTGCAAGAATTTTGATAATTATATATTATCAGTTATATTCTTAATATAATCTGATTATGTTTGAGCAAAGTTTTTTTGATAATCTCCCTTTGTGGAAATGTTGCTTGATTTTTTGCCTCAATTTGTTTCGCCTGTCTATCTGTTGCTGTTAACAAATTTAGATTTTGATTGTATAAATATGGTCATTCGAGCAAAATGTTAAACAAAATTAATCTAACAGGTCTCACAGAAGCCTTGTATTCCACAACGTTTATGATTATAGTTATTTCATGTCTGATTGCTATTTGAAACAATGTGACTTGTTAATACTTAACATTATTCTCTTTCTTTTTAATTTTAGAGTTGGGATTCATATATTGATAATTTGATAGCCAAGAGTAAGGATGCTAGTGGTAAAGAATATAGACATGGCTGTTATTATAGCTTTATATGACGGAGTTCCGTGGACATCAGGAAACCATCGAAAACATTTCAGATTAGTTCAACTGAAGCGGAAACTATTGCTAGTCAGTTCAAAGGTAAAGATTTCACAGATTTGCAAGCAAATGGAATAACAATTAAAGGGGTGACATACCAGATTTTAAAAGAATAAAATAGTAAACTTGTATTTGCTAAAAGAAAAGATAAAGGAGGAATGACTTTACAAGCAACAAAAGCTGCAATTATTATAGCTCATTGTCAGGAAGGAGGTCAACACGGATATGCTAACAAAGGAGTAGGCGTCATTGCAGATTATATTGAAAGTAACAGCCTATAAAATTATGTTTTATAATAACAAATCAGATAATTAAATTGTGGAAAAACTCGAATATCGAAGGCCATTTCTGTTAGTTATCATCAATTGATATTGATCAAATTGATTTATGTGTTATTCTGTAATCTGTTATTATTTTTTTGTTGTTACAAATTCTAGAAAAAAATTATTTACTTTCATTACACTATTATTTGCTAGTTTCGGGAAAAAGCAATTAAGAAAATAAAAAAGCGCATGTTTCAATTTAAATTTTAGTCTTGGTTTCCTGATTAAACTACTAATGAAAATGTGGCATTGTTTGTATGTTTTTTTTCACAAATGTTTTATTCTATTGCGTCTTGAATAGCAAATATCATTCAAGAATTGAATTGAAAAGATTTTCTGAGCTTCAAAGCTAAAAGTCAACCAACAATCCAGGTCACTGTAGCCAGAAAAGTAAAATCTTTTAACATCAAGGAATTTGTAAAGTTGGAAGTCATCGACCAACATTTAAGGTCAACCTGACCTGATATAGCGACTTGCTGATTATTGTCTACATATAAGGTCACTGTGACATATTGTATTAGAACATTGTAACATTTTCTGTTTAATAAACCAAAATGCATAGTAGCTTGAAAAGTCACATATATCTGGGTGAAGTTGAGGAAAAATGTTGTACGAAGTTTGCAAAGGAGACTGTCCCTAAACTACGTATAAGGATCACAAGGTGAAAAAAGCTTCTTTAAGGAGCCTTAGAGCCTCCTTAAAGCTGCCTTAAATGTCTCTTTAGGGACATTTAAGGGTCAACAACAACAAATCCCCTCCGAATATCGTTTAACTCACGTAGAAAAAAGATAAAAACCAAATTTAGCATAAGACTTAAAACGGTCTCAGGTGAATATTTTTTATTTAAAAAAGACAAAAACTTCCCTGTTTCATATAATATTTTAAAACGGAAGTCAACTTCTACACAACTATGACAATTTTCCAAATTGTATTTATGAAAAGCACCACAGTGTGTTGGCAATTTACAAACCTTAACAATGTATAAACTTAACTGTAAGACAAGAACATTAAGCTTCATATTAATGACAATTACATTTAAAATGCAAAACTCACTATGAAATTTTTACTCATTTATTGTATTTGAGATATAAACAAATAAATAACGTTTTAGCCACATATAAAGGAATTATAATCAGATAAGATAAACACTATACATAATTAACAACTATCCTTAAAAAGGAAATCTTCTAATTAGGCAAGTATGTGATATTTGGAATAAAAAAAGTTTATTTTAAATAAAAAAAAAAGGAATCAAGAAAGGAATTTCTATTATCTTATTTTTATTGTAAAAGAAAGAGTATCAAGCCGATTATTTGTAAAGTGTCGCAACAACATGGCGGGAGGTACGATAAAGTCTTTCTTGAATTGTAGTCTTCATTGATTTGTCAATTTCGAACTGAACTTCAAATCAATATGTATATAACTGTAAGTCCTTTTCAGTTCATAACTTCCTATTTCGTCTTTATCAGCAACTATATACCAGCCGTTCCTTTGAATAAACAGAACAATACACAAATATTTACAAAAGAAGAAATTTATGATCAAATTAATATAAAGTAATTCAAAAACAAAAAATAAAATAAATAAATAAATAAAGAAATAAATAAACCGTATAAGTGAAATATAAAAATAATAATAATTTTATATGTATTTTATACGTTTGAAATAGCAATAACTGTTAAAAAAAGCATTTTAAAATTTTTTTTTTGAATTTTTTTATTAATAACCAACCATTTTTCGAAAACATCAAAAGTGTCTGTGCATTCTATTTTCAAGCAATGTCTTAAAAGCAATTATTTATTCTTTTTGTGGTTAACGCACCATATATTTAGTATGAAAACGAGAGATAAAATCAACTAATCAATCAATAAATCGATCAAGTATTCGATTAATTGATTAACCAATCTATCATTCAATAAATCAATCAATAAATAACGATTGTTTAAATGATAAAATTTTTCAGTAAAGTCAAAATTTATTAAACAAATTCTCCATTTATTAAGAAAAATCTTTGAGGCCGATGTTTTTGTTTTTCTGGGGTGAAATTTTAAGATCAATGTTAAAATCTTATATACTTTGTTGAGTAGCACAAAAAATAACTAAAAAATCCAAACGTTTATTAATCTTATCAACTGCGGGCATGTAAAAAAACAAATTACCGAATATGCGAATTTAAAAGAAAGTAAAAAGGACAGATATATTAAGGTTTTAATAAATTCTATATAATTCAATATGTTTAATGTTAATAAATGAGAGTGAGAATTAACTTTTCAAAAAATATTTTCTTGTGGGAATATTTTCTTATTGATGGAATTTAAAGCTGACGTATTTATATTACAATGTATATGTGTTTTATTCTGTTAATAAATTATTTAGTATTTGCTACAGTTCTGACGGTTTGATGTCAACATTTTTTATTAATTTTTCAAACAACGTATTAATAAATAACATGTTATTATCATTAAAATATCATTATGCAAATTAAATGGTTTTTTTCCAAACAAAAAATATTTTCAGTGGTACGTAAGTAAAGATTGATCTCAGGCGTTTTTCATTTTATTTTTGTATTTTAATTTTTATTTATTGATTTATTTACTTTTGATTTTTATCTATTTTATTTTTCTACTTAAAGTGATCTTTCTCTCTTTCCGTCTCTTGTTGAACAGAAAGTCATTAATATATTCTGTCGCATCATTTTATAACTTTTCCATTTACCAATCTTAACGAAACTGCAGATATGAAATTAAAAATAATTGCTGAATAAGTAATATCACAAAACGTAGACAGGGTTGTTATGTGTAGATTTTAATCAAATAATATATTTCAATGTGTTTAATGTGAATATAATTAGAGTTAATTAATGTTTCAATCTATATTCTTCTCCAGGAAATGTTCTCATGAACCTTGCATTTGAAGTTGATTTTGCATATATCAATATGTTTTATAAAACACAAACATACCAGTCTATGCCCAAATCACAATCCAAAAAACAAAGTGAAAACTGGTCAAATTAGTTATAGACGTGAACTTTAATTATGGAAGAGAAACCGTGTTATCCGGAAAGGTAACCACCTCCTGTCTACCTTGCAAAACCTGTCACGTATAAATTCAATTTTAAGAATGTAAGGGACAAAGAACTATAGGAAATCCAAGATATTCAGTATCAGTTTTGAAACAGTGGCTCCATAGGTATTTTGATGTCGGTTATAAAACTTTTTAAGGCCTTGATTAGCCTAGGCTTCTAATATTTAACAAAATACCTGTTCAATTTTGATGTTCCATCATTTTAATAAATTATATGGAATTTGCTGAAATGCCACTTTTGTCAATATCAGATTTTAAAGAAACCTAATAAGTCCAAATCATTAAGCTAATAACATGTTTTTGTTTTTAATAAAAGCGCATTTTCCTATCTCTTGATCTATTGATTAGCATTTAATAGCGACATAAATCAGAAGTTTAAATTATCAATTAGGTGATCGATATACTTTGTTACAATCCATCCCGTTATTTATTGCTCTCTATTTATGCATACTGTATTTAACTAGCTAAGTTAGCTAAGTTAGTAGATTGTCCGCTTCGTATGTGAGATTTCGGAGTTCGAAGCCGGTAAGGTAGGACCGAGACTTGACAGTGACTGTTCATACGCAAAGCAATCAGAATTTAGAGATGAAATGCATTGTGTTACGATAGACATGACAAGTTAAAAAACCCTTCCTGCACATTGCCTTGCGCACACTGAAAAGGTTCAAATTTTTGCCACTTAACCTAAACCTGGTGACGTCTCGATAAAAGTCAAATAATTAAGATAAATTTTTCATAAAACAATGAAATTGATCTTGATATTTACCATTACAGTTACTTAGAAAATTTAAAAAATAGCATATAAATACAGGGCATTTTGCTTATTTTCTGTACATCTTATTTGTAATATGAAAGAGATAATTTTAAAATTTTCTCTTAACAAAATTTCCTGTAGCTATATAATCCTAATATTTTACATCTCATTTAAACTCACCACAGCACTTTTTTCGCAAATGTAATACCGATGTCCAATGCAACTAAAATCATCCCATCGGAAATTAAAAGATCGATACAATCCTGCACAATCTTGATTGTAATAATTATTTGGCTGACCTGGGTACCAATCTGTAAAAACAAAAATTGAACCTGTGGAACCATATTTCCAAGTGCCCTCCACAGCTTCGTCTGTACCGTCTATCCAAAAGTCATACGTGGCTGAAAAAATAATGTTGTTTATTCAATCAAATGGTCCTGTAATAAATATTAAATTTTATGTGTTTATATAAAAAAGAAGAACTTAAACCTTTGAAAATTTTTATAACGACTGATAAAGATTTTTCAGAAAAATACTATCATTTATTTATTATTTTTATTCATTTTATTGATCTATTTTTTATTCATTAATTAATTATTTTATTTATTTATTTACTTTTTTATTGATTTATTTATTTAATTATTTATTCCTTTATTTTTTTTTTTTATTTATTTTCTTTTTGCCTCTGAAATTACTTCATTACCATCATCATCATCATTATTTTTATTACTTTTATTATTATTATTATTATCATTATTATTATTATTATCATTATTATTATTATTATTATAGTTTCCTTTACGTAGTTTAACCTCTAACCAACCTTACATGCAAACAGACCATATTTCTTTTATACCTTCGTCGGGTTGTTCCAACGCGTTTACTCTTTGCAGTGTTTGTTTTCTTTTATCGATTTATGAGGTGTGCTAAGAAAGCTTTGTTTATATTTTTCATATTTTATATCTTATTTGCAGGGTTTTTTTAACATTTGGTCTAATTTTCTATACACAATCAAAAAAAGTAGTTAGATACTTATAACCTAAAATTCGATTGATTGGCTAGATGGCACAATGCTCGATGACTCATGCAAAACATTGCTTGACAGGATCTGGATTAATATAATTTGGGATCTTTAGTTTCATTAATTTTCAACTGAATTTTTTTTTTTTTTAAAAAAAAAAAAAAAAAATAAGCTAAGATAATTATAATCTTTAATATAGGTTTTCCAAAGTTCTATATTCCTTTTATTCTCAAATTTTATTTTGTACGTATCGGGTGTGAATAGCAAGATAGTAGGTGATTACTCTTCCGGAGCACCCGACCTAACTTTCATCTTTGAAGTTCACGTGTATAACTGAATTAGCCAGTTTCCAAAGTTTTTTTAAATTTTTTTTTGGGATTATGATTTGAAATGGTCTGGTATGTTTGTGCTTTATTTTCATTTAATTACAGAATAAATGAATAAATAAGTAAATAATTGAATAAATAAATAAACAGGTTACAGAATTTTGATGGCAATTAAGAATTGCAGTTTGATTTTAAATATTTCTTTTTATTTTGAGACAAAAAGTCAGTTTCTACGCTAAAAATACTAACATTTTGCTAAAATTTACATTATTCTTCAAAATATCATAAATCGACCTATGTTGCCAGTTCAGACCATATTTTTTCTACTTAGATTTACAGAACGGTTTCAAACAAATCAATTAAAGTTTCGGATATTTAAAACTTCGATAATAATTTAACATTCTGTTATTTTACAGACACACAATTAACTAATAAGCTCACAAGTTTATTAAAGAATATTTAAATAAATATATATATGAAATAATAATAACAATTGAATTGTTTTCAACGATTGAATTATTTAGTACCAATCTAACAAACAAGGCTTAATGTATTGAATTCCCAAAGTTCACTAAAAATCCATTCAAAGAAAGAAGTTTTTTTAAATGTTCAATAAAATTATTATCACCTTTTGTAACACACAAATTTTGACTGTCGTCAGGGTTTTAGTACTAAACAGGACTTCTAGCTATTTTGATAAAAATCATATGGACTGCGAGCAAAGATATACTAATTTACCCTACCTCTGACTAAATTCTATGATAGTGATTGGCTAAATTGAATCACATGACCAACCCAGTATCATTCCGTACATAGCCGCACGCGCAAAAATACTGGGTCAGCAAGGCTGATACCGGGTGGGTTAGAGTTACGTCCCCTGTCGCTAACGTAAACGTCAACAAAAATGACCTAGTTTTAACTCTTTATATATGTCACAAGAACGTCTTTTTACAAATTTCTACTGTGTAGGGGCTGTTCAAAACACTAAAAGGACAGTTCAAAATTTTTTTATTGCTTATTTATTTATTTTGAAGTTCAAATGTTATATTATTAAATTACATGCATTAAACCTTATTAAGTGATATTCCTTGTTGTTATATTTTATTGCAGTCGGATATTTTTTTTCAATTTTTAATTTCTTTACTGAATCAACAATCTTTCTATTTTTAAAAAATAGATCTAGCTTTGTGTCATCGGTAGGGTAAAAAAGTTACATGGTTTGTAAGTGTCCGGTACGGAATGATACAGGTTCAGTAGAAAAGATACCGGGTGAGGCGTGAATACCGTTAACAAGATACTAGAGTTTTTGAGAGACAATATATTTGTTTGTCAATATTATTATCCAACGACAATCATTCGACATACAAATGGACAAATGTGTTCTATTGCTTGCTGATTTGGTTTGTTTGTATATTTGAAACACATTTTATGCAGAATAACACAAACAACTAATTTTTCAAGTTCTGCATCATAGTTGTGATATATAATTTAATAAAAAGACCTGCGAAAATCTGTAAAGGAAGATAATGAAAATAGAAAGTTCCGTTTCTATGCAGCAATATATCTACGGGGTTTTTGTTTCAAAGTATGTACAGTACATTCGATATCGTACCAATGGCGTCAGGAAGCTACCGCAATTACAAAAAAAATGTATGACGTTTTTCCTTGACTGACAACGATGGAATTAAGGCACTGGGATCGCATTTTTATTTCAGTTTGTATTGAGAAGTAGACTGGTCCAGATTTGTATTCATACTTTTTATTAACTACCACGTGAACATTTAAGCTTGTTTTATCCAGTATAAAAAATGAAATCTTTTATTTATAAACATAAAACTGTGACTTAATAAGCTTACATGTTTGCCGAGCAAGACTCTTGATATATTCATTCTCTGTTGCTGTTTCTATTTTTACAAGAGATCCATTACTGTTGCTACAGTCAAGCTGAAAATGAAAAAAGCTATAAAAAATCAAAAGTATAGGGAGTAAATTCTAAAGTAGCTGTCTCATAAATATAAATTAACTTCACATTTATAAATAATAAATGTATATTACTTATATTTTATATTTAAAAACATTTCTCATCAGTTTCCTTTGATTGCAGTAAAAGTCAATGCAGGTGCTAAGCTTTTAATTAAAATATTTTTAATGAATACAGGCATGTGATTGACAAAAATATTAGAAGTTAGGAAGACGCTTAATGGCTCGTTAAAAACGAATGTTTTAAATGTGTTTTAGGTTACATAATAAAATACCGAATAAGAAGAATTTTAGTTGGGCTAAATTTGGCGATTATTAAGAGAAAAGGTCTGATGAAAATTTTAGCGTATTTACTTTGGCGATCTGAAAAAATTCACACATGGTCAACTGGTACACAAATATTTGTTATTAATTATAATTCGGCAATTTTAATACTACCGCCAAAATACGCCAAATTTTGCACCAGCAAAATTAACCTGCTATATTGTATTCCAGTATATAGTTTCATTTTATTCTCACACTAATTATTATATTGTAGTTCCTAAATCAGTTTGCATTAAAAGAATACGCTTATTGTCACTTTAATAAATGTGTTGTATTTGACATAATCAAATACCGTATAGCTTGTTATTTGAGCGGGGCTAAATTTTGGCGATCTAATCAAACAAGGACATTTGAAAATTTTAACGTGTTTTTTGTCGATCTGACAACAATTATTTTACGATTATTAGTTAGGTACTTTTAAAGCTAGCGCTGGAATACCACAAAATTTGCACTTGAGGGTACCATGTTATTCAAAATTCAATCAAAATCCGTAAAACAGAAGGCCGTTGTTTTCTAGAATCTTAAGAATTAAACTAATTAAATCCATCGTAAGCTTCGATCAGCCAAACAAAATTTTATCGTTACACGTTCTGAAATTCTAAGCTCTCACAAATAAATAAATAAAGCAGCCTATGTTAAATTTACCTTTCTTTTTGGTAAATAAATTCTTGTATTAACCTTATCCAAATTCAGTATTTGTATGACATTTCTTGTCATAAAAATGATCAGCTTGTTAAATATGCTAACTTAAACGGTTTTTTGTTAAATATTTACTACCCTTAAGCGGGTATCGCTGCTGATGGAGAAAAACTTCCAGATGGAATCCATATCTCAGTAGATAGTTCTGGCTGTCAGAAAATGCACTATATAGCAATATTTTCAGCTGTCTTATTAAAATTATAAAAAACGTAGATTTCTTCCCTCATTCAAAGCATTCAGTAGCTGAAATTCGATTCATATTATTCTAAAACTTTAAAATTCATTTATTTCTGAATTTATCTATGCAACTTTTCTGCTTCTAGAGTCAATGATTAGGATTAAATATTAAATATCTGAAATCAGATTGGCAAGGTGACCATTATGGATAGGTGTTATATAGCATAAGAAATCGTTTCCATAAAAACAAACAACTATGTAGTTATTATAGACCTCTGACCACTCAGACAGGTTAGATTGTATACATATTATTTTTTCATTTTTTGATTAGTCATGTTATTTATAGAATTACCATTAGCACTCTGTATTTCTCTGTAACGCATAATTGTTTATGCAATAAGATTTCTGTGATGGAGATTATTTACAAACCTACCTTTGCATTATACCATGTCGCTATGGTATAACGCATACTGTAACAACTGCTACCAAAATATATCCAGCCCGCATCACATAAAGCTTAAGAACAAAGTAAACAAAATCAAGATAGTGATGGTTATATGATTCACACAGTTATATCCTGAAGATATTTTATTATTCATTCACAAATACTGAAAATTATGTCTTCGTTTTTCATTTTATGAGATATGCGCAAAAAAAGATTTGAGTTAAGATATAATATCATAGATTTAGAATTTAATATTTATTAAATTTCTCGGTATTAAATTAAAAAACAAATTTGAACTCAAAAACCTGAATATGAAAGTATACCAAAAAACTTCCACAATGGTCGGTTACATAAATAATATTAATAACCACAAGAAGAAGAAGAAGAAGAAGAAGAAGAAGAAGAAGAAGAAGAAGAAGAAGAAGAAGATAAAGATGATGATGATGATGATGATGATGATGATGACGACGACGACGATGATGGTGATGAAGCTTAAGACGAAGAAGAAGAATGAGATATGAAGAAGAAATGTGAAAACTGTTTATTCTTGATTGCAAATTTTTGTAATTGTAATAAAGAAATTAGTTTAAAAATATTTGTAAAACTTTTGTCAGAGCTGACACCTAACAACTCATAATTTTCCACAATATCTTCAGAATCTTTTGAAGACCTAAAAGACACAAAGTTGTCAATTTTAAGATCTTTTTCAAAAAATTAAAAGCTAAAAAAACATATGTATCTGTATTCATTTTTTCACTAGTGACGTATTATTACAAAATATGGTGATCGTCATCCACAAGAACGTTTTGATGTCATTTGTTACCTTCAATCTATCATTCAAATGACACCATATGTCTTTAGCTATTAGAAGTGGAACCTACCAGAAGAAGACAGGTGGCCACTAAAGATAATTCACTATATAGCAAAAGTGTTAGACGTCATAAAAACTGACCACTGTAGAGAGGTAGTTGTGATGGACAATTCCTTTTCTTTCCATGCAGTGAAAAAAGGATGAAATCGCTCCCGGGAAAGAGAATCGGTCGTTTTTGATATGATTTGCCTTGTCAGTTTATATGTAGCATTTGGCTGATTTGTTTCATGCAAGTCTCTTGGAATTTCTATCGATTGGTTGTCAGATTATCATTCGTAGAACTTGGTTCCATAGGCTGTGAGTTGAAGTTAAATCGTTGGTAACTAAGAACATTTATTTATTATCAAATTCTTCTGAGGTGCGGTTGATTTTTTAAACGCAAAATGTTGTTTTGAAAGTATTTGTTTGATCATACAATATTTTATTTTTTCAGTAATCTTATATTTTAAGGCAAATCCTTGCAGCATTCAGTAATTGTGAAATAATGTTTTTTTATTTAAAATGTTAAGAAATTAAAAAACAATTATAACGGCCTTTTTATTATTAATGGATTGATGTTATTAATTATGATCTATCATGAGAAATCCAAAATATGGCAACGCTCTTTATCAATTCTTTTTTAAATGAAAATTTTTTAATTTATAAAATTTTGATGATTTGAACATCGATTTAACACCCATTAACTCGAATATTAGAAGTTTTTTTACATGTGGACACTTGTTTTGGTACAACAGCTAGTTTTAATTGATCAGAAAAAGGACAAGACACCAAGGCACATATATATTGTAATGCATATAGGTATGCAGGTAAAAATATTTAATTACAATTTAAGGATACTAAAATCATTGACTAAATCTTGCAAAATAACATAAAAATGTTCATAAACGAACATTAACAATTCTTTAATATTTTATAAAATAGTAATCAAGAAAGAATATTTTTATTTATCATATTTTAATAAAATTTGATAACCAATTTAATATCGCTGATTCTCTACACTTGAAATTAAAATCCATCGGCCTATTAGTATTTGATATTTGTTGCTTATTTTAAGTACAGTTTTCTTAGAATTAATGGCTTGTCGAATAAGCATACCTGTTTCACACATGTGGGTAATTGATGTCCATGTTCCATCGGACTTACAAGTTATTTGCTTTGAACAGGATGGAAAGTTTTCACACGTGAATTGACGATTGCTGCCTACCAAATTGTTCCCTGGATCAATAGTAGCGTTAACAATTGATGGTGGTTCCGGACACTCTGTAATAGTTTATATGTCATTGAGATGTACCTAATGAATTTATAAAGCGTTTACTTCTGTCTTTAGAAAGAGTGTTGCTTTTTACTCCTAGCTTTGTCCATTTATATATTTTTATTTATGATAACCCTTAAACAATTAACATATATGTACCATATAGTACTAAATTATTGATATTGTTCGGATAGGGTAAACAAAAACAAATAAAAAAGACAAGAAAATAAATCCATGAATTCGTATTTACATAAAAAATTATGTATCAACAATAGTAAATACCCTGCATTTATATTTCCTTTGATCCTGTCTATAGTATTAAATTCTTTTGATTTAACAAAAAAAAAACACAATAAATAAAATAAATAAATAAATAAATAAATAAATAAATAAACAATTTAATGAAATTTGAAGTTTTGTTGAAAACATCTAAAATTTCAACATACTGTAACATTTTTTGGGAAAAGTTCACATCCGTGTGTAGATATAGGTAGATAGATAGGTAGGTCAATCGCTCATTAAGTGTGTTTGCATGAAGATTATACGTTACCAAATATAGCACAATGCGGACCGTATCCTTTTATTTCAATGCAACGGGAGTAAAGAGGACAAGTCGTGTAAAGGCACCCTCCAATAACAACCTGAAATTATTACAAAAAATTGAAATATGTTAACATAGCCACTGAAAAATAAAATAAAAAGGAAAAAAACAAAGTGCAGATAAACAATTAAATGTTATAACATATACATAACAGTCCATGTCCAATTCACAATACCTACAAAAAAGTAAAAACCTTTGATAAAAAACCAAATCAGTTACACATGTCAACTTACATCCAGGAAGTGATTCCTGGTACACCAGAAGGGTAAGCTACTATCAAGACAGCTACATCTGTCACGTGTTAAACTAAAATGAAGAATGGGAGTAACATATGGAAGGTCAAATATATCCAGTATAAGTATCAATGACTTCTTACTTCTCCATATTATTGTTATAAAAGTCATAAACCTTTGATTAGCTTAGTCTTGAAATATCCTTCAATCAAAAATTTAAATGTAAGCATCTTGCTTTGTTTCAGAAAGTCCTCATAGTGAGAACAAGCTCTACCATACTGCATTTACCGTGAAACATATATATAAATAAAACACAAAAATTCCAGTTTATGTGTAAATCATAATTTCTAGAAAAAGCTCCGAGTTATCTGAAATAATTCGTCATAAATAAAAAAAAATTGTACAACCGATTTAAAAAAATTTCTGTACTTCTAAAACCAGATGCAAACTAGCGATTAATATGTGTCCCATTTTTGACTTAAATATGGATCATACTAAAAGTTTTGTTTAAAAACGGACTTTTTATATTTAATGTCTGCAAAAATTGCTCGTGTTTAAAACTCGAGTCAGCTATGATCTTGAAAGTGTTGCACATAATATACTAGCGGAAAAAAGTAACTGTGCATCAATAAAATTTATAATTTCGCTATTATTACTGAATGTATAAATCTTAAAATTTGCACAAATGGTAAGTGTATATACCTCTATCATATCGCTCGGGCATTGCATCAATTGCCCGTGATTTTTACGCATCATGCGCACTGATCGGTTTTCACGCAATTGTCGCCAGCATTTCACTGTGACAAAATTTTAGGAATAATTTACTGTTGTTTGTTTGGACACCAGAAAACCAGAAAAGCAAGTTTATTCGGTTAGAAGCTTCCATAGTGTAATGCCTAGGCTAAATAAAAAGATCGCCTCCGCGAAATTGAGGCTGGTATGACCCAAAGCTTTGTCACTAGACATTTTGGTGTCTACAGAAACACTGTTTATGCTTTATGGAGACGATACCAACAGTTTGGCACCACTAGAGAACGCCCTCGTTCAGGACGTCCACGCGTAACGACACGTCAGCGAGACAACCATATCCGGCTTGTGCAACTTCGGAACCGTTTCCAAACTGCCAGTACTACTGCCCGGAGCATTCCTGGACTACGCCCAATCAGCCCCAGAACAGTACGGAATCGTTACCGGGAAAGACATATTCGCCCACGACGTCCGGTAATCCGTCCAATTCTACAACGACGTCATCGCACAGCTCGTCTTGCATGGTGCAGAACACATTTACGCTTCAATCGACTAGACTGGGCACAAATTATGTTCACCGATGAGTCCAGATTTCACTTGGACAGCAGTGAGGAGACGCTCCAGAGTGTATCGGCGCATTGGAGAGCGTTTCAATGACGCGTGTGTGGTGGAACGACGTTCGTTCGGTGGGGGCAGTGTAATGGTTTGTGGTGACATCACAGCTAATGAAAGAACTTTTGTGGTAGTCATCGACGCGAATTTGACCGGTGTACGGTTTCGTGATGAAATCCTACAGACCCATATCATCCCATTCATTCAAGGACAGCAACGTTATGTCACTTTTCAGCATGATAATGCAAGACCACACGTCGCACGGGTTGCAATGGATTTTCTGGCACAGCATTACGTCAATGTGTTACTGTGGCCAGCCGTTTCTCCCGACCTTTCCCCAATTGAACACGTATTGGATGAAATGGAACGCCGATTACATCATCTGCCCAATCAGCCTGTTACATTGCAAGGGTTGGCCCAAGCGTTAGACCAGATATGGCACAACATCCCTCAAGCATTCTTTAGGCATTTAATCAACTCTATGAGGCGTCGCTGTCAGTCCTGTGTCAATGGTAGTGGTGCTCACACACGATACTGATCTTGTGAACTGAATTTTACTATCTGCTATGTTTCTAGTCCCCTGCGTATGAAATAACAGTATCTGTAACCTTTTCAATGACATGAATTTGTAAAGAAATATCTAATAAACAAATACGAAATTATTCATTGCTTTGCATTTTCAAATTATTTTATAATCTCACATTTCAATCATGCACAGTTACTTTTTTCCGCTAGTACTTTAAGATATTGTTTTACTAAATTTTTCTAAATGATAAAGATGAAGTTCTTTCCAATCACAGGGGTTCCTTAATTTTTTCGGTATCGATTTAAGACAGTTAGAACTTGTCTTACCTTACTTGTATTGGATTCCAAAACTTCACGAAAATCCATACAAGGAAATATATATAGTATGTTCCTCTAAATGTACAACTTAATTATTATTAGTAATTCTAACACAAATTTTAACAGTCGTCAAAGATGGCCTTCAGACTTATTCAGATAAAGTCTATTCTACATCTGGCATCAACCAATTCTAAAAAAATCTAAAGAACTACTTGACAGTCTTGTTTCTAATACTCTATCATCGTTACAAAGTATAAAAACTTTTTCTACTCATTACATCACTATCTCTCATTCTAAATTGAAAGAAAACAAATCATTCACTTTTCATTTTTTTTTTACAAAAACGGTCAACCAAGATATAAATATCTAGTCCTTAACAGGGATTCTGGTTATTTTGGAAAACAACATACAGACTGGTAATAAAAATATACTGAAGATACCAACGACAAAATGTTAGAATTTTTGATAGACAACATATTTGTTGTGTTTGGCAGTATTATTTTTAAAGAAACAATCGGTATACCAATGGGAACAAACTGTGCATCTTCGTTTGCTGATTTGTTTCTTTCTTAATATGAATCGGAATTTTACAGAACTTTGTCAAAGCTTGAGAAAAGACTGCCGCGAAATCATTCACTTACACATATTGGAGAATGTGTGAATGCCATCTATCCAAGTGAGCTTGAAATAAAGACATGTTGGATTCTCCATACTCTGCTTCATATTTGGACTTAAACCTCAATTATGACACGCACGAAAGGTTACATCTGAAGCTATACGACAAACGTGATGACTTCAATTTTTCTATAGTCAACTTTCAGTTTCTTTGCAGTATTATCCTTGCTTCTCCTGCGTATGGGGTATATGTTCCAAAGTTAATACGGGTTGATAGTAGAGCTTGATTCCATTATTGGATCTTTCTACAACGAAACGAACTGCTTACAATTAAATTGTTGACGCAAGATTAATGCCAGCCTAGGCTAATTAAGGTCCTTAAAAAATTTTATGGCCGTCATCACAATTTTGTTGATACGTATGTAGCCACTGTATCCAAACTTATATTGGATATATTTGACTTACCAGTTCTTAGTTCCTTTCATTCTCAATGTTGACTTGCAAGTGACGGGTGTAGCAAACTAGACAAGAGGTGCTTACCCTTCCGGAGCACCCGGCCTTACTTCCTAGATGGAAGATCACGTGCATAACTAATATTGCCAGCTTTCAAAGTTTTAATTTTGTTTTTGAGATTCTAATTTGGACAAGGTCTGGTATGTTTGTTAATGTTAGCTAATCAGCGATCGACATTCCCACTCGCCTCTATCTTGGGCACACAGTAGACAATGCTGAAGAATCTAAATATGCTAGTTCCTCAGTTATTGAAATTCATTACAAGGTTACTCATGATAAAACTGCAAGGTTTTTTTTTTACTCTATATGATACTGTGATAATTGTTTTAAACATAATATTCCCTAATTAAATGGCAATTTGGGTTCATATGCGTCATGTCTGCTAAAAACACAACCATGTCGGGTATCGGTCGGGTAAGAAGGCAAAACTCTTTTGCCACTTATTCGATTAAAAAACATAAAATAATGCGGTTTAAGCCAGAATTAATATACAGCTTGGTTAAAAAACATTGTTATTAATGTAGAGATAAACAGAAAGTTGACAATAGATAAATTAATGGAGATCGTGACCTAGAATTGAAATAACCAATTAAAATAATTTCGTAACAAAAACACCTGTTTAATTTTGCTGTGCTTATTAGTTAAACAGGTATTTGTCTAAAGATTAATTAATTGAATACTTTTTTAAATTAAAAATATTGCAATTTTGAAATTTAAAAGTAATTATTTATAGTTCTAGTATACGGTAGAGTTTTAATCCAAAAGCAAATAACTTTTAGTGAAAAGCTCTTAAATTCAACACCGAATTTTAGGGTGGTATTCTGATCATTTTTGTAACATTTATTTTATTATTCAAGTAATTATTTATTCAATTTTTTATTGTTTTGTTATTTCATTGATTTTTTTTTAAATTCATTAAGTCATATAAACATATTGCTTTTTCATTAGATTGCCATTTTAATTAATTTTTGTATGGCAGCCTTTATTCTATTTATTTGTTAATTATTTATTTGTTTATTTTTCGTATAAAATTTTGTGTTGCAATAGTGACTTTTGAATCTATAACATGTAGAAAAAAATTGATTGAAAACAAAAAACAAAACTTTTATCCGAAGAGATTCCTATTTTCATGTGTATAGACTATTTGAAAGACTTTGGTTGTAAACCAAAACGTTACATCACAAAGATATTGCTTATTCTTTTTAAAAACTAACCTTTTCTTGATCTTTTTTCTCATAATAGTCACAATTGTCATCTGATACCAAGTTATCCGTTTGCATAACGTTAAGGTTCACATAAAAAATCATTTTCCTTATAATTAAAAGACAGACATTCACTTATAGAATAGCATTGCTTTGAGCAGTGCTTAATACCCATTGTTGACATAGATACATTGTTTATCGCTATATGTTGTTTGTTATCCGTTTTATAAAATTGAAATTTACATGTATCTTCTAAATGACTTAAATCAGAAAAAATAAATTAAAAGAAATAAAACAATAGATACAAAATCCATTGTTAAATTGATAACTGTAAAATATATAGTTATATAACAACGATCAAGTAACGGCTATTTACGACAGACTGCGTGATTAAACTGTTTGCTCTGAGTTTTGGGTTTTATGAAATCGATAGATAATTCATTTATATATATATCAAAATGTTTGGAAATTTGAAATTTGAAATTTGTATCGCAATTGAAGTACAACGGAAAAAAGGCTTAATATTGTTACAGTCTTTGAAATATTCATAGTAGCAACAGATTCGTTAAGACTTATTACTTACTGAAAAATCTGTAATTAATTATTGATTTGGATGTTTAGTCTAATAATTGCTTTTTGTCACGTTTTATTTTAAAATAGTACGTCTTTGGATTGAGTAAACGTTTTCCTAAAAAAAACTAATACTGATATTACATATTAGGTTCGATAATAATTAAACAAAACAAAACAAATATTTTAAAAGAAAACCTTAAGATTTTGTTTTTTCACTAGTAATTGAAATGACGAAATAATGTATAGTTCTTGTTCCCCTACATGAATAAATATGGAAAAAAAAGAAAACACAAAATTTTCCGTAATTGTTTAATGCAAATTAACTCCTAATCTTGATAGTTTGTATGGCCTTGATGGTCTTTTTTAAAATAATTATTCGTAACCAGTAGTAAGGATTATAAATGATCTGTTTTTACCTGTATGGGACTCTAATTGTAAAAAAATAATCTCTCCCTAAAAACACATAAAACATATAGAACAAGAAGAAACTTCCCCCTGTATCACTTCTTCATTTTCTCTCTCTCTCTCTCTCTCTCTCTCTCTCTCTCTCTCTCTCTCTCTCTCTCTCTCTCTCTCTCTCTCTCTCTCTCTCTCTCTTATAAACTCACGAGTACGCAGGGAAAAGAAATGACAACATAGAATAATTATTTTAGATGAAGTATCTGTAAATGTATGTTCTGATTTTATTTTTGGTTAAATATTATAGGCATTGTTGTTGATTCATGCCGAGTAATTTTCAATAGATCCACTCAAAAATTTTTGTGCGCAAATTTTTCATTGTTAGCAAAATATGATGCTCATTTTTTTTCAGATAGTATTCTGTAAGTGTATTTTGTTTCGATTGCAAAGATATTTAGAAAATTAAGGATAGTTATAATTTCATAGTTGATTATTTTGTAATTTAATTGTTATGCATTTCCAAATTGGTGTGTGTGTGTGTGTGTGTGTGTGTGTGTGTGTGTGTGTGTGTGTATTGGACAAGATTATACCTAATTTTGATTTCAACTTCAATCACTGAATATTAATTTTAAATCTTTTTATAATGTTTTTAATGATAACCATTATTATGTGTAAAAAGCAATAGTTTAATAAACATATCAAAGTAAAAAGCAATGAGACACAATTACTCATATCCAAATCACAATTAAAAAAAAGCACATCAGACACACACATATCGGTCCATGTCCTAAATCGCAATCAAAAAAGCACATCAGACACAAATATACCGATCCATATCTAAACAGTAACTTACTACAATCAAAAGGGCACATCAGACACAAACATTCCTTTCCATATCTAAACTACAATCAAAAAGGCACATCAGACACACATATACCGTTCCATGTCCGAATCAAAATACAGAAAACTGCATCAGACACAAACATACAGATCCATGTCCGAATCACTATAAAAACGCACATCAGAAACAAACATACAGATCCATGTCCATGTCAAAACCATAATCAAAAAAACACATGAAAAACAGATATACCGATTCATTTATTTATATATTGATATCGTTAACAAAATCCTACTATCAAACATGATCTCAATGTAAAGTTTAATTTTGTACATTGCCGAAACATGTTAGTCTGTTGTAGCATTTCGAGATGTAGTGATTAATCGATCTTGAACGTGACCGGTGAAGCTATCCAGACGGGGAGGCTTACCCTTTCGAAGTAACCGGTTTTACTTACTTAATGTGAAGTAAACTTTATTTTGATCAGAAAATCTTTGGTCGTAAAATTTTACAAAAACTTATAAAAATCAAAATTGATATGCAATAATATAATTATTATTGTAAACTAGAACTTGTCTACTGGACCAGTAAAAATGAAAAAGTGTTAATTATAATTTTGAAAATTCTTTTCACATTTCTTATTAAAAAAACAAATGTTAAGGAAATAATTACAAACTTTGATAACGAAAGAACAGGTCTTCCTCTTTCATTTAGGTTATGCGAATGTACTATGTATATAATGCATATAACAATATCATTCCTCTCATATCTTATAATGTTTTTTTTCTTTGATGTTCGAAAAAAAAATTCTGTTAATTTTCTTTTCAAAATTCAACTCTATCTTTTGCATCATTTACACAAATTTGAACTGAATCCATCATAAAAAGAAAAATTAAATTGTTTGATGCAATCGGAAAAGTGTTTATATGAATGATTTAAGAATGTTTTGTAAAACATCAAACGCAGAAAAAAAAACTTCTGCTGTTTTAAAATGTTGTAACAGTGATAATACAATTTATTGGGAAATATACATTATCTATATACTACACTTCTTCCTTCCTTGAGTTTTGTTCTTCGTTTCCTTTTTAGACTATTTATATAAGGTTAACACTTAAAACTGAATAATGAATCACAATAAAACGAGGCATTCGTTTATTTGGATTAAAAATTCAAAACTTTGTTATCATGATAACTATTTTCAAGCAGTATTAAAATGAAAATCTTTAGAATATTAATACTGTGAAAAAAAATTACATAATGATGGAATTTTGAAGACAATGGCGTTGTTTTTTCAAAGAAAAGATATAAATAAAATTTTTGGCGAACAATCATTAACGAAGTATCTTCGTATTTGTCTTTTTTAAGGTTTGAGCCGTCATCAAAATATGACCATTTCTATAACAGTGGTCAACGACTGCCTCTAATAAAAATTCTTTGATTCTGAAACTATGTGGGACTGAGAACAAGTGTTTGAACGTTATTGAATAAAGCTATTCAAGAATATCATTATCAATGAAATAACATATTGAACAGCCCTCGTAAATTTCTTATTTATAAATTTAAAAAAATATTACAAACACTTTTATTAACCGAATTATTTTCTGTTATCTATAAACGTTTGAACTTTGAACTTTAGAAAATATATATCACCCCATAAAGAGTCCCATTGTAAGCACATCTTTTCGATAAAACAACAGAAGCAATTTCTGTTTCGCTAGTTCCATCCTTTATTTTTGAAATCAAAATTAAGGTTGAAAATTTTATTGCATGGCATGTTCTTGATCAAAATATATAGACACATTGGCCCAGTTTTGTGAATCTATACGCGAGGGAGATTTTTCAAATATGGTATCAATAACACATGTTGTTAATTATTTATTATTATCATTATTATTATTATTATTATTATTGTTATTATTATTATTAATGTGTTGAAGAACCCACATTTCTGTTTTTCCTCTATTCGTGACTTTGTTGAAAAGATCAATAGTTGATATAATTACATCAAATTAAAGCGCATTGATATTTGATAAAATTTATCAATATTTGATCAAAATGCGTTGATTTAAGTGTCATTTTAGTTTTGAAAATTATAAGGTGCCTACCCTTCCCGAGCACAAGGCCTCACTTGCTTGATAGGAGTATACGTGTAACTAATTTTGGCAGCTTTCAAAGATTTTACTTTTTTGGGGATTTTGATTTGGTCAAGGACTCCTACGTTTGTTTTATTATAGATATCGAACTAAAACAAGTTTGGACACGTGCTTTCTGACAATTTATACAGGTACAGTCAAACCTGTCTATAAAGGCCACCAATGGCAATCAGTAAAAGTGGCCTTTATGGACAGGTGACCTTTATATACAAGTTCAAAAAATAAAAATAAAGAGCAATTGAGATAGAATTTTATTGGCCTTTATAAGCAGGTGGCCCTTATAGAGAGGTCACCTTTAAGGCAGATTTAACTGTATATATACTTGGCAGTTATATTCAAGCTTCTCCTGTGTATGGTATATATGTTTCACAGCTAATACGGTACGGTAGAGCTTGTTCCCACTAGGGGGACTTTTTGCAACAAAGCAAATTACTTACAACTAAATTGTTGACACGAGGATATTGCAAGCCTAGGTTAATAAGGGCCCTTAAAAAGTTTTATGGTCGTCATCACAATTTTGTTGATAAGTAGGTAGTCACTGTATCTAAACTTATACTGGATATATTTGACTTACCATAGTTCTTTGTTCCTTTCATTCTCAAAATTGACTTGCACGTGCCAGGTTTAGCTAGCTAGACAGGAGGTGCTTACCCTTCCGGAGCACACGGCCTCACTTCCTTCATAGAAATTCACGTTTATAACATATTTTGCCAGTTTGCAAAGTTTTTACTTTGTTTTTGGGATTGAGATATCGAAAAGGACTGGTATGTTTGTTTTATATATATAGCTAGCTAGACAGGAGGTGCTTACCCTTCCGGAGCGCCCGGCCTCACTTCCTTCATGGAAATTCACGTGTATAACATATTTTGCCAGTTTGCAAAGTTTTTACTTTGTTTTTTGGATTGTGATATGGACAAGGACTGGTATGTTATAAAATATATATATATATATATATATATATATATATATATATATATATATATATATATATATATATATATATATATATATAAAGAATATTATATAGTTGCTCCATACACATCAATAATACTTTGACGATCATAAAATTTTTGAAGGGCATTCATAACCCTATGCTTGCATTATCATTGAGTAAACAATTTAATTGGAAACAGCTGGCTTTGTTGCAGAAAGTTCCCGAGATGGGAACAAACTCTTCCGTACTTTACTAACTGTGAAACATGTATATAGAGAATGAAATTTTTAGCAAGGTTCCAATTTATTCTAATCAATTTGTCAGAAATGGAGTTATCAACACCACTACATTTACCTAACAATAAGCACGTAGTCGTATCTGTGGCGCTAAAAAAATGGTGTAATTTGTGTAAATTAAACGGCTATTGTACACGTAATATTAAAACAAAAACATTATTATTTAAGTAAGCGTCTTATTTTTTACACCGACTTTTTTGTAAATATTAAACATTGAATTTATTTTATTTAAAAATGTTTAAAATTTTTATTTGGAAATGAAATATAATTATATATTATTCTAGTATGAAGTAGAGTTTCTACTCCAAAAGATTACTAATATCAATAACCAATTTAGTGGTCCCCAGAATTATAGGTTCATATTGTATTCATTTTCCTTAAAATTTATTAATTAATTTATTTAATGTTTCGTTTTTAATACATAAAGTTACATAAACAAATTGATTTTTTAAGATTTTCATTTTTCATTTTGTATTAAAACATTATTCTATTTATTTGTTTATTTTCTTTTTAATTATTTATTTATTTATTTTTTTTATAAAAAAATGTGTTGCATTAATAATTTTTGAATCTATAAAATATACAGAAAAAAATTGATGGACAACAACAAACAACTTTCAGCCGAAGAGATTTCCATTCTATTGGGTATGAAATATTTGAAATAGATTGTATTTTGGTTGTTAATTAAAATCTTAAATCATAAAAATATTTATTATTTTTTATTAAAAAGCTTACCTTTTCTTGATCGTTTTTCTCATAATAGTCACATTGGTCATCTGATACCAAGTTCTCGCTTTTCTTGCTGGCAAAGTTAAGTTCACATGATAAATCACTCTGCTTATAATTGAAAGACAAACATCCATTTGTCGAAAAGCACTGCATTGAGCAATGCTGAATACCCATTGGTGACAAAGATATACTGTTTTTCTCTATCAGTCGCTTGTTTTCCGTTTTATACATTTGATTACATGTATCTTCTGAATGACTTAAATCAGAAAAATAAATTAAAAGAAAAATAACAATAGATACAAAATCCATTGTTGAATTCATAACTTTAAAATAAATAGTCATAAAACAACGATCAAGTAACGGCAATTTACGACAGAGGGCGTGATATAACTGTATGCTCTGAGTTTTGGGTTTTATGTCATCGATAGATAATTCATTTTTATATATATCAAAATGTTTGGAAATTTGAAATATGTATCGCAATCGAAGTACAACGGAAAAAAGGCTTAATATTGTTACAGTCTTTGAATTATTCATAGTAGCAACAGATTCGTTAAGACTTATTACTTACTGAAAAATCTGTGATAAATTATTGATTTGGATGTTTAGTCTAATAATTGCTTTTTGTCACGTTTTATTTTAAAATAGTACGTCTTTGGATTGAGTAAACGTTTTCCTAAAAAACTAATACTGATATTACATATAAGGTTCGATAATAATAAAACAAAACAAAACAAATATTTAAAAAAAAAAACTTAAGATTTTGCTTTTTCACTAGTAATTGAAATGACGAAATAATGTATAGTTCTTGTTCCCCTACATGAATAAATATGGGAAAAAAAAAGAAAACACAAATTTTCCGTAATTTTTTAATGCAAATTAATTCCTAATCTTGATACTTTGTATGGCCTTGATGGTCTTTTTTAAAATAATTATTCGTAACTAGTAGTAAGGATTATAAATGATCTGTTTTTACCTGTATCGGACTCTAATTGTAAAAAAATAATCTCTACCTAAAAACACATAAAACATATAGAACAAGAAGAGACTTCCCCCTGTATCACTTCTTCATTTCTCTCTCTCTCTCTCTCTCTCTCTCTCTCTCTCTCTCTCTCTCTCTCTCTCTCTCTCTCTCTCTCTCTCTCTCTCTCTCTCTCTCACTCTCTCTCTCTCCCTCTTATTAACTCACGAGCACGCAGGGAAAAGAAAGGAAAACATAGAATAATAATTTTAGATGAAGTATCTGTAACTGTATGTTCTGATTTCATTTTTGATTAAACATTATAGGCGTTGTTGTTGATTCATACCAAGTAATTTTCAATAAATCCACTCAAAAATTTTTTGTGCGCAAAATTTTCATTGTTAGCACAATATGATGCTCATTTTTTATCAGATAGTATCCTAAAAGTGTATTTTGTTTCGATTGCAAACATATTTAGAAAATTAAGGATAGTTATAATTTCATAGTTGATTATTTCTAATTTAATTGTTGTGCATTTCCAAATTGGTGTGTGTGTGTGTGTGTGTGTGTGTGTGTGTGTGTGTGTGTGTGTGTGTTTGTGTGTGTATTGGACAAGATTATATCTAATTTTGATTTCAACTTCAATCACTGAATATTAATTTAAATCTTTTTTTAATGTTTTTTATTGATAACCATTATTATGTGTGAAAAGCAATAGTATAATAAACATATCAAAGTAAAAAAGCAATGAGACACAATTACTCCGTTTCATATCCAAATCACAATAAAAAAAAGCACATCAGACACACACATATCGGTCCATGTCTAAATCGCAATCAAAAAAGCACATCAGACACAATTATACCGATCCATATCTAAACAGTTACTTACTACAATCAAAAAGGCACATCAGACACAAACATGCCTTTCCATATCTAAACTACAATCAAAAAGGCACATCAGACACACATATACCGTTCCATGTCCGAATCAAAATACAGAAAATGCATCAGACACAAACATACAGATCCATGTCCAAATCACTATAAAAACGCACATCAGAAACAAACATACAGATCCATGTCCATGTCAAAACCATAATCAAAAAGACACATGAAAAACAGATATACCGATTCATTTATTTATATATTGATATCTTTAACAAAATCCTACTATCAAACATGATCTCAATGTACAGTTTAATTTTGTTAGTCTGTTGTAGCATTTCGAGATGTAGTGATTAATCGATCCTGAACGTGACCGGTGAAGCTATCCAGACGGGGAGGCTTACCCTTTCGAAGCAACCGGTTTTTCTTACTTAATGTGAAGTAAACTTTATTTTGATCAGGAAATCTTTAATCGTAAAATTTTACAAAAACTTATAAAAATCAAAATTGATATGCAATAATATAATTATTATTGTAAACTAGAACTTGTCTACTGGACCAGTAGAAATGGAAAAGTGTTAATTATAATTTTGAAAATTCTTTTAACATTTCTTATTAAAAAAAACAAAATGTTAAGGAATAATTACAAACTTTGATAACGAAAGAACAGGTCTTCCTCTTTCATTTAGCTTATGCGAATGTATTGTGTATATAATGCATATAACAATATCATTCCTCTCATATCTTATAATGTTTTTTTTCTTGATGTTCGAAAAAAAAATTCTGTTAATTTTTTTTTAAATTCAACTGTATCTTTTGCATCATTTACACAAATTTGAACTGAATCCATCATAAAAATAAAAATTAAATTGTTTGATGCAATCGGAAAAGTGTTTATATGAATAATTTAAGAATGTTTTGTAACACATCAAACGCAGAAAGAAAAACTTCTGCTGTTTTAAACTGTTGTAACAGTGATAATACAATTTATTGGGAAATATACATTATCTATATACTACAATTCTTCCTTCCTTGAGTTTTGTGCTTCGTTTCCTTTTTTAGACTATTTATATAAGGTTAACAAGTTAAAACTGAATAATGAATCACAATCCGTTTATTTAAAAATTCAAAACTTTGTTATTATGATAACTATTTTCAAGCAGTATTAAAATGAAAATCTTTAGAATATTAATACTGTGAAAAAAATTACATAATGATGGAATTTTGAAGACAATGGCGTTGTTTTTTCAAAGAATAGATATAAATAAAATTTTTGGCGAACAATCATTAACGAAGTATCTTCGTATTTGTCTTTAGTTTTGCATATTTTGGCTGGTAAAGAGCTGGCATTTAATTTGGAAATGGAAATAAAACGCATTATTCATTTTTGCTTTAAACGATGAGAGACTTCATATCTGTCTGTGTTGGTTGTGAGGTAAGAAGAATGGAACAGCATCTTCTGAGTTGCTGGTTCGAATAATCACTGTATGTGGTAGAGCTAGTTTTCAATTCTAGGCATTTTTAACTTACAAAAAATTGATTCATAGATTTTGCAAGCCTAGGCTAATTGAAGTTTTTTAAAGGTTTGAGCCGTCATCAAAATATGACCATTTCTATAACAGTGGTCAACGACTGGCTCTAATAAAAATTCTTTGATTCTGAAACTATGTGGGACTGAGAACAAGTGTTTGAAAGTTATTGAATAAAGCTATTCAAGAATATCATTATCAACGAAATAACATATTGAACAGCCCTCGTTAATTTCTTATTTATAAATTTGAAAAAATATTACAAACACTTTTATTAACCGAATTATTTTTTGTTATCTATAAAAGTTTGAACTTTGAACTTTAGAAAATATATATCACCCCATAAAGAGTGCCATTGTAAGCACATCTTTTCGATAAAACAATAGAAGCAATTTCTGTTTCGCTAGTTCCATCCTTTATTTTTGAAATCAAAATTAAGGTTGAAAATTTTATCGCATGGCATGTTCTTAATCAAAATATATAGACACATTGGCCCAGTTTTGTGAATTTATACGCGAGGCAGATTTTTACATATGGTATCAATAACACATGTTGTTAATTATTTATTATTATCATTATTATTATTATTATTGTTATTATTATTATTAATGTGGTGAAGAACCCACATTTCTGTTTTTCCTCTATTCGTGACTTTGTTGAAAAGATCAATAGTTGATATAATTACATCAAATTAAAGCGCATTGATATTTGATAAAATTTATCAATAGTTGATCAAAATGCGTTGATTTAAGTGTCATTTTAGTTTTGAAAATGATAAGGTGCCTACCCTTCCCGAGCACAAGGCCTCACTTGCTTGATAGGAGTATACGTGTAACTAATTTTGGCAGCTTTCAAAGATTTTACTTTTTTGGGGATTTTGATTTGGTCAAGGACTCCTACGTTTGTTTTATTATAGATATCGAACTAAAACAAGTTTGGACACGTGCTTTCTGACAATTTATACAGGTACAGTCAAACCTGTCTATAAAGGCCACCAATGGCAATCAGTAAAAGTGGCCTTTATGGACAGGTGACCTTTATATACAAGTTCAAAAAATATAAATAAAGAACAATTGGGATAGAATTTTATTGGCCTTTATAAGCAGGTGGCCCTTATAGAGAGGTGGTCTTTAAGGCAGATTTAACTGTATATATACTTGGCAGTTATATTCATGCTTCTCCTGTGTATGGTATATATGTTTCACAGCTAATACGGTACGGTAGAGCTTGTTCCCACTATGGGGACTTTCTGCAACAAAGAAAATTACTTACAACTAAATTGTTGACACGAGGATATTGCAAGCCTAGGTTAATAAGGGCCCTTAAAAAGTTTTATGGTCGTCATCACAATATTGTTGATAAGTATGTAGTCACTGTATCTAAACTTATACTGGATATATTTGACTTACCATAGTTCTTTGTTCCTTTCATTCTCAAAATTGACTTGCACGTCCCGGGTGTAGCTAGCTAGACAGGAGGTGCTTTCCCTTCCGGAGCACCCGGCCTCACTTCCTTCATAGAAATTCACGTTTGTAACATATTTTGCCAGTTTGCAAAGTTTTTACTTTGTTTTTGGGATTGTGATATCGAAAAGGACTGGTATGTTTGTTATATATATATAGCTAGCTAGACAGGAGGTGCTTACCCTTCCGGAGCGCCCGGCCTCACTTCCTTCATGGAAATTCACGTGTATAACATAGTTTGCCAGTTTCTAAAGTTTTTACTTTGTTTTTTCGATTATGATATGGACAAGGACTGGTATGTTATATATATATATATATATATATATATATATATATATATATATATATATATATATATATATATATATATATATATATATATATATATATATATATATATATAAAGAATACTATATAGTTGCTCCATACATATCAATAATACTGTGACGATCATAAAATTTTTGAAGGGCATTCATAACCCTATGCTTGCATTATCATTGAGTAAACAATTTAATTGGAAACGGCTGGCTTTGTTGCAGAAAGTTCCCGAGATGGGAACAAACTCTTCCGTACTTTACTAACCGTGAAACATGTATATAGAGAATGAAATTTTTAGCAAGGTTCCAATTCATTCTAATCAATTTGTCAGAAATGGAGTTATCAACACCACTACATTTACCTAACAATAAGCACATAGTCGTATCTGTGGCGCTAAAAAACTGGTGTAATTTGTGTAAATTAAAAGGCTATTGTACACGTAATATTAAAACAAAAACATTATTATTTAAGTAAGCGTCTTATTTTTTACACCGACTTTTTTGTAAATATTAAACATTAAATTTATTTAATTTAAAAATGTTTCAAATTTTTATTTGGAAATGAAATATAATTATATATTATTCTAGTATGAAGTAGAGTTTCTACTCCAAAAGATTACTAATATCAATAACCAATTTAGTGGTCCTCAGAATTATAGGTTCATATTGTATTCATTTTCCTTAAAATTTATTAATTAATTTATTTAATGTTACGTTTTTAATACATAAAGTTACATAAACAAATTGATTTTTTTAAGATTTTAATTTTTCTTTTTGTATTAAAACATTATTCTATTTATTTGTTTATTTTCTTTTTAATTATTTATTTATTTATTTATTTATTTATTTATTTATTTATTTATTTATTTATTTTATTATAAAAAAATGTTATGCATTAATAATTTTTAAATCTATAAAATATACAGAAAAAAATTGATGGACAACAACAAACAACTTTCAGCCGAAGAGATTACTATTCTATTTCGTATGAAATATTTGAAATAGATTGTATTTTGGTTGTTAATTAAAATCTTAAATCATAAAAATATTTATTATTTTTTATCAAAAAGCTTACCTTTTCTTGATCGTTTTTCTCATAATAGTCACATTGGTCATCTGATATAAAGTTCTCGCTTTTCTTGCTGGCAAAGTTAAGTTCACATGATAAATCACTCTGCTTATAATTGAAAGACAATACATCCATTGGTCGAGAAGCACTGCATTGAGCAATGCTGAATACTCATTGGTGACAAAGATATACTGTTTTTCTCTATCAGTCATTTGTTTTCCGTTTTATACATTTGATTACATGTATCTTCTGAATGACTTAAATCAGAAAAATAAATTAAAAGAAAAATAACAATAGATACAAAATCCATTGTTGAATTCATAACTTTAAAATAAATAGTCATAAAACAACGATCAAGTAACGGCAATTTACGACAGAGGGCGTGATATAACTGTATGCTCTGAGTTTTGGGTTTTATGTAATCGATAGATAATTCATTTTTATATATATCAAAATGTTTGGAAATTTGAAATTTGTATCGCAATCGAAGTACAACGGAAAAAAGGCTTAATATTGTTACAGTCTTTGAATTATTCATAGTAGCAACAGATTCGTTAAGACTTATTACTTACTGAAGAATCTGTGATAAATTATTGATTTGGATGTTTAGTCTAATAATTGCTTTTTGTCACGTTTTATTTTAAAATAGGTACGTCTTTGAATTGAGTAAACGTTTTCCTAAAAAACTAATACTGATATTACATATAAGGTTCGATAATAATAAAACAAAACAAAACAAATATTAAAAAAGAAAAACTTAAGATTTTGTTTTTTTCACTAGTAATTGAAATGACGAAATAATGTATAGTTCTTGTTCCCCTACATGAATAACTATGGGGAAAAAAAACACAAAATTTTCCGTAATTTTCTAATGCAAATTAATTCCTAATCTTGATACTTTGTATGGCATTGATGGTCTTTTTTAAAATAATTATTCGTAACCAGTAGTAAGGATTATAAATGATCTGTTTTTACCTGTATGGGACTCTAATTGTAAAAAAATAATCTCTCCCTAAAAACACATAAAACATATAGAACAAGAAGAAACTTCAATCTGTATCACTTCTTCATTTCTCTCTCTCTCTCTCTCTCTCTCTCTCTCTCTCTCTCTCTCTCTCTCTCTCTCTCTCTCTCTCTCTCTCTCTCTCTCCTCTTATTAACTCACGAGTACGCAGGGAAAAGAAAAAACAACATAGAATAATAATTTAAGATGAAGTATCTGTAACTGTATGTTCTGATTTCATTTTTGGTTAAACATTATAGGCTTTGTTGTTGATTCATGCCAGGTAATTTTCAATAAATCCACTCAAAAATTTTTTGTGCGCAAATTTTTCATTGTTAGCAAAATATGATGCTCATTTTTTATCAGATAGTATCCTAAAAGTGTATTTTGTTTCGATTGCAAAGATATTTAGAAAATTAACGATAGTTATAATTTCATAGTTGATTATTTCTAATTTAATTGTTATGCATTTGCAAATTGGTGTGTGTATGTGTGTGTGTGTGTGTGTGTGTGTGTTTGTGTGTGTTTGTGTGTGTATTGGACAAGATTATATCTAATTTTGATTTCAACTTCAATCACTGAATATTAATTTTAAATCTTTTTATAATGTTTTTTAATGATAACCATTATTATGTGTAAAAAGCAGTAGTATAATAAACATATCAAAGTAAAAAGCAATGAGACACAATTACTCCGTTTCATATACAAATCACAATAAAAAAAGCACATCAGACACACACATATCGGTCCATGTCCAAATCGCAATCAAAAAAGCACATCAGACACAAATATACCGATCCATATCTAAACAGTTACTTACTACAATCAAAAAGGCACATCAGACACAAACATTCCTTTCCATATCTAAACTACAATCAAAAAGGCACATCAGACACACATATACCGTTCCATGTCCGAATCAAAATACAGAAAACTGCATCAGACACAAACATACAGATCCATGTCCAAATCACTATAAAAACGCACATCAGAAACAAACATACAGATCCATGTCCATGTCAAAACCATAATCAAAAAGACATGAAAAACAGATATACCGATTCATTTATTTATATATTGATATCTTTAACAAAATCCTACTATCAAACATGATCTCAATGTACAGTTTAATTTTGTACATTGCCGAAACATGTTAGTCTGTTGTAGCATTTCGAGATGTAGTGATTAATCGATCTTGAACGTGACCGGAGGAGCTATCCAGACGGGGAGGCTTACCCTTTCGAAGCAACCGGTTTTTCTTACTTAATGTAAAGTAAACTTTATTTTGATCAGAAAATCTTTGGTCGTAAAATTTTACAAAAACTTATAAAAATCTAAATTGATATGCAATAATATAATTATTATTTTAAACTAGAACTTGTCTACTGGACCAGTAAAAATGAAAAAGTTTTAATTATAATTTTGAAAATTCTTTTCACATTTCTTATTAAAAAAACAAAATGTTAAGAAAATAATTACAAACTTTGATAACGAAAGAACAGGTCTTCCTCTTTCATTTAGGTTATGCGAATGTATTATGTATATAATGCATATAACAATATCATTCCACTCATATCTTATAATGTTTTTTTTCTTGGATGTTCGAAAAAAAAATTCTGTTAATTTTTTTTAAAATTCAACTGTATCTTTTGCATCATTTACACAAATTTGAACTGAATCCATCATAAAAATAAAAATTAATTTGTTTGATGCAATCGGAAAAGTGTTTATATGAATAATTTAAGAATGTTTTGTAACACATCAAACGCAGAAAGAAAAACTTCTGCTGTTTTAAAATGTTGTAACAGTGATAATACAATTTATTGGGAAATATACATTATCTATATACTACAATTCTTCCTTCCTTGAGTTTTGTGCTTCGTTTCCTTTTTTAGACTATTTATATAAGGTTAACACTCAAAACTGAATAATGAATCACAATAAAACGAGGCATCCGTTTATTTGGATTAAAAATTCAAAACTTTGTTATTATGATAACTATTTTCAAGCAGTATTAAAATGAAAATCTTTAGAATATTAATACTGTGAAAAAAATTACATAATGATGGAATTTTGAAGACAATGGCGTTGTTTTTCCAAAGAATAGATATAAATAAAATTTTTGGCGAACAATCATTAACGAAGTATCTTCGTATTTGTCTTTAGTTTTGCATATTTTGGCTGGTAAAGAGCTGGCATTTAAATTTGGAAATGGAAATAAAACGCATTATTCATTTTTGCTTTAAACGATAGAGACTTCATATCTGTCTGTGTTGGTTGTGAGGTAAGAAGAATGGAACAGCATCTTCTGAGTTGCTGGTTCGAATAAACACTGTATGTGGTAGAGCTAGTTTTCAATTCTAGGACTTTCAACTTACAAAAAATTGATTCATAGATTTTGCAAGCCTAGGCTAATTGAAGTTTTTTAAAGGTTTGAGCCGTCATCAAAATATGACCATTTCTATAACAGTGGTCAACGACTGGCTCTAATAAAAATTCTTTGATTCTGAAACTATGTGGGACTGAGAACAAGTGTTTGAAAGTTATTGAATAAAGCTATTCAAGAATATCATTATCAACGAAATAACATATTGAACAGCCCTCCGTTAATTTCTTATTTATAAAAAATTTCATTTTTTGTCATCTATAAAAGTTTTAAACTTTGAACTTTAGAAAATATATATCACCCCATAAAGAGTCCCATTGTAAGCACTTCTTTTCGATAAAACAAGAGAAGAAATTTCTGTTTCGCTAGTTCCATCCTTTATTTTTGAAATCAAAATTAAGGCTGAAAATTTTATCGCAGGGCATGTTCTTAATCAAAATATATAGACACATTGGCCCAGTTGTGTGAATTTATACGCGAGGCAGATTTTTTAAATATGGTATCAATAATACATGTTGTTTATTATTTATTATTATCATTATTATTATTATTATTATTATTATTATTATTATTATTATTATTATTTATGTGTTGAAAAACCCACATTTCTGTTTTTCCTCTATTCGTGACTTTGATTGAAAAGATCAATAGTTGATATAATTACATCAAATTAAAGCGCATTGATATTTGATAAAATTTATCAATATTTGATCAAAATGCGTTGATTTAAGTGTCATTTTAGTTTTGGAAATCATAAGGTGCCTACCCTTCCAGAGCACAAGGCCTCACTTGCTTGATAGGAGTATACGTGTAACTAATTTTGGCAGCTTTCAAAGATTTTACTTTTTTGGGGATTTTGATTTGGTCAAGGACTCCTACGTTTGTTTTATTATAGATATCGAACTAAAACAAGTTTGGACACGTGCTTTCTGACAATTTATACAGGTACAGTCAAACCTGTCTATAAAGGCCACCAATGGGAATCAGTAAAAGTGGCCTTTATGGACAGGTGACCCTTATATACAAGTTAAAATAATATAAATAAAGAGCAATTGAGATAGAATTTTATTGGCCTCTATAAGCAGGTGGCCCTTATAGAGAGGTGGCCTTTAAGGCAGATTTAACTGTATATATACTTGGCAGTTATATTCAAGCTTCTCCTGTATATGGTATATATGTTTCACAGCTAATACGGTACGGTAGAGCTTGTTCCCACTATGGGGACTTTCTGCAACAAAGCAAATTACTTACAACTAAATTGTTGACACGAGGATATTGCAAGCCTAGATTAATAATGGCCCTTAAAAAGTTTTATGGTCGTCATCACAATATTGTTGATAAGTATGTAGTCACTGTATCTCAACTTATACTGGATATATTTGACTTACCATAGTTCTTTGTTCCTTTCATTCTCAAAATTGACTTGCACGTGACGGGTGTAGATAGCTAGACAGGAGGTGCTTACCCTTCCGGAGCACCCAGCCTCACTTCCTTCATGGAATTCAAGTGTATAACATATTTTGCCAGTTTGCCAAGTTTTTACTTTGTTTTTGGGATTGTGATATCGAAAAGGACTGGTATGTTATGAATATATATATATATATATATAAAGAATACTATATAGTTGCTCCATACATATCAATAATACTTTGACGATCATAAAATTTTTGAAGGGCATTCATAACCCTATGCTTGCATTATCATTGAGTAAACAATTTAATTGGAAACAGCTGGCTTTGTTTTTGAAAGTTCCCGAGATGGGAACAAACTCTTCTGTACTTTACTAACTATGAAACATGTATATAGAGAATGAAATTTTTAGCAAGGTTCCAATTTATTCTAATCAATTTGTCAGAAATGGAGTTATCAACACCACTACATTTACCTAACAATAAGCACGTAGTCGCATCTGTGGCGCTAAAAAAAATGGTGTAATTTGTGTAAATTAAAAGGCTATTGTACACGTAATATTAAAACAAAAACATTATTATTTAAGTAAGCGTCGTATTTTTTAGACCGACTTTTTTTGTAAATTTTAAACATTAAATTCATTTAATTTAAAAATGTTTCAAATTTTTATTTGGAAATGAAATATAATTATATATTATTCTAGTATGAAGTAGAGTTTCTACTCCAAAAGATTACTAATATCAATAACCAATTTAGTGGTCCTTAGAATTATTGGTTCATATTGTATTCATTTTCCTTAAAATTTATTAATTAATTTATTTAATGTTTCGTTTTTAATACATAAAGTTACATAAACAAATTGATTTTTTAAGATTTTAATTTTTCTTTTTGTATTAAAACATTATTCTATTTATTTGTTTATTTTCTTTTTAATTATTTATTTATTTATTTATTTATTATTATTATTTATTTATTATAAAAAATGTGTATGCATTAATAATTTTTAATCTATAAAATATACAGAAAAAAATTGATGGACAACAACAAACAACTTTCAGCCGAAGAGATTACTATTCTATTGCGTATGAAATATTTGAAATAGATTGTATTTTGGTTGTTAATTAAAATCTTAAATCATAAAAATATTTATTATTTTTTATCAAAAAGCTTACCTTTTCTTGATCGTTTTTCTCATAATAGTCACATTGGTCATCTGATACCAAGTTCTTGCTTTTCTTGCTGGCAAAGTTAAGTTCACATGATAAATCACTCTGCTTATAATTGAAAGACATACATCCATTTGTCGAAAAGCACTGCATTGAGCAATGCTGAATAGCCACTGGTGACAAAGATATACTGTTTTTCTCTATCAGGCGTTTGTTTTCCGTTTTATACATTTGATTACATGTATCTTCTGAATGACTTAAATCAGAAAAACAAATTAAAAGAAAAAAACAATAGATACAAAATCCATTGTTGAATACATAACCTTAAAATAAATAGTCATAAAACAACGATCAAGAAACGGCAATTTACGACAGAGGGCGTGATATAACTGTATGCTCTGAGTTTTGGGTTTTTATGCAATCGATAGATAAGTTATTTATATACATCAAAATGATTGGATAATTTATAATTCATTTCGCAATTAAAGTACAACGGAAAAAATTAGCTTTAATATTGTTACAGACTTTGAATTATTTCTAGCAGCAACAGAACCATAGATATTTAATACTTAATGGAAAATCTGTAATGCATAATTGATTTTGATGTTTAGTCCTTAGATTGACTACCGATATTACATATAATATGAATAAAACAGTATGTTCTTTTTTACTTACCTAAATAAATATAAAAAAAATATCACACAAAATGTTTCGTTTTTTATAAATAAATTTTCAATCCTGATACTTGGTATGTCATTGATCACCCTCTCTATAATACTAACCCGTAACCAGTGGTGAGGACAGTAATTGATCTGTATTTATTGTAAATTTAAAAAATAATCTCTCCCACAAAAAATCATGAATAGAAAACATATCGAGCAAGCAGAAATTTCTCTTTTTGTCTCTTTCCATCTCCTTCCTCATATAATTTTCCGAAATGTGCACATATGGCACATCAAAATTTAGCAGGTATTAGTTACATATATATACACCCACCAGCACGCAGGGGGAATGAAAAACAAAATAGCAAAATAATTTCAGATGATTTATCTATAATTGTTTAATTTTGGTTTTCTTTTTTAAAATTTATTACAATAATCTCAGACATTGGGCAAACATCAGGTGATTACAATACTCTTAAAACAATGGACAGGCACCAGCTGATTGCAATACTTGTAGACGTTGGACAAACACCAGCTGATCACCATAATCACAAACATTGGGCAAACATCTGGTGATTACAATACTTTCAAACGTTGGACAGTAATCAGCTGATTACAATACTCACAAACATTTGACAGACACCAGATGATTACAATAATCTCAGGCACTGAGAAAACATCCAATGACTACAATACTCTTAGACATTGGACAGGCACCAGCTGATTACAAAACTCACAACCGTTGGACAAGAACCAGCTGATTACAATACTTCCAGACGTTGGACAAACACCAGCTGATTACCATACTCACAAACATAGGAAAGTTATCAGCTAAATACAATACTCACAAACAATGGACAGGCTGCAGCTGATTACAATACTCACAAACATAGAATAGTTATCAACTTAATATAATACTCACAAACAATAGACAAGCTGCAGCTGATTACCATACTCACAAACATTGGACATGCTCTAACTGATTTCCATACTTACAAACACTGGACAGACACCAACTGATTACAGTACTGTCAGACTTTGGACGTACATCAGCTCATTACAATACCCACAAACGTTGGACAGGAACCAGTTGATTACAATACTCACAAACATTGGAAAGACATCAGGTTATTACAATAATCTCAGACATCGGTCAAACATCAGTTGATTTACAATACTCTTAACAGTGGACAGGCTCCAGACAATTACAATACTCTCAAATGTTGGACAGAAATCAGCTGATTACCATACTCACAAACATAGGGCAGACATCAGGTGATTACAATAATCTCAATCATTTAACAAACATCGGTTTTTTACAATACTCTTAGACATTAGGCACCAGCTAATTACAATACTCACAAACATTGGACAGGCACCAGCTAAAAGCAATACTCACAAACACTGGACAGACTCAAGCTGATTAACATACCAACATTGGACAGGTACCAGCTGATTACAATACTCACAAAAATTGGACAGACACCAGCTAATTAAAATTACTCACAAACATTTGACAGGTACTAGCTTATAATCATACTCACAAAAACTTGACAGTCACCAGCTGATTACAATAGTCACAAACATAGGATAGTTATCAGCTAAATACAATACTCACAAATAATGGACAGGCTACAGCTGATTACCATACTTACAAACACTGGACAGACACTAACTGATTACAGTACTGTCAGATTTTGGACAGACACCAGCTCATTGCAATACTCACAAACATTGGGAGAAATTTATTGCAAAGCCCTGTAATTGGGCGTTTAATCCATTCAGCCAATGATAACAACAATTTAAAGAATTTTTAAAAAAGTAATGGAATTCTTTCTTTTTTGAAAACCACGAACATTTTGTATTAATTTCTATGTACAACAGAGTATATCACGGATAATTTGGTTTTATTGTCAATAGAACCATTTGGCGCAGATAAGTTGTTGTTGCCATTTCAATGAACAAAATAACAGTAGCTATGAAAAATAAAATCACAAAACAAACGTACATTAATTTCAGGCGGTAATTATTTTTTTACTTACAAAATGATTAATCATTCCAAAGCTTTACCATAACTTGTAAGTCTCGGAAGTTGAAATATATGTTTTTGTATATTTTGTATTATTAAAAAGAATATATGAAATAAATCCATTAGGAATATACAGATAAAAATCGTTTTTTAATTATTAAGCGGAACCTTCTTTGTGTTGTTTTTAAAATATAAATATCACTAAAAGTTCGTTTTCAATTTCAATTCACAAAATATCTTTAGCTATGAAAAGCAAATCCCAAAATGCACATGTATTATTGACAGTGATATAATATTCATTCCAAATCTATCCCATAAAATTACAGCTTTGTTCTTTTAAAAATATATTTTAAAATTTGTTAAAATCACCTACATGTTTAGCATTATCACAAACAATACCTGAACGTAATCCATCAAACATTGTTTGAAGGGATTGTGAAAGTGTCAATAAATGATTTATCTTGTTTTTAAAATATCAATATTGGGAAATACTCATTATCATATTCTGTTTTGAAAAATAGAAGGGAAAATGAGTTAGGGGAGACAATGTATAACATACACAGAAACTTTGAAACTAACCGCCCAGAGAAACTCGTTTAATGAGCTGGAAAAAAGTAGTTTGGTGGATCATGGTCGTCGATATTTGTAACAGACTTGGTACAGAATGATGATGATACATCATCTATATACTACAATTCTTGCTTCATTAAGATTTGTTTATCGTTTCGTTTATCTAGACTATATATTTAAGGATAATAAATACAACATTCCTCTCAGCAATGACATTTTGACTTCCAAAATATCTCACTTTTGTCTTCTGATTTGCAAATTTTGGTTGATAGAGAGGAATGAGGTGGCATTTAAATTTTGGAATGAAAATAATTATTTGATCAACTTAAACAATGATAAACCCGATATTTGTCTATATTGGTTCTTAGCTAAGAAGAACAAAACGGTAACCCATGAGTCGTTGGTTCGAATCTTATATATTTTCTTTTTCATCTTATGCAGTACGTAGCACCCCTGTTTCTCCTGCATATTGTGTATTTGTTTCGAAGTAAATGCTATATGGTAAAGCTTGCCCTTACTACGAATACTTTCTACAACGAAGCAAGCTGTTCAATAATAGATTTTGTCCTTGGATATTGCAAGCCTAGACTTATGCGCGGAAGTCCAACATGTAAATATATAATACAAATACCAGTTAAATTTTTAAGTGCCAGATGTGCACATTTCGGAAATTCATTCTTCATCAGTGACACTAAGACCGAAAAGTTTGATACATAAAAAATATAAGCCAAAGAGTGGAAAATAATGAATCTAAAGTTTCAAAATTATATAAATCCAAATCCAGCTAAGGAATGCTGTGTATGAGGGAACAAATCTTAGTTTTAAATTAATTTCAAATTTTAGACGACTGAAAATTTGCTAAATGGTACATAAGTAAGTAAGCAAAGACGTCGACAAAAAGAAAACATGTTCTTGTGAGAACGACAACAGATTCTGCGAAGAAAAGAACAAGACCAACTAGAACAAACTGAATCAATAGATTTAAATTAACTAGTCTCAGATGGAAAGATGGCTGCAAATAAAACAGCAGTTATGCTTTGATACACACGACAAAGTGGCCGAATTGCTTTTGGACACATAGTAGGTCATCGCAAATATCATCATAATAATAGTTTTTTATCATGGAACCTACTACTACATTTTAATCAGAGGAATAGCTAAGTGCCGTTTACTAGTAAATTATGCATAGGAAATTTATTGCAGCTTTAATATCGTTTTTTAAACTATGAGTGCATAATGAATTTTAATATGACCACTGCTACTTAACATAACAAGCTGTAATATCTGCAAAATAACATTAGATAGACATGATGTCGCTTTATTATTCAAATTTGCAGTAGAAGACTTAATGGAAATTTATTGCACTTTGAATTGTTTAGGCAGGTTTTTCTGTATTATTTCTTTCCTTACTTGTTTTCTTTAAGGCGCTGTTCACTAGTAAAAAGAGTTGAGTTGAATAATGGTTTTTACTAGTAAAAAGAGACTATGCTGATTTACTTTTAACAAAAAGAGTTATAGTCAGAATACGTGATTATTGATTATGAATTATAAATAAAAGCTGATGCTTTTTGATGTATTTTTTTATATTTTGTAAAAACATATTACAATTCATTGCATTTATATTCTTATAAGATGTCGCTTTTTCCCTTTGTTCATTGACCACCGGCCACTAGTTCAATGAGAAAACTGATGTACTAATTAACTTTTGTGCTTACCAAAAGGAGTGTTAGGCAAAGCGCGTGGTTATTGAATGAAATGATAATACTTCTGATTCTGCGTAACAACCAATCATCTAGTCTGTCCTAAGCTACGAGAGATAACTGCAAACAATAAACTACCACATACAAAATATATGATCAGGAAATAACAAACAAAATTGATGTAAATCAAATATCAGGGATAATGTAACATGCATTTTAGTACCTACAGCTTGTACCGACGACCAGATAAGAACTTTTTAAGTTTTAGAAATAGGAAAACTCCCTGTGCTTTAACATTTCTTCACAAGCTCAGATGTATGTGATGGAGCATTATCATGAATCAGACACATAACCCATAGCATAATGAATCAAGAGAACCGCTGGTAATAATCTAAATTACTATAGGCTAAGGTAACTTTAATGACAGATGAGCGGATTGTAAGATTTCGGTGACATTTGATAATGCTAAGCGAAGGATTTTCGGAGTGGTGTTGAAGAGGTGCTCGAAATTAGAATATATACCCCTGTCATAAATCGGTCTAATTAAGCGTTGAAAAAATGCGCAGTGTCTAATTTGATCGGACAAAGTTGCAGCAGCCATTGATGTCAACTCTGACGCGCTCCTAAATGATGCTTGTAATTTTTTATTAAACTGTTGAATGCCTTATGATTTCCTGTAAGGGCGTCGACTACATTAGTTATTCGATCATTTACAGCATGCAGATGTGAAGTGAGATGTTAACAATATCGACGAACAGCTCTTTCCGTAACTCGAATGCGTTTAGCTAAGTCAATTATATGTTGTGCAAGTTTAAGTAAAGCCAAATAGATCACTCTAGGTCCGGATACGAACTGTTATAAAGATGAAGATTTTCAATATAATGCAGCCTTATTTAATTAGGAATGATCTGATTGGTTTTATCAATAACATTAGATGTGCGGTCCAACATATTGAATTGTGGAGGTCATATGGCTCGGAAGATAATGTATTAATTGATATATGTAATTTTGATTCTGTCGCACATTTCCAGCTGAAGAAAAATCAGGGATTTGAGACGATGCGACTTAAAATGAATGTAGCCATGACCCTTTCGAAAAGGTTACTTCACTTTTAGGCAAAACAAACTCATTCAGGTTATATTGGGTTTTGTCCCTAGGCTAAAGTACACAACTTATAAATGTTATCAACAGTAAAACCCTCTTTATTGGTCCCACAATTCCTTTGAACGACAGAAGAAAAAAATATTACAATGAAATGATACAATTATACTTGCACTTGTAAAACTACACTAAAATAATATGATAATAATAACTTTTACATTAACTTTATATAAAAGTTTAAGGGATGGCGTAGTATAAGTACCGGCCCAAAGAGCGGTAAAAAGGCATGTACACGTGTCTAATTGCACTATTGATTTTCACAGACAGTCGAGTGATTATGTTGCAGATTTAATTATTAATGGTCGTTTTCTTTGTTTTCCTTGATAAGTATGTGTTACATGAAATTCGTGTTTGGCATATTCGCCAATATTATCTTCTGGTTTCCATGAGTTTGTTTTACTGTCAGTCCATTTAACGAAGAATGACCAGTACTCTTATCATTAATAAATTTATTTTTCAATAGTTAATCGACTTCATTTCATACGTCATCGGATGAAGTGTCTACAATTTGTATATTTGTATATCCTTGACATCAGATTCGTCATTGATCACAGTAAGTCGAGTGTGGTTATATGTCATTTGTGTGTCGTCAACCTGTCTGTTTTGGCTGTAGTTGGTGACGAGAGGGGTACGATAATCCCTAGGATCAGTATAAAGCTTTTAGGCAA
This sequence comes from Tegillarca granosa, assembly GCA_029721355.1. NCBI lineage: Eukaryota > Metazoa > Mollusca > Bivalvia > Arcoida > Arcidae > Tegillarca > Tegillarca granosa. Next base: position 2,507,809 of record CM056610.1, read on the forward strand.
GAAGCATTTAGTGAAACTTTTATTGTCAGAACAACGTAGTACCTTGTAATTGGAGTTTTCAACCTGTGAATATAATATGGATCATTGTATTTGGGGTATAACTCGTGATAGGCCTGAAGGTAATTTTTCAGTCTGCATAAGTACTAAATCTTCCACCTTAAGAGATGGGTTTTGTGCCTTTTGATCGTGTATTTCTTTTATTGTGTATAATATTTTATCCAGTATGATATTTTATCTAGTTCTTGTGGTGACTATAGATTGGGTAACTTTAAGCTTGTCTAATAAATTATAAAGAGGCTGATGGGGTGAAATTGACAGTGTGAATTTGGCATTAGGGATGTGTCGAATGAATTATACATTTCAACTCCAAAGAGAAAACTGAAAGGTGAAACACTAGTCAACTGTGTAGCCGGTATCATTCGAAATGTCATCATTACACTAAATAGCAGTTCTAGCCAAATTGTTTGGTGCTCATTACATTATACCCGTATAGTTTGATTTAACTTCTCGTTTTGCCACTCTGTTCAACGATTGCAACATGGATTATAGGCTGATGTGAAATGATGTGTAATAATATTACATGATTCTGACAACGAAGCTTATAAACGAGAAGCAAACGTTTGTTGGAAACGATTGTTCTCGGAGAGCCATATTTCGTGAATATTTCAAAATATAATTTTTGCCCGTTTCCTTTGCTTATTGTTTTTATATAGCAAAAGCACTTATAAGTAGATGTGTTTTTGTCAGGGACAAAAAGTCTTAGTTCCATCTGGAAAATACATGATTTATCGGAATTGGTGTCAGTGGGGTGGTCTACCATGATGGTAGTGTTTATATATATATATATAATAATACTTTATTCACAGCAAAAACAATGCTATAGCATTACAAAGTAAAATGAATTATGTAACAACATATATATAAAATTTTTTTTTTTTTGGCAATTATGATATGATAAAATGTAATCGTAAATTGCACGATACATCTTCGGCCAATAATATTTAACACTATGACTCAAACGCTATATCTTAGCCAAAATATCCCACACCTGCTTGACAATCGCGGTACGATTCTAAAACTTGCTGTCTCAAAGCAGTAGGTAAGACAATTTGTCTGATAAATTTGGCTTATTTTGTGATTCCTTTTTTCCTGGGTTAATGAAAATGGTAGAGTATTGCGTTCAAAAATGCATAATGATCTAATTCAAGAATAATTTTGATGTTTATTTGCGGTCATTGGGTAATGTTTTAGATTCAAGATAAGCAATAATGTTTTTAAAATTAGGACAAATTTGCTGGTGATGCTGTAGTGTTTCTAATTTGCTGGCCAGGTGTTAGTGGGCAAATGTCAAGTATAATATCAAAATCATAATGAATGAACGTCAACCCATAAATATGCATTATCTGTTAATTGGGAAACACATGAGGTATAGGGTATTGGAGATGGGAAAAGGTTAATATCGACTGCTGGCGAACTGTCACTCGTGTAATATATATATAACACAAATACCAGTTGAATTTAGATGTGCCAGATGTGCACATTTCGGAAATTTATTCCTCATCAATGACACTCAGACCGAAAAATTTGATAATGAAAAACATAAATCCAAATCTGAATAAATTTTGCACTGATTGTCAGGTGCAAGAACGTACGTGACCGCTTCTGGATTTAAGGGGCAATAATATCAAATATGACCCAAATATTTTAATTTTTCTACGGCAACATTTGTTTGGTTTCATTGTTAATTTTGTTTTAGTAATAGAGTGAAAACTTCCGGTGAATGAATCAAATGCACGTCTTTCGAAAAGGATACCATATCATCCACATACCTTCAAAAAGTTTTCTAATGTGGGACCTCGGACAATGCACTTGTGTAACGTAATGGGTGAATTGCGTAATCCGAAAAAGAAAGACGCCGACATTGATAAACTTCTAAATGTGTTATAAGGACCGTTTTGTGTTTAGACGAGGGGTGATATGGAATTTGAAGAAACCCAAAGGCAAGATCTAAAACCCTGAAAATTCGCACATCCGAGTCTCATTTTGTGTCAAATATGCCATGCAATCGCGGAACTAGGAAATATTGTGAAATTGTTATTTGATCAAGTTTTCTAAAATCGCAACCAAATCTACAGTCTTTTCCCTCGTGCAAAGCATTCATTAGCTGGATTTGGATTCATATTGTTTTAGGAACTTTAGATTAATAAATTTTCAACTGTTAAGCTTATGTTTTTTATGTATCAAACTTTTCGGCCTCTAATGTCACTGTTATTGATTACTTTCCAAAATGTGCAAATATGGCACATCAATATTTAACTGGTATTTGTGTTATGTTTTACTACTTCTGGGTGGGTGCCGCTGCTGGTAAAGTTTACTCCCCGAGGGTATCCATAACTCTGTAGGCAGTACTTTGTACTGTCAGAAAATATACCATTTATCAAAATTTTCAACCGTCTTAATTTTTTAAATTTATTTAAAACTAAAGTTTGTTCCCTCGTGCAAAGCATTCCTTATCTGGATTTGGATTTGAATTTTGGAACTTTAGATTCATCAATTTGCAACAATTACTGTTCAGCTTATGATTTTTATCTATCAAACTTTTCGCCCCTAGTGTCACTTATGAGGAATGATGTTCCGAAATGTGCATATATGACCCATCAAAATTTAACAGGTATTTGTGTCATATATTTTTAAGCTATAACAACCGTGGATGTCCATTCGGACATGGATGGCTCGATAATTTTCGCATTCAACATTTCCTGAATTTGTCAATGCCTTTGTCAATACGCAAAGCAGGTATAGTACAGTATATAGGTTGTTTAATTGGCGAATGATTGACTGTATCTATACGGTGTGAGTGTATGACTGTTTCATCTAGCTCGTTTACCTTGAAGCGAAAGTTTTGCGATACTGTATCAGTAGCTTTTTCAATCCATTTACCTCCGTAAAAGACAGAATGGATTGAGTAAAATAAAAAAATTTTAAAAGTCCGTACGCTACTCTATCAACTTATACTGTGACCTTTATTGACCTTTGGTCGAAAGGTAGAAGTCTAGTCTTCACAAGAAAAGTCGTAGTTGAAG
>CM056610.1:2515891-2553005 GCA_029721355.1 Tegillarca granosa
ATGTGGCACCGGTGTGGTAAGGCGGGTGTTGCTATATTATACAAGAAAGCATTAGTTCAAAATATTACTCCTATAGAAAATACACATTCTGACAGAATAGTTGGAATACAAATCAAATGTAGAGGACGTATCATTGTATGTATTTGGTGTGTATTTACCAGCTGGTAACTCTATAGAAGATTATTTAAACGAATTGAACATTTTAAATGACTTGTATGCATATTACAATAACTATGGTCATGTCATAATAACTGGCTATTTTAATGCTAGTTGTAGGTCATATGACAAAATGTGTACAAATGTTGCTAAACTCTGCAGAGTTTCAACGGTTTTATATCAACAAATAATTTATACCCACTAAATGCTTTACAGAACGATAGTAACGAGTATACTTTTATACCTTGTAAGTCCATGCTTGACTATGTACTTGTTGATCAAATAACTCTTGAAGGCTGTTACGTTTCAGAAATACTTGCTGATGGCACATTTAGTAATACATCAGATCATCTACCGATTGTCACCTCCCTTGAACATAAAGTGAATATCTCTAAATTATTGCCGATGGATCAACGGTGGCCGGCTTGGCATAGAATTACAGATGAAATTAAAGAACTTTATAAACAAGAATTAAATGACGCAGTGATTAAGTCTCGCGAATTCAAAACCTGTAATAAAAATGATATTGATAGTTTTTATCAATCCATAGGTTGACTATATTGTATAACACTTCTGTTAAATGAATCCCAACAACAAAATTTAATCCTCGTACCAAACCATATTGGAATGGAAGTGTAAAAAATGCACATAAGCAGGAACGGGAGATGCGAAAGATTTGGTTAAACCAAGGCAAACCTCGAGGTTTTCAGCACGACTCCTTTTATAATTACAAAAAAGCTAAAGACCAATTTCGACGTGCTCAAAATCAAGCCTCATCTCAATACATGGCTAAGATGAACAAGGATATAGACGATGCGGCTGATTATGATATTCATCTTTTTTGGAGATTAATAAACAGACGAAAACCTCGCTCCAGTCCGAATTTATCCTGAACTGAATACATAATGGTAAGACATACATAGAACCAGATGACATCGCTAACGCCTTTGCTAATTACTTTCAGGATATCTATACCCCACATGACAAACCTACATATGATAATGTGTTTGAAGAACACGTAAATAAAACCGTAGACAGAATCTTAAAAAACCAGGACTCTGAAATGTTATTACCTGGTGGTGAAGTTTTAATGTGTGAGCTTATGGATGTCATAAAACAGCTTAAAAGACGCAAGGCGCCTGGAATTGATAAAATCCAGAATGAACATCTGATGTACGCCAGCCAAAGTGTTTATCAACTTATTCTTGATTTAGTAAGTAAAATAATTAGAATTGGGAAGATTCCTAAACTGTGGAAGGATGGAATTATAGTACCTATATTCAAGGGAGGTGACAAATCTAAATCAAAACCTGACAGTTACAGGCCTATTTCATTACTCCAGGTTATTTTTAAAGTATTCGAGAAAATACTTTATAATAGAATAACTAGCAACACATTACTTCCAATTAATTTCCCTAACAGCCAACAGCAAGGCTTTCAGAAAGGTTTCAGCTGCATAACAGCCTCCTTCAATCTCCAAGAAACTATAATCCACAACTTGGATCTCCATAGCAATGTTTACACGGCCTTCCTAGACTCTCAGAAGGCATTTGACACGGTTTGGCGTTCAGGGCTTATGTATACATTATTTAACTTGGGTATCACATGTAAGCTCTGGTGTTTAATTTATGATTGTCATAAAGACACAAAAGGTTATGTATTTGTAAATACTAAACAATCATTATGTATAAATATGCAACAAGGAATACGCCAAGGTGGAGTTTTGTCTACACTACTTTATTCTATCTTTATAAATGACCTCCTAGTGCAGTTGGAAAATAATAGACACTGAGCTAGTATCAGCAATATAAAATGTGGAAATCCAACCCTGGCTGATGACATTACATGTGTAGGTCTCAGTCCCTACGGTCTCCAGTCTATGCTCGACAATGCCTCATTCTATGCAAATAGATGGCGGTTTACGTTCAATGCTGTTAAATCAGTTATAATGATATTTTGTAACAAACTGAAACTAAATGTTTTCAGTAACATCAAATTTTACTTGGGTGGTACAGAGATCCCACACGCAACTGACACCCTTCACCTAGGAATCCACTTAAATACCAGTTTTAAATCACTCGCTCGCACCCAAGCTAGATGCAGAAAAGGACGCAGTTCCTACTTCGCTGTAAATGGCATAGGGACATCTGAATGCAATCATATAACAGCTATCAGCTTATATAGGAAGATAGTGACACCAACAGTGTTATATGGTTGTGAGCTGTGGTTCAATATAAAAACATCGGACATTGAATGCATCAATAAATTCCAACATTTTGTCTTGAAGCATATTCAAGGTCTTCCAAAGCAAACAAGGTCAGATTCCATCGAAAGTGTCTCTGGACTGTTCCCTTTACCAGCGGAAATGTGTAGAAGAAAATTGTTGTTTGTTGGTAAACTATGCAGAATGGACCATATATGTCTAACAAAACAGATATTTATTCACAGGCTTTACGAATACCTCTTGAATCCACAACGGTGCAGAACTTGTTTTATTTCAGACATTCTTAAAGTTTTGAACAAATACGGACTTACTGAACATATACAGAACTACAATTCAACAGGACAGTTCCCTACACAGCTACAATGGAAACATATCGTTAACAAATCAATCGACACAGTAGAGAGAACTGCTAGACTTACAAGAATGAATGGTGATCCTGATTTTACTAGGTTCTGCAATCTTCATCCATTTTCAGGACTTCCTACCATATGGAGACTACTAACTTCTACAAATGAACTCTTTATCGTAAAGTTTATTGTCAGTTTGTGGATGAAACCTATTAATCACGAAATACGTTTTTGTCACTTATGTTACGAACCATATACGGACTCTTTACGACACATATTAGTACAGTGCTCGGCGTTTAGCTGGAGTCGAAGCCGCCTCTTTTCCTCACTACAGCAACTTCATCCTAATATACAGGCAGAGTTATCAGCAACATACTCAAGAGATGAACATGTCCTTCAACTGTTACTAGGTAATATACTCAACATAGACTTTCAGGATAATCACAAACACGATGCTGCATTCTGTTGTTTCAAATTTGTATACAGGACTACCAAGTTAGCGGCCATTGTCGAGCATAGACAAGAGCCCACTTAGACATTCACCCAGTGTAATATTAAGTCGTGTGACATTTATTGATCCACCTTTAAAATACAAGCAATCCGTCTTAGTGTTGGTGGGGATAGCACCCAACCACACATTTTGTTATGCTGCATTGCTTGTCATTTAAATGTGGTATTCTCTAACAAATACCATGTAAAGTAATGTTTATATGTTGTAAATATGTTAGATATATTTTTTTTCTTTTTGTATAATTCAGTATGTTTATATTACTTAACATTTGAATTGTACAACATTCTTATTAATCTCTAAATAGAGGAAATAAATATTGAATGAATGAATGAATGAAAAGTCAAACCCCCCCCCCCCCCATTTAATATGTAACAGACCTTTATACAAAGTAAAGTGTTAATATCAAGTATCGTTTTAAAACTGGAATTTAGCTACATATATAATTTTTATTGGACGGAAACTTAACCCCCTGGGCATGTTATCTAAGCAGCGAAGGCGGAAATATTACACTTTAAATGAAATAGGTTATTTCCTGTTACAATTTAGGCTTGACAACTTAAAACATCCAATTGTAAAACTTAAGAAAGTATTCAAAATTTAGGACGACTTCATTTGAAGTGTAACATAAAAACTTTACTTCAAAAATAGCTGAATTATCAAAGTTTAGACTGACAGCAACTGAGAATTTTTTCGTTATATGTTTGCGTAAAAATAGCTGAATAATAAAAGTTTAGACTAACCGCAAGTGAGAATTTTTTCGTTTTTTTCGTTAGATGTTTGCGTTCACTGGCTGGTATGATACACGTGTAATAGACTAAGTGTTGTATAGTGTTTTATCGGCATTTAGAGAAGTGTTCCGTCACTGTTACGGTCGCCATAAGTGTAACTAGTGCAGAGTTGAGCATATTTAACATTAAACATATAAAACCATGTGTATATTTATAATAAATAATAACAATCATTATTATTATTATTATTATTATATTATATATATTACATGAAGATTATGTATTTTGTCTTTAAGTGCCTTTGTCTCTCTAACATTATTATTATTATTATTATATTATATTACCTGAAGATTATGTATTTTGTCTTTAAGTGCCTTTGTCTCTCTAACATTATTATTATTATTATTATTATTATTATTATTATTATATTATTATTATTATTATTATACACAGGCTTGACAATTGTATTAACATTCATTTAAACGATATTTTGGAACTTAATTGCCGTTTTTCTCTATTTACTCCCGTCAACACCACATTAACATTTTATATAATCGTCCAATGATAAGATATCGACACTATTATGACAATTTATGTTTGAATAACAAGCAAAATATTAATTCAGTTTTATAACGTGTTCTAAACAGACTATCCCGTTTTGCGTCATCTCTCTCTCTCTCTCTCTCTCTCTCTCTCTCTCTCTCTCTCTCTCTCTCTCTCTCTCTCTCTCATGGGGGCTTCGATGAATGAGTAGTCTAAAGCAAATTGCTTCCTGATCACAGTGCTTCTAATCATCTATATTTCAATCCCACTCGGGCAGACCCTAGTATGATAGTTTTTTTCAGTTCGCTTGCTAAAGGTCGGTGGTTTTCTTCTAAGCTTCCGGTTGTTAAATAACGATTAAAGGTTAATTGTCATGGCAATAATGATAAAGCTTAATTACATACCGAATTACCATAGAGCGGAGTTGAACTATGGTGTTTTACGCCCCAGTCTAGATTCTTTCACTTAAATCACGGTGGTCAGTTTCAGGATGTCGGAGGAAACAGAGTACCAGGAGGAAAACACCGACCTCAGAAACATGATAAACTTTCTTACACTAGAAACTGCTCTAGAGCGGGATTCGAACCTAAGCGGCGACAGACATTGTAATCGTCACCAGCTTTAAACCATTCGGCACCAAGGCTCAGTCTTAACTTAAATGAAGAGATTAAATTGATTTTTAATTAAAATAAAATGTGATAGGTTGGTTTGGGTTTACGTGCGTTTGATCACATGACAGGGCATTAGATCACATGATACAGCGTTGGATCACACCATACAGCGTTTGATCACGTGATACAGTGTTAGATCACATGATACAGCGTTTGATCACATGACACATGGGTTTAATTAGACCGATTAGAATGCTCCATTAATTACATATCAAACAAATAAGAGAGGGACAGATATATAAATAGTTTTACTTTTATCAATTCTCACTATAATTACCTACATACTTACAGAGATAACTTGTGTAACCCATATAAATAACCTTTGACCTTTGTTGCCTGAATCATACTGGAAAGTGACCTTAATCAGTATATATACTTATATTTTATTCACATAAAAATTTTATTTAAATTCAAACTTCAGTCTGAGTAATCGAATCTAATTTTGGAATCGCGCAAATAAAACAAGTCAATCACTCAGAACAATTTTAATGGAAAAGTTTCGGTCTATCCATTCCAACCCCTGATTTAAAAAGGCGTCTATCCAAAACAATATGGCTAATTTTGTTTTATAGAAAAAAAAACATCTGATTTTTATGTAAGATTTCTGCCTACTCGATCGAGCATAATATTCAAAAAAAAATTCTTATATCGAGACGTCACCAGCTGTACAAGATGTTACCTCGACGGCAGACTGGTCTAAAGAGTGCGCTTACGGATCACAGCGCCTCAAGATTATTGCCAAGGTTCGAATCCCACTCGGGACAGATCTAAGTGTGAGAAAGTCGTCAGTCGTTTCCCAAAAGTAGATGGATTTCTTGGAACTCGGGTTTTCTCGACCACATCGTAAAAGACCACTTCGATAAGTCAAAGAATCACAATATTTTAAATATAGCAAATCAATATTACTCAGTTGGAAAAGTGCTCGCTTCGTATGTGGGATGTCGGGGGTTCTAACTCCGGTCAGGGTCTCACCAAGGGTTGACAATATGTTGTTACTGTTCTTTCGCTAAGGACTCAGCATTTAAAAATAAAAGCCACGGGGTCCTTCGGAGGAGACGTTCCATGTCACGAAGGACGTGACACATTAAAGAACCCTCTTAGCACATTGACCTAAGCGGACTGCAAAAGTCAAAATTTCTCCGCTTCACCTATAGCTGGTGACGTCTCCATATAAGTAAATAATCTTTAATCAATCAATCAATCCAACCCACTCCACCAACTTTCAAGTCTCGGGTCTTAACCAAGCCATAAATCTAACCATATTTCCACTTATAAAATTAGGTGGATATCAATGATAATTTTGAACTATTTATGTGTATAGTCGTAAACATTATTAAATACTATAAAATAATTACCTTGTTTATACAAGGTGTTATGTACACAAAAGTTTAAATGCAGTTTATCTATATATCTCTTCAGTGTCTAAATAGGTTTATAACAGTCTTTATTAAAATATGTAAATTGTCTGAGTTATATACATACATATATATATATATATATATATATATATATATATATATATATATATATATATATATATATATATATATATATATATATATATATAAAGATTGTACTAAGGGGTTTACAATGAGTACTTGATACCAACCTTAGTCATTTTAGTAATCTTTCTTTGAAATTAAAAATTAAAATTTAAGGTGCAACTGTGTTTGACCGAGTCATCAAAAGTCCATATCTCTATCTACTGTCCGTGGTTTAGCTCTAGGGTCGATTTACGAATCTCCGTGCCCCTCAGCTCCAAGGTTTGAGTCACAGATAGTCAGATCGTGTGAAAAAAAGTTTTTCGGTTCACTATTATTAAAGTCGGTGGTTTTTCTCCAGGTACTCCAGTTTTCTCCGGCATCGAAGAAATCACCTCCTTGTTATCAATGAATTCCTATATTTTAATGTATCTCCGTGACGTAAGAGACTTTGTCAACTCACTTTTCGAAGGTTGGTGGTTGTCTTGGGTTTATCCGGTTTGCCCTACCATTTCAGACTGGCATCTTGACATTTTAACCATCATCAAAACCCCCGCGCCAATTTGAGCGTCTCCTCCATAATTAAGTAAATCTTTGGATAGATTTCAACCAAACTTGGTGAAAATGTAAGCCAACATGGGACAATGTGTAATGTACAACTTTTAGGTTTAAACGTCAAAGGTCAAGATTATTTTGGCAGTTCAAGATATCAAATTTACAAAAGTCTTGCATAAACCATACCGCGACATTATCGCGGACATGTGTAAACTGATTGGCTATATCACGGTCATCTGACTCCGACAATACAGCAGAATATGTGTTAACCAAATGACCATATCACGGACACCGGACTCACGACAATACAGCAGAATATGTGTAAACCACATGACTATATCACGACCATCTGACCCCGACAATACAGCAGAATATGTGTAAACCACATGACTATATCACGGCCATCTGACCCCGACAATACAGCCAAATATGTGTAAACTACTTGACTATATCAGACATATGACCCCGACAAGACAGCCAGATATGTGTTAACTACTCGACTATATCAGACATATGACCCCGACAAGATAGCCAAATATGTGTAAACTACTTGACTATATCAGACATATGACCCCGACAAGACAGCCAAATATGTGTAAACTACTTGACTACATCACGACCATCTGACCCCGACAATACAGCCAAATATGTGCAAACTACTTGACTATATCACAGACATCTGACCTCAACATTACAGCAAAATATGTGTAGACTACTTGACTAAATCACGGCCATCTGACTCCGACAATACAGCAGAATATGTGTAAACCACTTCACTATATCACGGCCATCTGACTCGGACAACACAGCAGAATATATGTAACCACATGAATATATCACAGACATCTGACCCCGACATTACAGCAGATTAAATGTAAACCACATGATTATATCACGGACAACTGTCCCCAATAATAACGCAGAATATGTGTATACCACTGACTATATTTCGGCCATCTGACCCCGAGAATACAACATAACATGTTTTAACAACATGACTATATCACGGCCACCGGACTAAGACAATACAGCAAAATATATGTAAACCACATGACTATATCACGGCCATCTGACCAAGACAATAACGCAGAATATGTGAAAACGGCTGGACAATATCACGGCCACTGGACTCAGACATTACAACAGAAGATGTGTTAACAACATGACTATATCACGGCAATCTGACTCCAACAATACAGCAGATTATATGTGTAAACCACATGAGTATATGACGGCCACTGGACTCAGACAATACAGCAGAATATATGTTAACCACATGACTATATCACGGCCATCTGACTCCGACAATACAGCAGATTATATGTAAACCACATGACTATATTACGGACAACTGACCTCGACAATAACGCAGACTATGTGCAAACCGCTTGGCTATATCTTGGATACCGGACCTCGAAAATACAGCAAAATATGTGTAAACCACATGACTACATCACGGACAGCTGACCCCGACAATAACGCAGAATATGTGTAAACCGCTTGACTATATCACAGACAGCTGGCCCCGACAAAACAGCAGAATATGTTTGAACAAAATGCCTGTATCACAGACAGCTGACCCAGACAAAACAGCAGAATATGTGTGAACCACATGACTATATCACAGACAGCTGGCCCCGACAAAACAGCAGAATATGTTTGAACCACATGACTATATCACAGACAGCTGACCCCGACAATAACGCAGAATATGTGTAAACCGCTTGACTATATCACAGACAGCTGGCCCCGACAAAACAGCAGAATATGTTTGAACCACATGACTACATCACAGACAGCTGACCAAGACAAAACAGCAAAATATGTGTTAACCACATGGCTATAACACGGCCATCTGACTCCAACAATACAGCAGATTACATGTGTATATGTAAACCACATGACTAAATCACAGACAGCTGACCCAGACAAAACAGCAGAATATGTGTGAACCACCTGACTATATCACGGACAGCTGACCAAGACAAAACAGCAGAATATGTTTGAACCACATGACTATATCACGGACAGCTGACCAAGACAAAACAGCAGAATATGTGTGAACCACCTGACTATATCACGGTCATCTGACTCCGACAATACAGCAGATTATATGTAAACCACATGACTATATTGCGGACAACTGACCTCGACAATAACGCAGACTATGTGTAAACCGCTTGGCTATATCAAGGATACCGGACCTCGACAATACAGCAAAATATGTGTAAACCACATGACTATATCACGGGCAGCTGACCCCGACAATACAGCAGAATATGTGTAAACCACATGGCTATTACACGGCCATCTGACCTCGACAATAACGCAGACTATGTGTAAACCGCTTGGCTATATCACGGATACCGGACCTCGACAATACAGCAGAATATGTGTAAACCACATGACTATATCACAGACAGCTGGTCCCGACAAAACAGCAGAATATGTTTGAACCACATGACTATATCACGGACAGCTGACCCAGACAAAACAGCAGAATATGTGTGAACCACTTGACTATATCACGGACAGCTGGCCCCGACAAAACAGAAGAATATGTGTTAACCATATGACTATATCACGAACCGCTGACCCAGACAATATAGCAGAATATGTGTAAACCACTTGACTATATCACGGTCATCTGACTCCGACAATATAGCAGAATATGTGTAAACCACTTGACTATATCACGGACAGCTGTCTCCGACAAAACAGCAGAATATGTTTGAACCACAGGACTATATCAAGGAGAGCTGACTCAGACAAAACAGCAGAATATGTGGGAACCACTTGACTATCTCACGGACATCTGGCCCGAAAAAACAGCAGAATAAGTGTAAACCATATGACTATATCACGGACAGCTGACCCAGACAAAAAAGCAGAATATGTGTGAACCACTTGACTATATCACGGACAGCTAACCCCGACAAAACAGCAGAATATATTTGAAGCACATGACCATGTCACGGACAGCTGACCAAGACAATACAGCAGATTATATGTAAACCACATGACTATATTGCGGACAACTGACCTCGACAATAACGCAGACTATGTGTAAACCGCTTGGCTGTTTTAAGGGTACCGGACCTCGACAATACAGCAAAATATGTGTAAACCACATGACTATATCACGGACAGCTGGCCCCGACAAAACATCAGAATATGTTTGAACCACATGACTATATCACGGACAGCTGACCCCGACAAACAGCAAAATATTTGTGAACCACTTAACTATTTCACGGACAGCTGGCCCCGACAAAACAGAAGAATATGTGTAAACCATATGACTATATCACGGTCATCTGACTCCGACAATATAGCAGAATATGTGTAAACCACATGACTATATCACGGTCATCTGACTCCGACAAAACAGCAGAATATGTTTGAACCACATGACTATATCACGGACAGCTAGCCCCGAAAAAACAGCAGAATATGTGTAAACCATATGACTATGTCACGGACAGCTGACCCAGACAAAACAGCAGAATATGTGTGACCACTTGACTATATCACCGACAGCTAGCCCCGAAAAAACAGCAAAATATGTGTAAACCACATGACTATGTCACGGACAGCTGACCCAGACAATAACGCAGAATATGTGTGAACCACTTGACTATATCACGGACAGCTATCCCCGACAAAACAGCAGAATATGTTTAAACCACATGACCATGTCACGGACAGCTGACCAAGACAAAACAGCAGAATATGTGTGAACCACCTGACTATATCACGGAGAGCTGGCCCCGACAAAACAGCAGAATATGTTTTAACCACATGACTATATCACGGACAGCTGACCCAGACAAAACAGCAAAATATGTGTAAGCCACTTGACTATATCACGGCCATCTGACTCCGACAATATAGCAGAATATGTGTAAACCACTTGACTATATCACGGACAGCTGACCCCAACAATAGCGCAGAATATGTGTAAACCACATGACTATATCACGGCCATCTGACCCCGACAATACAGCAGAAAATGTTTGAACCACATGACTATATCACGGAGAGCTGACTCAGACAAAACAGCAGAATATGTGTGAACCACTTGACTATCTCACGGACATCTGGCCCCGAAAAAACAGCAGAATAAGTGTAAACCATATGACTATATCACGGACAGCTGACCCAGACAAAAAAGCAGAATATGTGTGAACCACTTGACTATATCACGGATAGCTGACCCCGTCAAAACAGCAGAATATGTTTGAACCACATGAGTATATCACGGTCATCTGACTCCGACAATAACGCAGAATATGTTTAAACCACATGACTATATCACGGTCATCTGACTCCGACAATACAGTCAAATATGTGTAAACTACTTGACTATATCACGGCCATCTGATCCAGACAAAACAGCAGAATATGTGTGAACCACATGAATTTATCACGGACACTGGACCAGACATTAAAGTGTCCGAATTGTTTTCTATATTTGTTAATTACGATCAGAATAAGTATTTTTTAAAGAATGTTCTTCCTTATTTCCAGTAAGAATATTAAACTTTATATCATTTAGATTTCCTGTTCAAGTGATATTAAAAGTATATCATTGTATTTCGTTTTGTCGTTTTTATTATAAAAACTTATTTCATCCTATAAATACAATATAAATAATGTTGTAAATAGCTGAATGTTTTTTGCTTCCTTGTAAGCATATATTGACAACCACTATCAGCTACCTATAAAAGAAGCGAGATATTTTAAGTCTCATTAAAAATGAGACTACCTGAAAAATATCTACTTTTTCATAGGTTCGATAGTTTCATGAGAAGAATTTAGAATTTAAAAGAGAAAAATTGTGGCAACCAGAAGAGTCACTACCTTTTAAAAGCCCCATAAGAAATTCGAACCACAAATCTACCACTTATAACGCAAACACTCACCAAACACCGGGACTGTCAGAAAAGTCACTACTTTTTAAAACATCGATAAGAACACTGTAACCAAG
This sequence comes from Tegillarca granosa, assembly GCA_029721355.1. Taxonomy (NCBI): domain Eukaryota; kingdom Metazoa; phylum Mollusca; class Bivalvia; order Arcoida; family Arcidae; genus Tegillarca; species Tegillarca granosa. Next base: position 2,528,098 of record CM056610.1, read on the forward strand.
TTCAGAACTACCAAGTCACTACATTTTAAAACTTTGATAAGAACACTGAAACCAACTTCCGAACTAGCAATCAAAAGGGAACACTCATCAACCACCGGGACAGTCAGAAAAGTCACCACTTTTTAAAACTTCGATAAGAACACTGTAACCAAGTTCCGAACTACCAAGTAACTGTTTTTTAACACTTCGATAAGAACACTGTAACCAAGTTCCGAACTACCAAGTCACTGCTTTTTAAAACTTCGATAAGAACACTGTAACCAAGTTCCGAACTACCAAGTCACTGCTTTTTAACACTTCGATAAGAACACTGTAACCAAGTTCCGAACTACCAAGTCACTGCTTTTTAAAACTTCGATAAGAACACTGTAACCAAGTTCCGAACTACCAAGTAACTGTTTTTAACACTTCGATAAGAACACTGTAACCAAGTTCCGAACTACCAAGTCACTGCTTTTTAAAACTTCGATAAGAACACTGTAACCAAGTTCCGAACTACCAAGTAACTGTTTTTTAACACTTCGATAAGAACACTGTAACCAAGTTCCGAACTACCAAGTCACTGCTTTTTAAAACTTCGATAAGAACACTGTAACTAAGTTCCGAACTACCAATCAAAAGCAAACACTCATCAAACACCTGGACTGTCAGAAAAGTCACTACTTTTTAAAACTTCGATAAGAACACTGTAACCAAGTTCCGAACTACCAATCAAAAGCAAACACTCATCAAACACCTGGACTGTCAGAAAAGTCACTACTTTTTAAAACTGCGATAAGAACACTGTAACTAAGTTCCGAACTACCAATCAAAAGCAAACACTCATCAAACACCTGGACTGTCAGAAAAGTCACTACTTTTTAAAACTTCGATAAGAACACTGTAACCAAGTTCCGAACTACCAATCAAAAGCAAACACTCATCAAACACCTGGACTGTCAGAAAAGTCACTACTTTTTAAAACTGCGATAAGAACACTGTAACCAAGTTCCGAACTACCAATCAAAAGCGAACACTCATCAAACACCGGAACTGTCAGAAAAGTCGCTACTTTTAAAAACTTCGATAAGAACACTGTAACCAAGTTCCGAACTACCAATCAAAAGCAACACTCATCAAACACCGGAACTGTCAGAAAAGTCGCTTCTTTTTAAAACTTCGATAAGAAAGCTGTAACCAAGTTCCAAACTACCAATCAAAAGCAAACACTCATTAAACACCGGAACTGTCAGAAAAGTCACTACTTTTAAAGGTTAGATAAAAACTTTAAGACCAAGTTTTGACATCACCAACCTCCCAGTTAAAAAATGAACACTCTATCAACTGTACATCGAAGATTTGATATTTCACAGGACAATTATTAAAAAAAAAACATTGTTTCTCCTTCACTTTCATTAACCACTGCGGTAGCTCAGTTGGTACAGTGCTCGCTCTGTAAATGGGAAGTCGTGGGTTCCAACCCCGGCCGGGTACGACCCAAGACTTGAAAGTGGGTAGCGACTGTTCCTTCGCCAAGCACTCGGCATTACGAAATGAAAGTCATGGTTCTTTCGGATGGGAAATTAAAATCAACGAGGTCCCGTGTCACGGCGTGGCACGATTAAGAACCCTGCTGTATAATGCCATCAGCGCAACGCACAGGCAAAATTTCTGCACTTTCGCCTATAGCGGTCGACGTCTCGATATAAGTTAAATATTCTTGACTGGGACATTAAACAGCATTACTCAACTCAACTCCTTCACTTTCATTGATGATAATGGGAAAAGGTCAAAGATAGAACGATAGAGAAAGATAGAGAAAACTCATTTCTACTTGACATTTGTCACACTCGAATTTACCATTTAGACACACGTGTTGGGGGTGGGGGTGCACATAAAGGTCATACGTGAACATGTGGTTTATATAAGACAGCTCTATAATAAAAGACTCGTACATATCTTGAGTAAATATTTGATGTCTACTTGCAGTTTAAGTGTTAAAACTCTCTCTCTCTCTCTCTCTCTCTCTCTCTCTCTCTCCTCTCTCTCTCTCTCTCTCTCTCTCTCTCATTAAAACCCTGACATATGTTACATTTAAGCCAGATGTTGGTTGATTAAGTTAGGTTTATGAATGCATATAACACGTTAACGTGATAAACACGTGATCATGACCTGCAAATTGTTATTGTAATGAGAGAGAGAGAGAGAGAGAGAGAGAGAGAGAGAGAGAGAGAGAGAGAGAGAGAGATATTGTGTGTGTTTGTCGACAAAAAAATGAGAGAGAGAGAGGAGAGAGAGAGAGAGAGAGAGGTGACAAAGTGTGTGTGTGTCTGTGTGTGTGTGTGTGTGTTTGGGAGAGAGAGAGAGAGAGAGAGAGAGAGAGAGAGAGGTGTGTGTGTGTGTGTGTGTGTGTGTGTGTGTTATCGCAAAGTAAGTGTATAGTGTTACAATTATCATGTGCTGATTTTGAATGTCTTATTTTAATAGAAATTTAAAATCAGCACATGACACAATAATAATGAAATTATGACTTATTGATCGGTGTATGAAAAAATTCTTTTTAATCAAAACACAAAAATAAATCTCCTTTGAAATCTTTATATTAAAGTATTTATTCCGTAAGAATAAAATCAAGGGCCGTCATTCTATTTATAGGATAAAAGCGGGGGAAATGGGGTATTATACATTTTGAAAAAAAAAAAAACTTTCTGACGGAAAAAAATGTTACGTGATCACTGAGTGGAAATAATGGCATCGCTTCAATGACCCAGAACCCCGGCTTTACAAAATAGCTTACCGTGTACATTTTTATAAAGTCAACCATCAAGAAATATCTAAACATAAATTTATTTGCAAGTTCGATGACTTAAATAAAATTTGAATATGAAAAAGCCTTGAACTACAAACATGTGTACAAAGACAATGATTTCGTTACCTAGATGAACTTAAATTTGTACCCTTCATCAACTTAAATTTGTACCCTCCATCAACTTAAATTTGTACCCTCCATCAACTTAAATTTGTACCTTCCATCAACTTAAAGTTGTACCCTCCATCAACTTAAATTTGTACCCTCCACCCTCCATCAGCTTAAAAATTTGTACCCTCCATCAACTTAAATTTGTACCCTCCATCAGCTTAAAATTGTACCCTCCATAAACTTAAATTTGTACCCTCCATCAACTTAAATTAGTACCCTCCATCAGGTTAAATTTGTACCCTCCATCAACTTAAATTTCTACCCTCCATCAGCTTAAATTTGTATCCTCCATCAGCTTAAATTTGTACCCTCCATCAGCTTAAATTTGTACCCTCCATCAACTTAATTTGTACCCTCCATCAGCTTAAATTTGTACCCTCCATCAACTTAAATTTGTACCCTCCATCAACTTAAATTTGTACCCTTCATCAGCTTAATTTGTACCCTCCATGAACTTAAATTTGTATCCTCCATCAGCTTAAATTTGTACCCTCCATCAACTTGAATTTGTACCCTCCATCAGCTTAAATTTGTATCCTCCATTAACTTAAATTTGTACCCTCCATCAACTTAAATTTGTACCCTCCATCAACTTAAATTTGTACCCTCCATCAACTTTAATTTGTACCCTCCATCAACTTAAAGTTGTACCCTCCATCAACTTAAATTTGAACCCTCCAACTTAAATGTGTACCCTCCATCAACTTAAATTTGTACCCTCCATCAACTTAAATTTGTACCCTCCATCAGCATAAATTTGTACCCTCCATCAGCTTAAATTTGTACCCTCCATCAACTTAAATTTGTACCTTCCATCAACTTAAATTTGTACCCTCCATCAATTTTAATTTGTACCCTCCATCAGATTAAATTCGTACCCTCCACCCTCAATCAGCTTAAATTTGTACCCTCCATCAACTTAAATTTGTACCCTCCATCAGCTTAAATTTGTACCCTCAATCAGCTTAAATTTGTACCCTCCATCAACTTAAATTTGTACCCTCCATTAACTTAAATTTGTACCCTCCATCAGCTTAAATTTGTACCCTCCATCAACTTAAATTTGTACCCTCCATCAGTCTAAATTTGTACCCTCCATCAGCTTAAATTTGTACTCTCCATCACCTTAAATTTGTACCCTCCATCAGCTTAAATTTGTACCCTCAATCAACTTAAATTTGTACCCTCCATCAGCTTAAATTTGTACCCTCCATCAGCTTAAATTTGTACCCTCCATCAGCTTAAATTTGTACCCTCCATCAACTTAAATTTGTACCCTCCATCAGCTTAAATTTGTACCCTCCATCAGCTTAAATTTGTACCCTCAATCAGCTTAAATTTGTACCCTCCATCTACTTAAATTTGTACCCTCGATCAGCTTAAATTTGTACCCTCCATCAGGTTAGATTTGTACCCTCCATTTTCTTAAATTTGTACCCTCCATCAGCTTAAATTTGTACCCTCCATCAACTTAAATTTGTACCCTCCATCAACTTAAATTTGTACCCTCCACCCTCCATCAGCTTAAAAATTTGTACCCTCCATCAACTTAAATTTGTACCCTCCATCAGCTTAAAATTGTACCCTCCATAAACTTAAATTTGTACCCTCCATCAACTTAAATTAGTACCCTCCATCAGGTTAAATTTGTACCCTCCATCAACTTAAATTTCTACCCTCCATCAGCTTAAATTTGTATCCTCCATCAGCTTAAATTTGTACCCTCCATCAGCTTAAATTTGTACCGTCCATCAACTTAATTTGTACCCTCCATCAGCTTAAATTTGTACCCTCCATCAACTTAAATTTGTACCCTCCATCAACTTAAATTTATACCCTTCATCAGCTTAAATTTGTACCCTCCATGAACTTAAATTTGTATCCTCCATCAGCTTAAATTTGTACCCTCCATCAACTTGAATTTGTACCCTCCATCAGCTTAAATTTGTATCCTCCATTAACTTAAATTTGTACCCTCCATCAACTTAAATTTGTACCCTCCATCAACTTAAATTTGTACTCTCCATCAACTTACATTTGTACCCTCCATCAGCTTCAACTTGTACCCTCCATCAGCTTAAATTTGTACCCTCCATCAGCTTAAATTTGTACCTTCATCAACTTAAATTTGTACCCTCGATCAACTTAAATTTGTACCCTCCATCAACTTAAATTTGTACCCTCCATCAGCTTAAATTTGTACCCTCCATCAACTTAAATTTGTACCCTCCATCAGCTTAAATTTGTACCCTCCATCAACTTAAATTTGTACCCTTCATCAACTTAAACTTGTACCCTTCATCAACTTATATTTGTACCCTCCATCAGCTTAAATTTGTACCCTCCATCAAATTAAATTTGTACCCTCTATCTTCTTCAATTTGTACTCTCCATTGGCTTAAATTTGTACCCTCCATCAGCATAAATTTTACCCTCCATTTTCTTAAATTTGTATCCTCCATCAGCTTAAATTTGTACCCTCCATCAACTTAAATTTGTACCCTCCATCAACTTAAATTTGTACCCTCAATCAACTTAAATTTGTACCCTCCATCAACTCAAATTTGTACCCTCCATCAACTCAAATTTGTACCCTCCATCAACTTAAATTTGTACCCTCCATCAGCTTAAATTTGTACCCTCCATCAACTTAAATTTGTACCCTCCATCAGATTAAATTCGTACCCTCCACCCTCCATCAGCTTAAATTTGTACCCTCCATCAACTTAAATTTGTACCCTCAATCAACTTAAATTTGTACCCTCCATCAGCTTAAATTTGTACTCTCCATCACCTTAAATTTGTACCCTCCATCAGCTTAAATTTGTACCCTCAATCAACTTAAATTTGTACCCTCCATCAACTTAAATTTGTACCCTCCATCAACTTAAATTTGAACCTTCCATCAACTTAAAGTTGTACCCTCCATCAACTTAAATTTGTACCTTCCATCAACTTTAATTTGTACCCTCCATCAACTTAAAGTAGTACCCTCCATCAACTTAAATTTGAACACTCCAACTTAAATGTGTACCCTCCATCAACTTAAATTTGTACCCTCCATCAACTTAAAATTGTACCCTCCATCAGCATAAATTTGTACCCTCCATCAGCTTAAATTTGTACCCTTCATCAGCTTAAATTTGTACCTTCTATCAACTTAAATTTGTACCCTCCATCAACTTAAATTTGTACCCTCCATCAGATTAAATTCGTACCCTCCACCCTCCATCAGCTTAAATTTGTACCCTCCATCAACTTAAATTTGTACCCTCCATCAGCTTAAATTTGTACCCTCAATCAGCTTAAATTTGTACCCTCCATCAACTTAAATTTGTACCCTCCATTAACTTAAATTTGTACCCTCCATCAGCTTAAATTTGTACCCTCCATCAACTTAAATTTGTACCCTCCATTAGTCTAAATTTGTACCCTCCATCAGCTTAAATTTGTACTCTCCATCACCTTTAATTTGTACCCTCCATCAGCTTAAATTTGTACCCTAAATCAACTTGAATTTGTACCCTCCATCAGCTTAAATTTGTACCCTTCATCAGCTTAAATTTGTACCCTCCATCAGCTTAAATTTGTACACTCCATCAACTTAAATTTGTACCCTCCATCAACTTAATTTGTACCCTCCATCAGCTTAAATTTGTACCCTCAATCAGCTTAAATTTGTACCCTCCATCTACTTAAATTTGTACCCTCCATCAGCTTAAATTTGTACCCTCCATTAGGTTAGATATGTACCCTCCATCAACTTAAATTTGTACCCTCCATCAGCTTAAATTTGTACCCTCCATCAACTTAAATTTGTACCCTCCATCAACTTAAATTTGTACCCTCCACCCTCCATCAGCTTAAATTTGTACCATCCATCAACTTAAATTTGTACCCTCCATCAGCTTAAATTTGTACCCTCCATCAGCTGAAATTTGTACCCTTCATCAACTTAAATTTGTACCCTCCATCAACTTAAATTTGTACCCTCCATCAGCTTAAATTTGTACCCTTCATTAACTTAAATTTGTACCCTCCACCTTCCATCAGCTTAAAAATTTGTACCTTCCATCAACTTAAATTTGTACCCTCCATCAGCTTAAAATTGTACCCTCCATAAACTTTAATTTGTACCCTCCATCAACTTAAATTAGTACCCTCCATCAGGTTAAATTTGTACCCTCCATCAACTTAAATTTCTACCCTCCATCAGCTTAAATTTGTACCCTCCATCAGCTTAAATTTGTACCCTCCATTAACTTAAATTTGTACCCTCCATCAGCTTAAATTTGTACCCTCCATCAACTTGAATTTGTACCCTCCATCAGCTTAAATTTGTATCTTCCATTAACTTAAATTTGTACCCTCCATCAACTTAAATTTGTACCCTCCATCAACTTAAATTTGTACTCTCCATCAACTTACATTGTACCCTCCATCAGCTTCAACTTGTACCCTCCATCAGGTTAAATTTGTACCCTCCATCAGCTTAAATTTGTACCTTCATCAACTTAAATTTGTACCCTCCATCAACTTAAATTTGTACCCTCCATCAACTTAAATTTGTACCCTCCATCAGCTTAAATTTGTACCCTCCATCAACTTAAATTTGTACCCTCCATCAGCTTAAATTTGTACCCTCCATCAACTTAAATTTGTACACTCCATCAACTTAAATTTGTACCCTTTATCAACTTAAATTTGTACCCTCCATCAGCTTTAATTTGTACCCTCCATCAAATTAAATTTGTACCTTTATCTACTTCAATTTGTACTCTCCATTAGCTTAAATTTGTACCCTCCATCAGCTTAAATTTTACCCTCCATTTTCTTAAATTTGTACCCTCCATCAGCTTAAATTTGTACCCTCCATCAACTAAAATTTGTACCCTCCATCAGCTTAAATTTGTACCAACCATCAGCTTAAATTTGTACCCTCCATCAACTTAAATTTGTACCCTCCATCAACTTAAATTTGTACCCTCCATCAGCTTAAATTTGTACCCTCGATCAACTTAAATTTGTTCCCTCCATCAACTTAAATTTGTACCCTCCATCAGCTTAAATTTGTACCCTCAATCAACTTAAATTTGTACCCTCCATCAGCTTAATTTGTACCCTCCATCAACTTTAATTTGTACCCTCCATCAACTTAAATTTGTACCCTCCATCAACTTATATTTGTACCCTCCATCAACTTAAATTTGTACCCTCCATCAGCTTAAATTTGTACCCTCCATCAACTTAAATTTGTACCCTCCATCAGCTTAAATTTGTACCCTCCATCAGCTTAAATTTGTACCCTCCATTAACTTAAATTTGTACCCTCCATCAGCTTAAATTTGTACCCTCCATCAGCTTTAATTTGTATTTCATCAGCTTAAATTTGTACCCTCCTTCAGCTTAAATTTGTACCTTCATCAACTTAAATTTGTACCCTTCATCAACTGAAATTTGTACCCTCCATCAGCTTCAATTTGTACCCTCCATCAGCTTGAATTTGTACCCTCCATCAACTTAAATTTGTACCCTCCATCAACTTAAATTTGAACCCTTCATGAACTTAAATTTGTACCCTCCATCAGCTTAAATTTGAACCCTCCATCAGCTTTAATTTGTACCCCCATCAACTTAAATTTGCACCCTCCATCAACTTAAATTTGTACCCTCCATCAACTTGAATTTGTACCCTCCATCAGCTTAAATTTGTACCCTCCATCAACTTAAATTAGTACCCTCCATCTATTTAAATTTGTACCCTCCATCAGCTTAAATTTGTACCCTCCATCAGCTTAAATTTGTACCCTTCATCAGCTTAAATTTGTACCCTCCATCAACTTAAATTTGTTCCCTCCATCAGCTTAAATTTGTACTCTCCATCAGCTTAAATTTATACCCTCCATCAGCTTAAATTTGTACCCCCCACCAACTTAAATTTGTACCTCCATCAGCTTAAATTTGTACCCTCCATCAACTTAAATTTGTACCCTCCATCAACTTAAATTTGTACCCTCCATCAGCTTAAATTTAATTTGTACCCTCCATCAGCTTAAATTTGTACCCTCCATCAGCTTAAATTAGTACCCTCCATCAGCTTAATTTGTACCCTCCATCAACTTAAATAATTTGTACCCTCCATCAACTTAAATAATTTGTACCCTCCATCAACTTAAATTTGTACCCTCCATCAGCTTAAATTTGTATCCTTCATCAGCTTAAAGTTGTACCCTCCATCAGTTTTATCTTGACAAATCAACCTGATTTCAACAATATTGTATTTTTTATTTTTCATATTTTCCATCGACTTGAATGGAAGGGGGATTACAACAGTAATTTCTGCCCGTAAATTAATCTATTGAATTAAATTGAATGAGTATTGTAATATTTCAAATACTATCAAATAAATACAATATGCAGTGTTTTCCATTATGACAGTTATCAATCTATTTCTTCTCGTTTCCAGTTTTATTGGAAATATTTATCTAGTCACGAGCTTAGTTTTAACTTCCCCTTAGCTGTGTTTTAATTTAACTACAATGTGCCTACCTCGTTTTTTTAGATTCTAATAAATAAGCACGTGATTGGTGTAGCTAGCTACACAGGAGGTACTTACCCTTCCGAAACATCCGATCTATCTTCATTTTTGGAAGTTCACGTCTATAACTAAATTGGCAAGTTTTCAAAGTTTTTACTTTTGGGGGGGGTGGGGGGTGGGGGGGGGGGGTATTATGATTTGGACATGGTCTTGCATGTTTATTTGGTTTTTTTTTTTTTTACTTTTTAGCTCTCAAGCTTTCCTTAATAAGACTTGTCTTAGTAGGTCTTGCCTCCCTTTATCTCCTCACTATTTGTGTTTTATTTTTGTTGCTTGCCCATAAATATGTTTTTAAATTTTGACACTTATCTCATTGTATAAGTTATATTGTATATAGCTGTATTTTATGTTACTTGTGATATCTACATGTGAATGTTTTTATTATATCCTTTTTAATATGTTTGTTGTGTACAAGATCTGCTAAGCGAATGTTGTAGATGTTAATCATATCCAATATGAATAAAAAATATTGTATTGTATTGTAATATATTGTATTGAATTGTAGTGTATTGTATTGTGTTGAATTGTATTGTGCTGTATAATGCTGTATTGTATTGTGTTGTATTGTATTGTAATGTATTGAGTTGTATTGTGCTATATTGTATTGTATTGTATTGTATTGTATTGTATTGTATTGTATTGTATTGTATTGTCTTGCATTGTATTGTATTGTATTGTATTGTATTGTATACAATTGTATACAATTGTATTGTATTGCATTGTATTGGAGTGTATTGTATTGTATTGAATTTATTATGCTGTGTTGTATTGTATTGTATTGTATGGTATTGTACGTATTGTATTGTATTGTGTTGTATTTATAATGTTGTGTTGTGTTGTATTGTGTTATATTGTATTGTATTGTGTTGAATTGTATTGTATTGTATTGTTTGTATTGTATTGTATTTATCATATTGCATTGTATTGTATTATTGTGGTGTGTTGTATTGTATTGTATTGTATGTATTGTATCATATTGCATTGTATTGTATTATGTTGTTTTGTATTGTATTGTGTTGTATTTATTATGTTGTGATGTATTGTATTGTGTTGTATTTATTGTGTTGTGTTGTGTTGTATTATGTTGTATTCTATTCTTTTCTTTTCTATTCTATTCTATTCTATTCTATTCTGGTCGTGGCTTTAACCCGCAAACTCTCGTTGAGGCGGACGCTCTAACACTATGTCACCGATGGGTTGGTTATCATTGAGATGAATCTTTATTAAAAAAAATCGAGACACCGAATCAAACGATTGGTCAAATGTGTGAATTAATAATTATTAAACAATTAGTAATTGATAAATGAAGAATTTGATTCGGGATTATAATTCACTATAAATCTATACTCAAAAGTGTAACAATCATACCTTGAATTATTTTCTTCAACTTTAGATTAATCTGTCATAAACTTAAAAAGATCGTAAAAAATGATAACTTGACTAAGTTAACAAAAAACAAAACAAAAGTATTCAAATTTTCCGGATTTAGGTTAAACAAATACTTAGTTAAGGAAAAATTGTGGAACATTGGCTTGATCCTATACTATTTTCGCAAGAAAAGTCGGTTGTTGAATATCTCTCTCTCTCTCTCTCTCTCTCTCTCTCTCTCTCTCTCTCTCTCTCTCTCAAAAATTTGGCTATTGAATGCATTTAAATACTCTCTCTCTCTCTCTCTCTCTCTCTCTCTCTCTCTCTCTCTCTCTCTCTCTTAAGTTGGTTATTGAATGCATTTAAATACCTCTCTCTCTCTCTCTCTCAAAGTTGGTCATTGAATGCATTTAAATCTCTCTCTCTCTCTCTCTCTCTCTCTCTCTCTCTCTCTCTCTCTCTCTCTCTCATAAACAAGGTATTTTGCGTGCGCTTTAAAAAAAACAAACAATTTATATAAAAAAAACTCTTACAGATGAAAAATCCAATCATTCAGATCTAATCCTTATGAATAATACATAACCGTATTTATAAACCCCGTATTACATTTAATATTAATGTACGCGTTTAACCAACTAGAAACTTACAACTCCCTTGAGTTATTAAAAATTTAAAAATACCACGCAATGTTGCACGTGTGTGTGTGTGTGTGTGTGTGTGTGTGTGTGTGTGTGTGTGTGCTGCACTTGTCCGTTTAACTTTAAAGTCGATAGAGTGTCCTTTAAAATCTTCTAAAACCGGCTAAGTAAAGATTTAAAATTCCTCCACTAAACAATTAACAATATACAAGTAAATAAACGGGGTTGGCACAGGATACATGTTCATTAATTGAGGCTAAATATGGGGGAAGTTGATTCAACAGTAAAATAGTGTGCTGTTATGTAGTGGGTTGTTTCGCGCCAAATTCTTTCACTTAAATTGAGATGGTTAGTTTTCAGCGATAGTGAAGAAAAAGGGAGTAAACGAAAAAAAAAGCACCAATCTTAGACAAATTAACAAGTTTTGTCATCCGAGTGTGACCTAGACGGGATTCTCCGCGAACTACAAGCCCCGCATGATCAATTCATGAGTGAGTTCTTGTTTAAAGCCGTATCAGCGATTGCAGCTAATCGCGGCTAGAAAATGTGTTTTATATATATATATATATATATATATATATATATATATATATATATATATATATATATATATATATATATATCCAATTTCAAAATAAATAAATAAATAAGAAGAAAAACTAAAACACTCAACGACAAATTTAAGATCTATTTTTAAATTTTTTAAGGACTCACCCGAAGGACACCGTGACTTTCATTTCTAAATGCCGAGTGCTTGACGAATGATACAGTCACTACCAATTTCCAAGTCTTAGTGATACCCGGTCAGGGTTCGAACCCTCGACCTCCGACATACGAATTGAGTACTCTACCAACTCAGATACCGCAGCAGTACCCTCGTGTATTGTAATGTGCTACATTTGTCCACATAGATATTCGGGGTCCACATTGCCAGGAGCTTAAGGAGACCTTAAGTTCCAAAGACATGGCGTCTCAGACCAGTCTACAGCAAGTCTGAAAAAGGTTTTCTTTCTTTCTTTTTTTTTCTTTTTTTTTTTTTTTTGGGGGGGGGGGGGCGATTGTGTTGAATTAATTTTGAACTCACAGATTAAGCTTAACGATACCTTTTGTTGTATTGAAGTTATGTTACTTGTGTCACATTCAAAGTATTTGATTTTTAAAAAAAAAATTAAATAAATAATTTTTTGAAATAATTAAATAAATCAAAATTATGCATAGAATATATGTGTCTTACGTGTCTCAGCGCTACGTAAATTATTTTGTAAAAAGTAAACGATAATGTTGCTTCTTTCTCTGGAAGTCTGCCCGGTACTGAGGCACGTGGTTGTTAAAATGAAATTTATTATCACTTAATCAAGGATCCGTGGATTCTGAAGATCGTCGTGGATCCCTATGAAGACATTTATTAAATCTGACAGATTTGATCCTTGGATTCCGAGGTGGTAGTAGTGGATCCCTTTCAGACTTTTATTAAATCTGTTAGATTTAATCTGTGGACTCTGATGATCGTATTGGATCCATTTGGAGACATTTATTAAATCTGTCTGATTTGATGCGTGGATCAAGTTCAGGTGGTCTTTGTGCACGTGGATCCTTTCCAGACGTTTACTACCGTGATCTGCCAGATTTAATTCTTGGATTCAGATGGTCTCGGTGGATCCATTAGAAGACATTTATTTAATCTGTCAGATTTGACAAAGATGTCTAAGATCCAAGGCTTGGATTCAGAGGTGGTCGTAGTGGATCCTTTCCAGGCGTTTATTAAATCTTCAAGATTTGTTACGTGGATCAAGTTCGGGTATTTGTAGTGGATCTCTTTCAGACTTTTATTAAATCTGTTAGATTTGATCCTTGCATTTGGATGATCGTAGTGGATCCATTTGGAGACATTTATTAAATCTGTCAGATTTGATGCGTCAATTCAAAGGTGGTCGTAGTGGATCCTTTCCAGACGTTTATTAAATCTTCAAGATTTATTGCGTGGATCAACAGGTTCAAAGTCTGGAATTACGTCTCGGACTTTTTCGTTAGATATTCATGACCCTGCACTATTTAAAAAAAATAATTTGATTTGCGCAGGCTGCGGTTATAATGTTATATATAGTAATGATTACATCAATCTAAATATATATCTTTGTTATATTTGAGAGTCAATGAAGAAATTTTGGTCATTGTTAGAGTTGGAGAAATCTAAGTACCTGAAAGCCGTCTACGAGACGTAATCCGGAATCTATGTTATTTTTTCGTATCCGAGTTAGTGTTTACTTACTCCCTTACCACATTTCCGGAGAGAAAGCGGCGACATTCCACGTACAGACCCACGTATTTTTTAGCCAAAATGGTAGGTTTTGTAATTCGACAGTGATATTTGTTATTAGAAATATATTTTTTAAAATGAGTTTTGATTTAGGAAGGTAAACATTTCAAATTTTATCTTCATTTTAATCGTTTTTTAAAAGAAAAAGAAATGGGACATTGCACATGCTTGATTTTCCGGAAGTAGATTGGGCTTGGCCCCGGTGATGAGTAATTTATTGTGCAAGATTGAATAATGTTTTGTCACTTTTCCTACATCCACTTCAGCATTATCACACGAAGAAATGAAAGTTAAAAAAACTAATTTAAAAAATATTTATTAGCCTTATTCATTGAATGGTGAATTAGGATTTTATTTGAATAAAAAATGATAATTTCTCAGTCGCGTGTTAAATGTCCTTTCTTCCGCCTTTTCTTTGATGTAGCAAAAATTTTATTTCTGTGCCTTTTCAGTAAAAAATATAAACTTGTATTGTGAATTTGTAACTGCTAACGTTCGTTTATGATCTTTTAATTACAAGTTTGTGTTACCGGCGGGGATTAGGATTGGGTTGATTATTCAAGTGTGCTTGGGGGGAGGGGGTTACACTGTTCACAAGAATATAACTGTAGCAATTTTTCAAACTTCTGATTTAAAAAAAATGAAATTCAGAATTCAGAAATACTAGTGCTTTAGTATTTTTCCTTGACACTAACTTTACACTGGAAAGTCGCAACAAAAAATCCACTTTCCCACAGAACAATTTCACTTTCACCATATCTATAATCTTAGTGAGAAAGATATAGATTGTGAGTAAATGAAAATTCAAAAACCAATCATAGGTCAAATCAATTTATTTACAAAAAATTTATCGGTAAAAAAAAACTTGAAATTTAAATTTTAGCCTGTATTTTAGTTCTTGTCTTCAAGAGAACTCTTGTGGTTTTTTTTTTTTTTTTTTTTCCTGGGCAAACAAGGAATGAATTTATTTTGTGTCCTTTCACATTTTATAAATTACAAAATAAAAAAAAAACGTAAGTTGTTAATATTTTTTATTTAAAAAACAAGTAACAGATGTTCTAACAAACAAACAAAAAATCGCTTCTTGATATTAAGCTAAAGCTAGTTATCTCCCTTTACCATTAGAGAATGGGACTCCTAAAAACAGGGTTTAAATTTGAAAAAAAGTTATTGTTTCAACTGACGATGTTGCATCTGGGATGTTTACCAGTAGAAATTGAAAAAAAAAAACTGCATTTGAAAATGGAAAAATATTTATTTTTATAATAAATTACACTTTCCCATGGAGAAGAAAGCCAATATTTATCACTTTCCCTGGACCAAAATTCATTTGGTATGGGAGATGGGAAGTGGAAATCCTAGCACACTGAGAATTGCAGAAATTGAATTTTAAATCATCAGTAATGATAAATGACAATAAAATATCTCTCTCCCTCTCTCAGCCCTTAAAGCTGCATTAAGTTTACAAAATTTCTGAATTTTTTTTGATTTTCTAAAAATATATTTTTTTAAAAGTAGATATCTTCTAACCACGATCCGTGACATTCATTTTTTAAAATTTCATTTCTTTTAGCTGTAAATAAACGGAATCCTCTGACCAGGTTGGTCAGTGTTCTATGATGGTAATTAGGAGCTTGGAGCATGTGCACGGATGTACGGAAAAGCCTAGAATCGAAAGTGAAACATGACAGATTGCATTAATTGTCCTTCATTAATAACCAGATGTATTTGAAATGGTGTTATTTTTCCCTTACTAAGTCACAAATGACAAATTCAACGAAGTTTTGTGTTTAATTTATCGTATATCAAAATTTGAAAGTTGTGTTTAAATGACACGGGTTTTGATGACGTAACCATGTTCTAATATTAGATCCCAAATGCTGCATCTCGCTGGGTAAATACTGTAATTTCTGTATTTATTCGAGCTTTTATCGTTGAACCAAATGTAACGTTGTTCATTAGAAACATCATTTATTAGATTAGCACCGTTTTATTTTTTTTCTTAATGCAGCTTTAAACTAATTTTGAAATTATTTATTGGTGACTAAAGTCTAGGACTTGGAAATTAAACTAGAATTTCCAGAGAGATAGAGATGAAAGAATGTTGGTGGCTCAATTTAACTTTCAAAAGTAATGCACACACAGATATATCTTAGATGTATTTATATATAAAAAAATAAATTTATCTTTTTTTTT
This sequence comes from Tegillarca granosa, assembly GCA_029721355.1. Classification (NCBI taxonomy): domain Eukaryota; kingdom Metazoa; phylum Mollusca; class Bivalvia; order Arcoida; family Arcidae; genus Tegillarca; species Tegillarca granosa. The sequence goes on from CM056610.1 coordinate 2,544,174, forward strand.
TTTTTTTTAACTTAAAAGATATTTTAAGGCTTCTTTGCTTATGCATTGTTCAATCAAAGATTGTTCTTTGATCAATTTGAATTTAAAAAACAAAATTCTGACCATCATGGCAATCCCAAAACTATTTTGTCTGCTAAAATAAATTAATAGACAAAAGAAGATTTAAAAATAAATAAATAGTCATCCAGAATAGAATTAAATTTGATAATGAAGTTCATGGTTAATGAAATTTGTGTTTGGCATATTGTTTTAGTATGTTTTTTTACACAATGTATCTAAACAAATGTGTTTTTTATCCTGTTTGAATTGGGTTCTTATATACAGATTTTCTGAGACCAAGAATCATGGTTGAGGATTAGTTAAGTGATATGTGACATACTAAATAATCACCCACTCAGATGTAGGGCTGACATAAGTACTAAATAATCACCCACTCAAACGGGGATTCGAAAGGTCACTAGTTAGATGTATAAATAAGGTGTTAAGTTAGTATTCTCTGTTCTACAATCTCTTTTTTACTCATTGATTTTGAAAGTTTTTTTTTTTTTTCAATTCAAAAACATTTTGTATATTTTTCACAATTCCAATCAAAAATCTGTGTTTGGAATTTTGATCATTTGCCATTCTTAACAGACAAGAATTCTAGCCACTCCCTCGAGCAGTTTTAAATTGACTGAATCATTCAGCATAAATTGACCAACTTATCATTGTTAATGTTTTGAAATTATCTGTAAAATGCAAGGAAAAGACAGGATTTTTCTAGCATTCATCAGGTGCCAATAAGTCCACCCCATTGCCAATAAAAGAAACTCCTTTTTATCCCCAGTTTGATTAAAAAATCCCAATCGGTTTTAAAAAGGTGTCCTAATTCTACAGTCATTTATGATAATTCAAATCCATCAAAAAGCTCGTAATTACAAACTACAGACAGCAACAAATGAAGCATTTTATTGACACCTTTGTAATGCAAAGTGAACAGTTACTCAGATTAGGATAAAAACATTAGGCATTATAACGTTAAAAGGGGTGGGGTTGGCTTGAGAACAAAAAAAAAAACATGACTTCCAAATCAAACATCGTATTGAATTTCATGAAATAGAAAAGAAAAGAAAATGTCACACAACAGTAAATACTATATGAAGTGATGGAAAGGAAGGCACCAAGAAGTTAATAAAAATAATTTTTTATACCATATTCATTATTACTAAAACCTCGTTTTTCAAGGTTTGTTGTCACATTGACCATAATTTTACAATTTATTCTTGTGACATGGTTTTATTTGGAGGTGACCTAATGTAAAATGTCAGTCTCTGCTCAAAATCTTATTTTAAATAATCTGCACACCAGGCCTTAGAATTTTAAATGCCACTCGGCATAGTGCCTAGTTAAATGAGAAAACCTACTCAGTCACTTGGAAATTTAACTCGGCACAGTCCACTACATGAAAAACGAGACTTTCTTCTTTAAGTACAGGCAGAGCTTGTACCAATAAATGTTTTCTGACTAGCTGCTTAAGTTTTTCAGGAACCTTGGATTTTCCACTTTCAGTAACCAGTAACTTTTCGTTTAGGAAGTTGCAGGTTTAGAAATGCTTCCACCTGCAACTGGTTTGTCGCCAGGATTAGGGTAGTCTAATCAGTGTTTTCAAAAACTTCTTTATCAGTTGTTTCATCCTTGTTTGTCTTTAGAAAGTCATACAAAACAGTTTGTTTACTTTTATTTGACATACTTAACGGACCGACAAGTATATAAACACTCGGAACATCAGTTTGATTTTACGTTGCACTAAGTAAATTCTGAATGCGAAACAATAGGTTTGCACATGTGCTGCAAACTTCTAAATGATTTTGTTGATTGACGCTTGTAACAGAACGACCAATGTCTAGAAAGGGTTTCGTTACAATTGACCTCCTTATACAATATTTTCCTGACAAACACTATATTATCTGTTGTTTATTAATTGCAACAAGCCCCTTGATGTATATGTCTGATAAATTAAACTTGGCACTGTGACGAGTGGTAGTAACTATCACTTGTCCTAGTACAAATTTCACTCGGGACGAGTGGACAAGTGAATAATCAAAGCCCTGCACACTCCGTAAAATTTAATTTTACTTCAAACTGAAAATTTTCTATGTCCAACAACTCAGCCACTTTATCCTTATAAGGCATGACCTGTTAAATTATTCATTTTGTGATTTTGTATTATTAGATGTATAAAATTTTGGCAATTCATCTTCAGTAAGATGCAAATTGTTCAATGATAAAAGGGAGATAACTCCAATATAAACTATATTTCTGAATACTTAATAAATCACCAAATTCATGAAATCATTAGCTCAGATGAGCTATTGCTATCCATCTTCGTCGTCCGGAGTGCGTTAACTTTTTACATTTTAATCTTCTTCTCCAAAGCCACAATGGGAAATTGTAAGGCACTGAGTGGGGGAAATTGCTGAAAGTTATATATTTGTCACTATATCTTGAAAACTATGAACTTTTTGTATAGGCATGTATATTAGAATATTGTAGGTGTTGACATTACCATCATTTTGATATATGGATCAAGGTCGTATGTTGAAAGGTCAAGGTCACAGCTGCAAAAGAAGACTTAAATTACTAATTATCTTGAAAAATTTTAACTTTTTGTATAGGCATGTATATTAGAATATTGTAGGTATTGCAACACCGATCATCTTGATATATGGTTCGATGTTATATCTTCAAAGGTCAAGGTCATATGAACATAAGAATATATACTAAAATTATAAATTATCTTGAAAGCTATTAATTTCATGCATAGGCATGTATATTGATATTGTAGGTATTGACATGACAATCATATATGGTTCAAGATCATATGTTCAAAGGTCAAGGACATAGCTGCATAAGTATACTGAAATTTATTTAATGATTTGGAAATTATTCATTGCACTACAGTTACTTCATGCATCTAATATAAGCTACTTATAAATGAATTGTGAGTGGATATATTTCTGATGAAGTTTTGTGGCAGTTTGTAACTTGAGAAAACTTAAAGTTTCTGTACTTAATATATTGTCTATTGCACTTTGCAAACAATATTGGATACATCTTTAGGTGAGCATTAAGGCCCATGGGCCTCTTGTTTCTATTTTACTTTGCAGACTATTTTGGCCATATCCTCAGGTTAGCGCCAATGCCATTCACCATTCATTTTGTTAACTTTTTTTTTTTTAGAGTTGGGATTCCTACATTGATAACTTGATTGGCCATAGCAAGGACAGTGCTGGAAATGCCCATATCGACAAAGCTGCTATTATAGGCTTAGATGGATCTCAATGGACATCACAAGGTATAGAACATGGAATTAATATTAATCCATCTGAAGCTGCGTCTATTGCCAAATGTTTTAAAAACAAAGATTTTACAGAGTTTCAAGGAAATGGTGTAAAACTTGATGGCGTGAAGTACCAGTTTTTAAGAGGAGAGGAAAATATAGCGTTAGCTAAAAAAAAAGATCATGGATCAGTGACTATGCAGGCATCGAAGTCTGCGGTAGTAATAGGTCACTGTCCAGAAGGATGTCAACAAGGCAACACTAACAAGGCCGTAAGCTGTATTGCAGAATATCTTGAAAGTGTGAACCTGTAACTCTACAGATTATATTATATATATATACCAAATAACATGAAAGAAGTGCTAAGACTTTTTTGGTATCATCACCACTATATATTGGGCATAAATGATCATGGTTATTTTTTAAAAACCAGTTGTGACCTTTAACAAATAAGGTCACTTTTGCAAGAAAGTGTTGACCATTTCTGTTCATAGTGATTCAAGTGCTGTTATATTCTATATTATTATTATTATTATTATTATTATTATTATTATTATTTTCTTTCTTTTTTGTATTCTTTAAAAATGCTTCTTAACACAGCTTAGAAAATATCAATTTTCATTCCATAAAGGATTTTGTATGTTTGATCAATTAATGTGTCTTATTTGATCATGGATGATTTTATAAAAAAATACTTTAGTTAGGTTTCGGTCAGAATCTTGTTCTTTTGTTGCAGTTTTTCCCTATTTCACTTGGTTTTTTTTTTTTTTTTTCTTCTATACTTTTAGTGCTATAAAAGTCTTGTAGCTTTTAGGCTCTCATATTCATACAGCTGATTGTTTTTACTTATTTTTTTATTTGTATTTTTTTTTTTATTGGCTAGTTTTCAGAACAAAAACAAAAATTGTAAAGTTGATCTGAAGATTTGAATCTTTGTTTTCTAATAAACTAATATTCCACAATTAGTTAAAATGCTGCAGAGTTTGTTTTATTTTACGGGGGATCAGTATGTTCTTTAGAAAGCATGATAAGAGCAGGAGGCCTTGGGTTCAACCCTAACTACTGTTGGTCCATAATTGTTTGTCATATGGTTTTTCCTAAATATTTCTTTTAGTCAAAACTTTCCTCATAAAAATAACAGTAAGATTAAATTAAAATACATTGCCCTAACCAATTTCTATTTTTAAATGAAAAAATCTTCTCCGAATTCTTCTGTACATAAAGCAGATTTGGAAAAAAAGCTAAAATGTAATGATTTTGGTTATTGAATTGGGTCTTGCCTAAGATTATATCAGGGTATTTTAAGGTGAATAAAGGTCAAATGATTTAATATCAAATCACATTTTCTTACTAAAGGATGTTGAATTTAAAAGAAATTTGGAAAAAAAGAAATTGATCTTCAATCATGCAATGGATATAGTTTTAAAAAGTTTTGAAATTTTTTTTTATCAATTAGACATTAAGGAAAGAACCTGTTAATAATTGGGTGTTCATTGTTGTTTGGATTTTTCAGGGGTGATCATCATAAATATTCAAATTATGATATCATATATTATATGGTAAACTAGGTAGTATAGGTGCATAAGGGATATTTTGGACATAGTCAATTTGTTATCTTATTGAAAACATTAAAAAATTGTTCTATGCACAGAATTAAAGAAACTTTTTGAAAAAGTCTGGTTATTTTTCCTAATTAGGTCAGTAAATTTTACATGGATTTTTAGCTCACTTGACCAAAAGGTGTGTGTTTATGTGTGTGCATGCATCGTTAACACCTATTTTCAACTTCTCCAAAACTGCTGGACAGATTTCAATGATACTTAGTCAGAAGTATATACAGCCCTCAATTTTGTCTACTAAAATGGTGGCCAAATCGACCTGGAATTTGTAAATGGTGGCCAGCTTGTCCTTTTTAAATTTGAACTTTTGTGACTAGAGAACAGATATTATTTCTGTGTTACAGAATTTTCATGGTACTGTTGCAATATAATGATACTGTTCAGGCAATATAGTGGACACTTTACATCATCGTTATTGTTATTAATAACACTAATGTAAGTGATTGTAAGTCAATTTTAAAAATGTGCATTTTTGTTTTCCATAACTAAAAGTTGCCTTAATTTTTCATTATTTGGAAGAAAAGATTGCCTGTCCACTTGGAATTTCCACTGGCCACCAGAAAATTTAAATTGGTGGCCAGCTGGCCACTTAGTTTTGAAACCCACTTTGAGGGCTGGTATATGGGCCGGTACAATTAGGATTTGTTCATGGCTACCAAAACTAGGTCAAGGTGACCTAGGGGTCCAAAAATCTTTAAACAAAAATCTTCTTCTCTGAAACCGATGATGGGAGAAAAAATCTGATGTGATATTTGGCTTCTCTAGGGTCTTAAGCCTACTGTTCATTTCGTGAAATTTGGTTATGTGTTATGTGTTTTTGCGTTTAATTTAAAAAATTCCGTAAAATGGCTTCAAATTGTATAATTTGACTATTTGAACAGATAATGATATCAGTTTTGTGACAACAATCATTTTGATATATGGTTCAAGGTCATGATCAAAGGTCAAGGTCACAGTTGCAAAAGAGGAATAAATTGCTAATTACATTCACTTTTTGTATAGGCATGTATATTAGAATATTGTAGGTATTGATATGACAATCATATATATGTTCAAAGTTCAAGGACATAGCTGCATAAGTATACTGAAATTGGTTAATGATTTGGAAATTATTCATTGCACTACAGTTACTTCATGCATATTATATAAGCTACTTATAAATGAAATGTGACTGGATATATTTCTGATTAAGTTTTGTGGCAGTTTTTACTTGAGAAAACTTGTAACTTTTCTGTACCTAATATATTGTCTTTTTTTTTTTTTTTTTTTTTTTTTTTTTTTTTTTTTTTTTTTTTTTTTTTGTCGATTTTGGACATATCCTCAGGTGAGCGTCAAGGCCTATGGGCCTCTTGTTGATATTTTTGAATGATTTTGCTTAAATATGAAGTTTTTTTTCTCCGAATATGTATATGACAAACAATTATGGACTGAAAGTAGGTCATACATAAGGCTCTAAATTTTCAGATATTGCTTCTTTAGGCATAAGGAGATAGAGTATGGACTGGTTAACTCAGTGCCAAGATAATGGAATTGGGGAGTAGTATGCTTGCCTACAGCATACTGACTCAATTAGCTAGCACCTTACCAAAAAGTCTCCTGACTGGGTGTTACTGTAGCCCATCATACACACTTGCACATCACATGCATACATGAACTTGTTCTTTGATTATTCTATAGTAATTGATAACCTTGCTGCCCTCGTGAATATCTGAAAAATTGCTGATATGACGTTAAATAACATTACAACAACTTTGAAACAGGAAACATTAAATAAGGCTTCATTTTGCTGAATTCATCAGTTTCTCAGTATTTGTGCTGTCAGAAAATTACCATTTAGCAAAAAATTTTGAAACCTATTTGAAACAAAAGTTTGTTGCCTCATGCAAAAGCATTCCTTAGCTGGGTTTGGATTTTTATAATTTTGGAACTTTAGATTCATTAATTTTCAACTCTTTGGCGTATTCTTTTTATATCTATCACACATTTCGGTCTTAGTGTCACTGATGAGAAATGAATTTCTGAAATGTGCACATCTGGCACATCAAAATTAAACTGGTATTTGTGTTATATATATATATATATATATATATATATATATATATATATATATATATATATATATATATATATGCATTGATGTTGGTTTATGAAAGATGACCTTGTCTTTAAGTTTAGGTTGTTTGCTGTAGTAGAACACATTGGGCAATTTTTTGTTTTGTTGCTAGCTGTCTGAATCAGTATTCCACTTCCCCAGTCTTATTCTTCCACCAGCGGACCAGTCAAGTTTGTTCTCTCAATGCCATGTGCCAGGGGAGAAAGAAGTTTCTCAAATTTCAAAGATGTAAGCATGACCAGGCCTAGGTTTAATTCCTCTGGAGATAGAAGCTGTGTCATTGAGCCACCTAGGAAGTCTTTACGATTGAATAATGTTATAAAAAAAATTGAAATTTGAAGGATCCTTATTGCAAACACGACTTAAATATGTTGTGGTAAGTAAGAGTTATTCCTCTTTGTATACAAAGATCAATTTGATAATGTTGACGTTTTGTTGACATTTAAAATTTGAGTGCATTTTAAAATGTTTTCATCCTTCTTAATCTTCACGTGAAATTTATCTTTATGTAAATGACAGTCTTGTGCTTGCAAGGCTGCAAGTCAATATGACCTTATGACATACTGGAGCATGTGAGAAAGTTAAATTTATTTCTTAAAAAATCCTTGGTAGATTTTAATTGTCTGAAGGTGCAAATTACAATATATTACTTGTTTCAAAACAGGAACCAGAAAGTGGTTATTAGGTAACTAACTGTTGCTCAAAATTTGGTTTCTAGGTAACTTTGCTAAAAAAAATTTGGTCACTAGGTAACTTTGCTAAAAAATTTGGTCACTAGGTAAATGTTATTCAGAAATTCATTTACTACGTAACTGTGCTAATAATTTGGTTCCTATGTAACTTTGCTTAAAAAAAAAATAGTCACAAGGTAACTTGCTAAAAATTTGATCACTAGGTAATTGTTACTCATAATTTGGTCGCTAGGTAACTGTTGCTTATAATTTGGTCGGTAGGTTACTGTTGCTCAAATATGGTCACTAGGTAAATGTTGTTCAGAAATTCATTCACAAGGGAATTGTTGCTTAAAATTTGGTCACTAGGTAAATGATGTTCAGAATTGGTCACAGGGTAACTGTTGCTAAAATATGGTCACTAGGTAACTAACTTTGCTCATAATTTGGTCACTATTGCTAGGTTATTGTTCAGAAATTCGGTCATAGGTAACTTTTGCTCATAATTTGGTAACAAGGTAACTGGTGCTTAAAATTGGGTAGGCGTTTTTGGCTAGGTCCTCTGACAGTCTTGTTTGTAATATAGATTAATACTCATGTGTTGTGTAGGCTTTTTTGGCTGGTCTTCCTGCAATCAGTGTTGTAATGTGTGATTAGGAAACATTTTTGGGTAGGCTTTTTTGTTGTGCTGGTCTTCTGACAATCTTGTTGTAATTGGGTGAATTAATGACTACCTTTGTGGGTAGGTTTTTGGCTGTCTTCTGACAATTCTTGATTGTAATGTGTGATTGAATGACTACTGTGTGGGAGGCGTTTTTGGCTGTCTTCTGACAAGTCTTGTGGTAAGTGTGTGATTAATGACTACATGTGTACAGGGGTAGGTTTTTTGGTTGTCGCTCTGACAAATTTTGCTGTAATTGTTGATTAATGACTACATGTGTGGGTAGGCGTTTTTTGGACTGGTCTTCTGACAAGTCTTGTTGTGTAATTTTATGATAATGCCTACAGGTTGGGTAAGCGTGTTTTTTGGCTTTCTTCTGACAAGTCTTGTTGTAATTTTATGATTAATGACTACATGTGTGTGTATGCGTTTTTTGCTGTCTTCTGACA
>CM056610.1:2553105-2680605 GCA_029721355.1 Tegillarca granosa
TTGTAATTGTGTGATTAATGACTACATGTGTGGGTAGGCGTTTTTTGGCTGGTCCTCTGACAAGTCTTGTTGTAATTGTGTGATTAATGACTACATGTGTGGGTAGGCGTTTTTGGCTGGTCTTCTGACAAGTCTTGTTGTAATTGTGTTTAATGACTACATGTGTGGTAGGTTTTTGGCTGGTCTTCTGACAAGTCTTGTTGTAATTCTGTGATTAATGACTACATGTGTGGAGGCGTTTTTGGCTGGTCTTCTACAAGTCTTGTTGTAATTGTATGATTAATGACTACATGTGTGGGTAGGCGTTTTTGGCTGGTCTTCTGACAAGTCTTGTTGTAATTGTGATTAATGACTACATGTGTGGGTAGGCGTTTTTGGCTGGTCTCTAACGAGTCTTGTTGTAATTGTATGATTAATGACTACATGTATGTGTAGGCGTTTTTGGCTGGTCTTCTGACAAGTGTTGTTGTAATTGTGTCATTAATGACTACATGTGTGGGTAGGCTTTTTTGGCTGGTCCTCTAACAAGTCTTGTTGTAATTTTATGATAATGACTACATGTATGTGTAGGCGTTTTTGGCTGGTCTTCTGACAAGTGTTGTTGTAATTGTGTGATTAATGACTACATGTGTGGGTAGGCTTTTTTGGCTGGTCGTCTAACAAGTCTTGTTGTTATTTTATGATAAATGACTACATGTATGTGTAGGCGTTTTTTTCTGGTCTTCTGACAAGTGTTGTTGTAATTGTGTGATTAATGACTACATGTATGTGTAGGCGTTTTTGGCTGGTCTTCTGACAAGTCTTGTTGTAATTGTGTGATTAATGACTACATGTGTGGATAGGCGTTTTTGGCTGGTCTTCTGACAAGTCTTGTTGTAATTGTGTGATTAATGACTACATGTGTGGGTAGGCGTTTTTGGCTGGTCTTCTGACAAGTCTTGTTGTAATTGTGTGATTAATGACTACATGTGTTGGTAGGTTTTTTGGCTGGTCTTCTGACAAGTCTTGTTGTAATTCTGTGATTAATGACTACATGTGTGGATAGGCGTTTTTGGCTGGTCTTCTGACAAGTCTTGTTGTAATTGTGTGATTAATGACTACATGAGTGGGTTGGCGTTTTTGGCTGGTCCTCTGACAAGTCTTGTTGTAATTGTGTGATTAATGACTACATGTGTGGGTAGGCGTTTTTGGCTGGTCTTCTGACAAGTCTTGTTGTAATTGTGTGATTAATGACTACATGTGTGGGTAGGCTTTTTGGCTGGTCTTCTGACAAGTCTTGTTGTAATTGTATGATTAATGACTACATGTGTGGATAGGCGTTTTTGGATGGTTCTCTGACAAGTCTTGTTGTAATTTTATGATTAATGACTACATGTGTGGGTAGGCTTCTTTGGCTGGTCTTCTTTCAAGTCATGTTGTAATTCTGTGATTAATGACTTGAAAATGATCTTGACTCTCGCCAATAACTTACATTTCCAATACAACATGTTACCTCCTTTTATTGTTCTTGTTTACGTAATAGACATTGACGGATGTATGTTTCCCCGCCGCTCAGTGGCGCTGTTGTTGTTATACTTGCTGTAAATTAATAAGATCTTTGTGATTTTTGCACAATAACCGAAGTCTCCCATCAAACTTGGACTCTCGCATATTGGTTAAAACAGAACAGAATTCCGTGATGTATTACCTATCAAAGTATTCCAGCATGTTTGAACATTATAGGTAAACTAACGATATTGTTACCAAATAAAATTATTCTACAGTGAAAAGTAGGTAACACATTTATATGTCATTTATATTAGTCAAAAGTTACAAGGATATGAACACTCTGTAATGCCAAAAACATCATGATTCATTATTATCCAGCCAATCAGAGCCCTTCATTTTGTCATGTGACTAGTAAACCCAGTCACAATATAGACAAGTAGGCTAGGCTGATTTTGTTAGTTTTCATTAAGATCAACAAATTCATGTTTTTATAGAGAAAAGTGAAGAAATTAAAACAGTGCTAATCTAATTCATGATGCTCCTAATGAACAATGTTACAGTTGGTTCAACGATAAAAGCTCGAATAAGTACAGAAATTACAGTATTACCCAGCGAGATGCAGCATTTGGGATCTAATATTAGAACATGGTTACGTCATCAAAACCCGGGTCATTTAAACACAACTTTCAAAACGGTGAAATACGATAAAGTAAACACAGAACTTCTTTGAATTTGTCATTTGTGACTTAGTAAGGGATACATAACACCATTTAAATACATCTGGATATTTATGAAGGACAATTATGCAATCTGTCATGTTTCACCTTCGATTCTAGGGGTTTTCCGTACATCCGTGCGCATGCTCCGAGCTCATAATTACCATCGTAAAACACTGACCAACCGGTAAGAGGATTCCGTTTATTTACAGCTAAAAGAAATGAAATTAACATATTTTTAGAAAATTTAAAAAAAATTCAGAAAATTGAAAAACTTAATGCAGCTTTAAATTGAATAATTTAAATTGAAATATTTCAATATAACTTATATATTCACTTTAACAAATAATCAGTAACATAATCATGATTATAAACTTGGGTGATAATTGGGAATTCCACTGTCTTGTTGTATTTACCTGACTGTTCGTTTAAACATGGATAATGTATCTGTTATGATATTGAATGACATTGATTGATTTGTAGGAACAGTAAATCGCTTTACAAAAGGTCAATCATATATGCCGTAATATTTCATCCTTTTCAATGGGGATGGGGGTAAGTTTGGTTTGCATATATCATGATGGGCCAGATAGATGCAGTATAATTTTGACATGACAATGTAATTCTAGATAACACTTGATAAATATATAACACAGATACCAGTTGAATTTTGATGTGCCAGATGTGCACATTTTGGAAAATCATTACTCATCAGTGACACTAAGACCAAAAAGTTTGATAAATAAAAAACATAAGCCAAACAGTTTAAATTTATTGAATCTAAAGTCCCAAAATTATATAAATCCAATTCCAGATAAGGAATGCTTTGCATGAAGGAACAGACCTTACTTTTGAATAAATTTGATAAACAAGTATACTTGTATCAGCGCTTTCACGCCATACTGACAAGCATGAAAAACTAATATTTACGATTGAGCTTTTGGTCTGTCAGTAAAATGTAGTGATACTGTCAGGCCTGTAGAATTTTTTATAGATCTTGACAGGGTAGTGTTAGTATGACATAGGCCTTAGTAAGTTTAATAAAATGCTACATAACAATCATAATATTGAGTGAGTACAAGCCTTAGTAGATTTTGATGTGACATCGTCAAACACGCCATAGCTCCTACAGAATTCATATATACATACTGCGAGAAGGTACAGGGCTAAATAGATACTGTTTTCGCTAGTAGAGGCTAAATAAGGTTTTGATTGGGCGGTATTTTGCTATAGTTCCTAGAAATCAGTGTTTCCTTGTAAGGATACTGTCAACCAAATATAAAGTTACATACGTGTGTATATTTTCAGCCCCGTATAAACTTCAGTAGATTTCGATGGATATTGTGCGTGAGCTATAACTCCTAGCAAACCATTATAATTTATATATTTCTCGCATATGTGTTTGATTTATCTCACTGAATGGGTGGTACGATATTTTTTCCATATCGCACCCCGCGTGCGCACGTGTAGCCTATCTCATTTGAACGGGGATTACATTTTTTCAATTGGCAAGGGTCATTATTTTGTGGGAAAAAATTATATGAAAACGACTTTTTTATGATGAATGACGATCTCGTGGTCAGATTTTTTTCATCTCGAAAAATGATGAAAAATCTGACCACTCGATGTCTTGACACAGTATAAGAGTATATGTACGATATTGATTTTGTTCGGCAAGTACCTGTTTACACAACAGCTTAAACATTTTATTTTATTGATGATATATCTCCTTTAAGCATTAATAAATACATCCAGTATTACTAAGAATGACTTATAGTAGACCTTAAACATCACAATTGTAGCAAGTTGTTGATTAAACACAAAATTCCTTATCCATTTTATGATTTAATTTCAACGGAATTAAGTTACAAATTTACAAATTTCAACAAAAAAACTAATCTCAAGAAAGCCAGGTCTGTAAAAATGGAGTCTCAAACAGGTAGGGAAAATCTCCTCGATGTGTGTGTGTGTGTGTGTGTGTGTGTGTGTGTGTGTTAATCTTTTTCCATACTTCATGAATTAAAACAGAAAAAATGTTGAGTGTGAAATACTATTAAATTGCTTTTAAGCATTTATCATTTTATTGGAAATTTACCAAACATAAGAAAACAAATTCTCAACTCATTGATTACTTTTTTTTCCCCGTTTAAAATTAATATTTCTTATTTTACTACAATAAACAAACAAACTTGACAGCTACCGTTATGTCTGTGAGAGAGTGGCTTCATATTACATACAACAATTTAACTGCGGAAGAATTGATGTCTCATACATTCATTTACAGACTATCCGTGCTGGCATTGTGTAAAACGAAAGTAAACTTCCCCTCGGCTAACAAAAGATTTTTAATTTGAAAAGGAATTATTTGCTTTCGACCAAAGCGTGGGACTTGCGCATTTGAAAGCAGAAGCAGTCTATTTCTCATCTATCAAAGTTGAACAATTTTAATTGAATATTGGAACATTGCTTATAAAAACACATCATGTAATTTCGTACCATGTGACATGAATTATCTAAACATAACTATTACCTTGATGATGTGAAAAGATAAGAATTGAGAATTCAACAAACTTGTCGTATTCACCATGGAGAATATATCTCTAATGATATGGAGCGAACTAAATAGATTTGTCGGAACAGCGGAGAAAGTTCTTATCAGAAGACGGCTATTTGAATTAAGAGATTTTATTGGCAATTGTAAAATAATTTCTAATAGAGGTTTATATCGCTTTATATCCAGTGGAAGTAAAATAGAAGGATTATCATTACCAGGAAGTGATCTCGATGTCATGTACATTTTCAAAGACATGTTTATATCGTGCCCTGATGATGTTTCTGTATCAAATACCGGAATCATAATGGATACAACCGATATTAAGCCTGGATTTGTTCGACTTCGTTGTCATGACAGGCTGATCAAAAATAAAGTTTTGTCCTTCGCACTGACTCCAACCATTAATGGTCTTACTTTGTCTAGTTTAATATTCCGTAACAGAGCTATTGATCTACTTCGGTATGTATTTCCAAATCCAGAAGGGCATGGACCATGTTTGACATTTAAACTTGAAGGTGAAATTGAAAATGATTTGTGTCTCTGTTTTCCGTGCAAGACCTGGCCTGAAGTAGCAGCTGAATGGATTGATAGATACAGAAAAAACAACTGGCCACCACCTAATTTAATTACAAAAATCATACATGATGGGTGCCTTGTTGTGCCCATAGGTAACCCGAATTCAAAAGAAAGCCACATGCAATGGCGAATATCTTTTTCAGTTGCAGAGAAAAAACTTGTTCATTCGATGAACCATACCCAGCTTCTTTGCTATGGTTTACTGAAACTGTATCTTAAACATGTGATCAATTCTAATCCACAAGTGAAAGATTTACTTTGTTCATATTTTCTCAAAACCTGTCTTTTTTATTGCATTGAAGAAGAAAATATTATCTGGAACAAAGAAAGTTTTCTCGATTGTTTTTGGACATGTTTTCGAAGAATAATCAAATGGGTAAGAGATGAATACTGTCCGAACTACTTCATCAAGGACAATAATATGTTTGAGGGTAAGGTTTCTGGTGAAAAGGGAAGAATATTATTGAGATATCTCGGTGAACTTTATCATGAGGGATTTTATAGTTTTTTGCAGATTCCTTGTTTATTAAGGTTACAGGTTTCTATCATAAGTAGACAAGTGCTTGATCAAGTCATGTTAACTGATGCAGAAAGGGAATATTTATGCGATGCCGAAATCTTAGACAGCCATTGGTTCATACTATCTATTGGAGAAAGTACAAAGTATTTTCAGTTCAGTGATGAAATTTTACAGACTACAACAAATGCCATTGACAAAGCATTACTTACAATCAACTATCATTATGCAGTTTCAGACTTCATACAGCTTCTATATAGACATATAGTCACAAATAAAACTAATAAAATCATTTACAAACAAAGGAAAGAGTTGAAATCCTTCATTTTACATAACTGTATGGACACTGACAAATGTACTGGAATGTTACTACTTGCCACGTTATGTTATCTAAACAGTGAATATAAGGAAGTGGTTACAATTGTTCAAAACATTCTGGAAAAATTAACATCCTATTCTTTTTATTTGGGACCATCGTATTGTTCAGTACGTGATAAGGAAGCTTATATTAATGGAGTATGTGGTAAAGGTTTGACTCTCAATGAAAAGCTTGCACGTTATATTTTAGCTAAAGATTATTTATGCGACATTAACAGTTGGTTTTATCCATCAGAAATAGCACTAGAAATTGATAAACATTCCGATACCGACATGGCTACATACATAAATCCGTGGGTATATTCTTATGTGATGCTGTTTCTTTCCTATCTCCATATGAATAGTGGAGAACGCATGAGCAACACTCTAAATGAACTATATATGACGGTTTATCATGGAAAAATAGTTCAAGTATCAGAAGATACTTTGGCAGTCTCTCTTCTTGAGAGATGTATTCAACTTTATGATTCCTGATACAAGAATCAACAAATATAGTGTAGTGTATACTAGTATTCAAAAATTAAGTTGTATGATTAACTTTTAGAATATGAAACATATTGTTATCAAAGTATGTTTGACACATCACACACTCTAGTCTTCATTATATAACTAATAATTTTTTTTTTTTTTTTTTTTTTTTTTTTGAACTTTGCTTTTCAGAATTGAACTACTTACAGATGTGCTAACGAAAACGTTTAACATCGGAAATTAGGTACTGATGAAATTGTGAATAAATACACTCCGTAACTTAACTAGTGATTGATGTTGTAATTGATTTTTCGCAATTTGGAACTTAACTATTGTTTTAAATGATTTTTTTTTTAAATTTGGACTTTGGAATTTTCTTCTGTTTTGTGTATCAAAATTTAACTACTGATAGATGGTTCGCAAATTTAATACAGATTGATATTTCTACGAATAGCTCGAAATTTTGAACTTAACTATGGATGGAAAAATAAGCGCCTCGCACGTAGGAACTGAACTACTGATGCATGTGAAAATGAATAGTTCGCAGGTGATTGTTGTGTTAATAAATACTTTGCACTTCAGAAATTATAAATACTGCTATATTTTTTAAAGAATACATCGCTTATTCTCAAAATAAATAAATAAACAAATAACGTCTTTTGTTTAACAAAGAAGTTTCTGTATATGTATAGTCATATGAATAAAGGCGAGGTTTTAAAATTATTTGACTTTTATTCCTTCTGTTTTGATTACTTTTAACCATCCGGTTTTTCATAACTTGTCTTTCACAGATACTTAGAGATTATTAAAACTAGGATGGAAATTCTGAATTTGAAAAAAAACAACAAAGATCTTATGTTCTTATTGTCCACTACACAGTCTTTTTTCAATATTAAAATACTTATCAATTATAAAGGTGGTAATAATGTTTACTTCCCTTTATTTTCTATAACGACCATTTTAATCAGTATAATAATCACTGGTTTAGTTGCTTGTGTAACAGAAGGGAGAAAAATGCAGGGATCGAACCGGGGATCAAACCCGTGACCTCCCGCACTATAAACGAGTGCTTTAACAACTGAACTACCCAGACCGCTACTACATTCCTCCCCTGTTATTCTTGAGTTTCCCATGGTCCTATGGGAAATCTCGCCCCAAATTCCCTCGGATGGACTTGATATATCTCAATCCATCACTTCCGATGGTCACACTGGCCACCAAACTGTAACAGGACGGAGAAAAATGCAGGGTCGGACCATGAATCGAACCCGGGACCTCCCGCACTTTAGACGAGTGCTCTATCAGCTGAGTTAACCAGACCACCACACTTGTTTAAAAGGAATGACTTATTTATTGAGTACACAGTTCAAAAAGGCCTCTTGTTTTCGCCGGGTACTCTACTTTCCTCGATCATTTTAGAGATGATCGCAATTGTATACATTCGAATCTTAACTTTTTCTCTCTATATAAGGTATTTATCTCTTGTTTTCAACGTATTGCTCTGTCAATCATATAATATATAAATAGTAAATAGTGAGGGAAATTTGAAAAATTGTCTCTCTGAAGAAATCTTATCTCCCGAGACGACCGGCTATTTAATTTATTATGTCGATCAAAAAGGGATTTTTTTACCCTTCTTTTCAGATGTTTTACAAAATACGTAAAACTGCATCTGATAAAGAGTTGAGTTTTGTAACGGTGTTTAACGTCCCAGTCAAGAATATTTCACTTATATCGAGACGTCGCCAGCTATATGCAAAAGTGCAGAAATTTTGCATATGCGTTGCGCTGATGGCATTATGAAGCAGGGTTCTTTATCGTACCACGCCGTGACACGGGACCTCGTTTACTTCAAGTTCCCATCCGAAAAAAACCGTGACTTTCATTTCGTAATGCCGAGAGCTTGGCGAAAGAACAGCCACTACCCACTTTCAAGTCTTGGGTCAGAACCGGCCGGGGATCGAACCCACGGCCTCCCACTCGCATCTGATAAAGAACTGTAGAAGTTACTGGTCTATAGCTTACGTAATCTTAAGTAGGATTACTCGGTAGTTTCCGTGATGGGCATTCGTAAGTTTCCGTGTCTAGCGATGAACACTGCGCTATTTCATGGCTGTTAAGGTGCTAACTCACTGAGTCAGTATCCTACAGACAAGTATATAACTCCCTGAGCCACATATTTTTCACACTAGGTGAACCAGTCAATTCTTTATACTCTTATAAGAAAGCATTGTTTTAAAGTCTGAGGTATGACCTGGCTCGGCTTGGTACGAATTACCTCCCGCTCTTGAGACAAACCCTCTAAAACTATAACCCGCAAGACAGTATCAGCCATCAATGAATGCGAAAGTCTTATTCACTTCAAAAAATTTTAAGTGAATAAAGCAGGTTTTAAGAAATGTCACATAATATAAAAATATTTTAAACTGTATAACAAATTATCAATTTGACCTCTATATTTGAGCAGTGGGTGCTGTTCCTTCTACTCTCTTGATTACAACCTCTTAAAGGAAGACCATAGTGTATTATAGTTTGTAAGTTTGCTTTATAAATGTCAGCTGTTTTCTCTGGGAACTCTAGTTTTCTCAAGCATCTTGGAACTGGCTGCATCAATAAAAGTTAAAAAATTGTGACAAGAGTAGGGTATAAACATTATTACTCAAATTTTCCAGTCCTTAAATATATCTTTCTGAGAGTTTATTTTAACGTTCCCGCAATTCAAACCATTAAAAAATCTGCTACCTTACCATTAAAAAAAAATCTGCTACCTTACCATTAAAAAATCTGCTACCTGACCATTAAAAAATCTGCTTCCTTACCATTAAAAATCTTCTGCTACCTTACCATTGAAAAAATCTGCTACCTTACCATTAAAAAATCTGCTACCTTACCATTAAAACATTAAAAAATCTGCTACCTTACCATTAAAAAATCTGCTACCTAACCATTAAAAATGTGCTACCTTACCATTAAAAAAAATCTGCTACCTTACCATTAAAAAATCTGCTTCCATTAAAAAATCTACTACCTTACCATTAAAAAAAATCTGCTATCTTACCATTAAAAACCTGCTACCTATCCATTAAAAAAAATCTGCTATCTTACCATTAAAAAATCTGCTACCTAACCATTAAAAAAATTTGCTATCTTACCATTAAAAAAACTGCTACCTTACCATTAAAAAATCTGCTACCTTACCATTAAAAAACCTGCTACCTTACCATTAAAAAATCTGCTTCCATTAAAAAATCTGCTACCTTACCATTAAAAAAATCTGCTACCTTACCATTAAAAAAATCTGCTACCTTACCATTAAAAAATCTGCTACCTTACCATTAAACATTAAAAAATCTGCTACCTTACCATTAAAAAATCTGCTACCTAACCATTAAAAATGTGCTACCTTACCATTAAAAAAATCTGCTACCTTACCATTAAAAAATCTGCTACCTTACCATTAAAAAGTCTGCTACCTTACCATTGAAAAATCTGCTACCTTACCATTAAAAAATCTGCTACCTTACCATTAAAAATTCTGCTACCTTACCATTAAAAAATCTGCTACCTTACCATTAAAAAATCTGCTACCTTACCATTAAAAAATCTGCTACCTTACCATTAAAAAAAGCTCCTACCTTACCATTAAAAAATCGGCTACCATTAAAACATCTGCTACCTTACCATTAAAACATCTGCTACCTTACCATTAAAACATCTGCTACCTTACCATAAAAAACCTGCTACCTTACCAGTAAAAAATCTGCTACCTTACCATTTAAAAAAAATCTGTTACCTTACCATTAAATAATCTGCTACCTTACCATTAAAAATCTGCTACCTTACCATTAAAAAACCCGTACCTTACCATTTAAAAAAAATCTGCTACCTTACCATAAAAAATATCTGCTACCTTACCATTTAAAAATCTGCTACCTTACCATTAAAAAAATCTGCTACCTTACCAGTAAAAAATCTGCTACCTTACCATTAAAAATCTGCTACCATACCATTAAAAAATATGTACCTTATCATTTAAAAAAAATCTGCTACCTTACCATTTAAAAATCTTCTGCTACCTGAACATTAAAAAATCTGCTACCATTAAAAAATCTGCTACCTTACCATTAAAAAATCTTCTGCTACCTTACCATTAAAAAAACTGCTACCTTACCATTAAAAAATCTGCTACCATTAAAAATGTGCTACCTTACCATTAAAAAATCTGCTACCATTAAAAAATCTGCTACCTTACCATTAAAAAACCTGCTACCTTCCCATTAAAAAATCTGCTACCTTACCATTAAAAAATCTGCTACCTTATCATTAAAACATCTGTTACCTTACCATTATAAAATCTGTTACCATTAAAAAATCTGCTACCTTACCATTAAAAAACCTGCTATCTTACCATTAAAAAATCTGCTACCTTACCATTAAAAAACCTGCTACCTTACCATTAAAAAATCTGCTAAAATCTGCTACCTTTCCATTAAAAAATCTGCTACCTTACCATTAAAAAATCTGCTACCTTATCATTAAAACATCTGTTACCTTACCATTAAAAAATCTGTTACCTTACCAATAAAAAATCTGTTACCTAAAAATCTGTTCTGTCTCACACAGAACACGGTTGGGCACACGGTTCCAATACGGTATACTCGGTAATACACGGGTTGACTGGTACGAGTATTGTGCTCCAACCGTGCCTGGGGATGAGTTGGTACGATTTAGACTCGAATGTAGCACGAGTATGTACGAACAAAGCACGGATATACTCGGTCAAGCAAGGTTTCTCACGGTTTGAACACGAGTTGCAAACGATTTTGATACGATTGTTGTACGGTTCCAAGTACGGTCTAGTACGGTCTGTTACGGCCTAGTACGATTAAACACGACTTTTACGCGATTAACTAGACATTTACAGGGTTTACATACGATCCCACCGACTTTTGTTGGAGTTATGCTCGAATTATCACACATTCGTGTATGTTTTGATATATACGATTTATATCCGATATTGACACGGTTGAGCTCACTCGTGGAGTGGACTTCATGTGTGGTTGTATATACGGTCTCGCACGGTCTCGCACGGTCTCACACGGTCTCTCACGGTCTTGTACGATCGCTAATACGACCATACACGGACATGGCACCCGTGCCAGTTTTTTAAAAGTTTCAAAAATTATACACGGCTTTCACGGATATACTCGAATGGCCCGACTGTAACTCGGATAAGGCCACGGTTGGTTCGGTTGTATGTACGGTTTACACGGGTGGCCAACCGTATAAGCCGTGTGTTCTGTGTGAGACAGGCTTTAGCATTATTTTAACATCATGTTTGATCATAGCCGGAAATCATGATACATTTATTATTGTAAGCTAGGTAAATTCTTTTGACTAACAGCAATTCTTCAAACACTCATTTTGATGCTTAACACCCCTTATCATGTTTTGTGGTTTGTTATAAAGACAAATTTGGCAGTTACAATTAGCTGAAGCATTTTGATCGGTCAAGTATTCAACTTTGATAAATAGCAAGTTAACCTTGAAGTGTGAAGGGGTGTAAAAAACCATTTGATTGACGTTAGATGACTTCAATGTAGCCAGAAGCTATATATATAATGGACAATTGATCAGGGGATAAAGGCCATTATATCTATGAAAAGTATTTAATTATATGCTATTAAAATTGTTTTCAATTCTTTGAAGAAGACTTTAATCCTTTAAGTTTGATTTTAGGAAGGAAATCAAGTATGTTTAGGATAGTAAGTCTTGACTAAGAGTTGGAGTATTCTGGCCCCCCCCCCCTCTCTCTCTCTCTCTCTTTGGAAATGAATTCCTGGAGTTTTTTTTTTAATTTCTTAATTTTTCATCACTTTATTGAAATTTCAATTATGAACCAGAGAATATACAATTGCGGGGTAGGGATCTCCAATATTTAAAAGTTAAACATGCACATAGCACCATACAAGGGAATGACCCTATATTATTATCACTCTATTCAACTTATCAAAAGGAACCAGAAATTGTACAGTGTAGGGATGGAGATCTCGACAAATTAGAAGTTATGCATGTACATAGCACCACCCAGCCCCATCCTACAGTTCTTTATTATTATTACTATATTCAACTTATCATGAGGAAACAGAAAAAAATACATAGTTAAAGGTGGGGATCTCAAACAATCAAAACTTATAAATGTACATAGCACCACCCAGCCCACCCTCAAAGTGGGGAATGAATTTGGGTGTCCTTAATTGTTATCACTCTATAAATAAATTTATCAAAAGGAACCAAAAATTATATAGTTTAGTGGTGGAGATCTCAATATGTTAAAAGTTATTAATATACATAGCACCACCAAGTCCAACCTCAAAGTGGGGAATGACCTTAGTCGTTCTTAATTGTTATCACTCTATTCAACTTATCATAAGGAACCAGAAAGTATATAGTTTAGTGGTGGGGATCTGAACCGGTTAAAAGTTATATAATACATAGCTCCACTCAGTCCCATCCAACAGGAGAAAATTGACCTTAGGTGTCTTTCTTTAAAGGTTTCAATCTTTCCATTTTATCAAAAAGAATCAGAAAATATATAGTTTAGGGGTAGGGATCTCAACAGTTTAAAAGTTATGATAAAGTTCCACCTGGCACCACCCCTTAGTGGTAACCCAGGGTAAAATGTTTTATATGAATCAATGCGCCTTTAGATGCTGATTACAAATAAATATGGTTTCATAGTATACAGTATTTATGACACAGTTTGTGATTTTTGTTTCTAAGACCCCGCGCATTTGATCCTCCCCGATGAACCCTTGAGAATTAAAATCCCGGATAATACAACTCCCACAGTACAGGAAACTACCCATAAATTTGAACGAGATGGATTTATGTGTCTAGGAGGAATCCTGCGGACAAAAAGTGATCAGGTGAAAATATTAATAATAACTAGAGATTGTAACTGGGATACCAGTTACGTATGATTCCCCACCATCCATAATCTATATATTGTCTAAAATATACACCTGCTGATGGACTGATCTCGAGATGGATTGATAGTATCTATTACTAGTAATCGAAAGCTGACTAAGAGAAAGGGCGGAAGACAAGTTAATTTAAAGTTAACATCGAATTGTACAATTATAATTCAAGTAGTATTCATTTTAATATATATTTTCATTCCCTCATACCCCATTGTTGCAACAATGTTTTTTTGTTAAAAGAAACCAATTGATCACGGGAGTCCGAATCTGCATGTATAAATTTATAATTCGAAATGTATGTAAATTATACAAGTTTAATAGATCAGAATCATGCGTTCTGTCTTCTGACATAGGTCCTATCCATTAAATTGGCAATTCTATTAGCTGGTGTATTTTGATTGGACAGGTATTCAACTTTGATTGATAGCAAATCTATTTCACGAACTGTGAGGTGTTTAACCAACAAATTTGATTGACATGTGTCATGACTGTGAAGTTGCCATAACCTACATATTAATGGATAATTGACAAAGAGATTAAAGCAATTATCCATATCAAAACATGTAATAATGCTATTGAATTTGTTTACAATTCTTTGAATAGGAATTTAATCCTGTAAACTTGCCTTAAGAAATGAAATCAAGTATGCCATAAGATAGTGTTTCTTGACTGAGGGTGGGTGTTAAGAATTCTGGCTTCCCACCCCTACCCTCTCTTGAAAATGATTTCCTGGAGGTTTTTATCACTCTTTTCAAAAGTCCATAATAAACAAGAAAATATACAGATGAGTGGAAAGGATTTTAACTATTTAAAAGCTATACATGTACATAGCACCACCCACAGTGGGAAATGACCTTAGGTGCCCTTTATTAATATCACTCTATTCAACTTTTCATAAGGAACCAGAAAATACATAAATTAGGGGTGGGGATTTCAATAGTTTAAAATTAACTTAGCACCACCCAGCCCTACCCTTCAGTGGGAAAGGACCTTAGGTGTCTTTGATTAGTGTCATTCTTTTCATTTTATCATTAGCAACCAGAAAATATATACTTTAGGGATGGTGATCTCATTAGTTTATGAGTTATGACAAAGCCCTATATATGGTTTTATAGCACACCGCAAAGTGTTTAAGGAAAAATTGGTGATTTTTGTTTTTAAGACCCCATCTTCCTGTCCCTCACCCAATAAATACCCATGGATGTAAAACTTTAATGGTGCAGGAACCTATCCTAAAATTTTGAACGAGAATGAATGATGCGTTTAACTTGTTTGGCAGTGCTGATAAAAATTTGATATATTTTTAACAATTTAATACATAGTAACTGAGAATTTATGAAGAACAAATTATGTATGTGAGAAAGAGGTTAGTCACTTAATTAACATGTAGTTCATTAACATTCAATCATTTTTGTTTAGTGCTTAACTGTATACATTAATTCAGATTACCCATTTTTTTCGGGCGCTCATATATCTGAGAAACTGAATAAGAAATAAGAAGATTCTGTAAGAGTTATCTATCTTTGTACGTATTGGACAGAAAGATGTTTGGAATTAAATTACGCAATTTACACACACCGACCGCTGAGCCGTCGAGATAGAAAAAAATTTGATCATTTATCCATATCTACCAAGATAGCAGATTGTTGGTACCAAATTTCATCGAAACCCATCATACCGTTTCCGAGTTCTGCACCGGACAATTTTAAGGAAGAAAAAAAATTATAAAAATAATAATAATAATAAGAAGAAGAAGAAGAAGAAGAAGAAACAGAACGAAAACAATATGATTCCCCACCTTTGGGTGGGGAATCATAATAATGAAGAACCGGAAACGGAAGAAAAGCAATAAGTCTTCCAACATGTAAGGTGGAAGACTTAATAACAAGACATTGTCAGTGTGCATGGACACTTGGCTACAAGTCTCCCAACGCTATATCATTTATTGTATTATGTACCTACCAAGTTTCAACATGATCTGTCAAGTTTTAAGAGAGGAAATAACTGCTTAATGAAAAATATGTTGTTGGAGGGGTATTAAACTCTCATAAATATAGCTCTTGTTTGCGAATTGCGAAAAAATATTAATATCACACCTTTAGATGATAGTAGTTATATCTGTAGATAATGACTTTCCATTCCTGAGATAAATGTCGGACAAAATTTGGGCTGAAAAAGGCGGAGGAAAAAAATAATAAAAGAAAACGGTACAGAAGCAATAAATCTCTCCCCCCCCACCCAACTTTTCAAGTAGGTGGGAGACTTAATAATTATAATAATAATAATAATTATAATAATAATAATAATTATAATAATAATAATAATAATAATAATCATTTATCATCATCATCATCATCATCATAATCATCATCATCATCATAGAGACCCGGAAAAGAAAGAACCGTCAACTGCTTATATAATTCTAAAACCGTCAACTGCTTATATAATTCTAAAACCGTCGACTGCTTATATAATTCTAAAACCGTCAACTGCTTATATAATTCTAAAACCGTCGACTGCTTATATAATTCTAAAAACGTCAACTGCTTATATAATTCTAAAACCGTCGACTGCTTATATAATTCTAAAACCGTCGACTGCTTATATAATTCTAAAACCGTCAACTCCAAGTTATATAATTCTAAAACCGTCAACTGCTTATATAATTCTAAGACCGTCGACTGCTTATATAATTCTAAAACCGTCGACTGCTGATATGACGGTTGGATTTATTTTGGATTTAAAACTTTTATGGTTTGTCAATTTTGATAAATTTCGATAATCGAGTGCCTGTAAAGTATACCATCGTTGTTGGTTCGAACATGATCGAACCGGAAGTGAGAAAAGTCTATAAATCTATCTTATAACATTAAATAGACCGAGTAATTGCGATCTTTATCTGTGACATAGCGGAAAAATGGATTACAACACTTTACAAACCGCTACAAGTGGTGCGAAAGTAAAACAAACAATTCTCACGTATCACATTAATTGGTGGTTTATATGTAACAATACCTGTTAAATTCTGATGTGCCATATGTGCACATTTTGGAAAATCATTACTCATCAGTGACAATAGGGGCCGAAAAGTTTGATAAAAAAAAACATAAGCCAAACAGTTGACAAATAATGAAACTAAAGTTCCAAAATTAGATAAATCCAAATCCAGCTAATGAATGCTTTGCATAAGGAAACAGACCTTAGTTTTAAAATAAATTTCAAAAATTAAGACGACTGAAAATTTTGTTAAATGGTATATTTTCTGACAGCACAAAGTACTACCTACTGTTTTAAATGTTATTATATTTCCATTACGTTACACTGCAAAGTTTTGTAGGAAGGTTAGTATTTACAAGTCAGGTTGTGTGGCTTCAAATGGGAAAACTAAAGAAAGATATTTTTATTTATTTATTTAAATGCATAGTGTTCTATACCTTAGATCTTTAAGATGTAGCATTTTGGAACAAATGGTATTTAAAATAAAAAACATAGATTGAACTTCAATTGCAAACCCTAGGTATTTTTAAAAGTTTCTGTATACATGTAATTTTAATCTGTAAATTTGTGTCTCATTAAAGTAACATAAGAATTGTCTTTAAATTTATGACAATGGAACCTGCCAGTGTACCACGTGATCATTACCTCAATGTTTTCAGCGGAATGAAATGGATAACGTTAACGTTAAATATTCCCGAAAAAACGTCTTTATTACGGGAAAAATTCACTTTGAGTGGAGTAATGGTGTTTTACGCCCCAGTCAAGATTTTTTCACTAATTTTGAGGCGGTCAGTTATTGTCGGATGGTAGAGGAAACCGGAGTACCCGGAGAAAACCACCGACCTTCGGCAAGCGAACCGACAAACTTTCTCACACTAGGATCTGTCCCGAGTGGGATTCGAACCCAGGCGGTGAGAGGCACTGTGATCCGTAAGCGCGCGCTTTAGACCACTCGGCCACCGAGGCACCCAAACTTCACTTTATGCGATTTCATTGTCAATAGAAATAATTGTCCTGCACTTGTAAGCGCTATGTGCTACCACGTGGTGTTCTGAGGAATTCCATTCTCAATAAAACACTGTAATAGGCACAGGACATTTTGTCCAGGTGAGCAATATAGTCAACGGGCCTCTTGATTTATTTTCCTATTCAGTGTCAATGACAAAATATCATGTATAAAGTGTTTTACATGTCACAAATAAATTTCTCGTGACAGTTACAACTTAATCATTGAATTATAAGTACTAATTAACTGTTGACGTCAGTATTTAACACAGATATCATACTTATTTGCATAATTTGCCCATTAATTAACATACAGCCATTTAAAGGGAAGTAAAACATACACAACACCATCCATAGTCTGTGCTGTGAAACTGTAATTGTTGATATGACGCCAAACAACAATTAACCAATCATTCATTCTACTGTTGTCAAACTGTAATTGTTGATATGACGTCAAACAACAATTAACCAATCAGCCATTCTACTGCCGTGAAACTGTAATTGTTGAAATAACATCAAACAACAGTTAACCAATCAGCCATTCTACTGCTGTGAAACTGTAATTGTTGATATGACGTCAAGTACAAATTATCCAATCTGTCATTCTACTGTCGTGAAACTGTAATTGTTGAAATGACGTCAAACAACAATTAACCAATCAGCCATTCTACTGCCGTGAAACTGTAATTGTTGATATGACGTCAAACAACAATTAACCAATTAACCATTCTACTGCTGTGAAATGAATTGCTTATATGACGTCAAACAACAATTAACCAATCAGCCATTCTACTGCTGTGAAACTGCAATTGTTAAAATGACGTCAAACAACAGTTAACCAAACAGCTATTCTACTGCCGTGAAACTGTAATTGTTGAAATGACGTCAAACAACAATTAACCAATCAACCATTCTACTGCTGTGAAACTGTAATTGTTGATATGACGTCAAACAACAATTAACCAATCAACCATTCTACTGCTGTGAAACTGTAATTGTTGATATGACGTTAAATAACAATTAACCAATGAGCCATTCTACTGCTGTGAAACTGTAATTGTTGAAATGACGTCAAACAATTATTAACCAATCAACCATTCTACTGCTGTGAAACTGTAATTGTTGAAATGACGTCAAACAACAATTAACCAATCAGCCATTCTACTGCTGTGAAACTGCAATTGTTGAAATGACGTCAAACAACAATTAACCAATCAGCCATTCTACTGCTGTGAAACTGTAATTGTTGAAATGACGTCAAACAACTATTTACCAATCCACCATTCTACTGCTGTGACAATGTAATTGTTGATATGACGTCAAACAACAGTTAACCAATCAGCTATTCTACTGCTGTGAAACTGTAATTGTTGATATGACGTCAAACAACAATTAACCAATCAGCCATTTTACTGCTGTGAAACTGTAATTGTTGAAATGACGTCAAACAACAATTAACCAATTAACCATTCTACTGCTGTGAAACTGTAATAGTTGATATGATGTCAAACAACAATTAACCAATCAACCATTCTACTGCTGTGAAACTGTAATTGTTGATATGACGTTAAATAACAATTAACCAATGAGCCATTCTACTGCTGTGAAACTGTAATTGTTGATATGACGTTAAATAACAATTAACCAATCAGTCAAACTGTACTTATGATGTGCAGCATTCTTTTTCGATGTACTAATGCGGTTCTTTGTGCTTAGGCCGCGGCAACCTCTCAACCCCACTAACTTAGCTCGCCGAAAGCGCGTAGTTTTTTCAAGGCACTCTGGTTTGTTCCACATTCCTAAAGTGACCTTCTCATTATAAGTGAAAGAATTCTGACTGGCGCGTAAAACACTTTACAAATTTTAATCTTATACTGCTACGTTTTCGTATATATCATTAAGGTTTTTAAAAAAGGTTACACATTAAAGATACTTGTGTCTTACCCTATTATAAGGTCTTGATGACATTTGTTGAGACGTAAATAATTTACTGTCTTTTGTCTAATAAATCACTTCATTGTAAACACAAAACACATAGGCTTTTTAACAACAAATAGTATTTTTAAATCACGCTACTATCTTACTTTATCAACCAACAGTTCAAATGGCGTGGGTTAAGGCCACCTTAAAAAAAATAATAAATAAATAAATAATTTAGAAATAAAAGAAAGGATCTTTTTTACCACCCTTTTCGCCTGTTTCAACATGGTATCCTAACTTCTAAAATCAATTTATATTGGAGGTTACTGGTGTAACATTTCGCAAATTCCTTAAACATATGCCTCTGACGTTCAAAATCGTAGTGATAATTTCAAATACCGATCTTGAGTATAATTCAATGGATGATGTCAACGACGTTTTTCGGATGTCTCAAAACACAGTCCCGTGTCCCGATACATTCTAACGTACACAATGTTAATATAGAACCCATTATGTAATTGATTATACACCTTCATTAGATGTTTATTTTTTTTTTAGATATAGGAGACTGGTTAATATTAGAGATATTCTCTAGTTCCAGAATCCTATGAATTTTTATTTGTAATCGTGTTAAATGTATTACATTTAATTAAATAAATATTGTTTTAAACTAGAACCCATGCGAAGGAAATATCGTAATTCCGATTTAAGAAAAGTAATTTAAGCGATAGGACCCTGGAGTTTTCGACTTTGCATATTCGAATTTTCGCTCTTGTCAGTCTTGACATTATTCAGCGTAATTAGGTCGAAGAACGAAAATTGAAATATGCCTTTTAAAATAAAACTTTACTGAATTTCTTTTGTAGAGTAAGATTAAGTGCAGGCCACAAACACACACGTAAATGGACAATACGAAGTTCGGATCTGACGACTTGGAAAGCTTAGCAAACAAAATTAATTATCCTAGTTAACCCGAATTTAATGGCCGTTAAGGTGTCCTGAATTTGACAAAACAGCAAACATAAATGTCATTGTCAACATAAAGTAATGAGGCGATGCATAAAAAAAAAAATAATAAAAAAATTATATACATGTATATATAGTTTGATCTTTTTTCTCTTTCACTGGCGGCAATTGATTTCATCGCGGTTTTTTTTTTTTTTTTTTTTTTTTTTTTTTTTTTTTTTTTTTAAATTAAAATCTTTAAAAATCTTTAAAAACGAGAAAAAAAATCTGAACATTATAGTTTGGAAAAATTGTTGTCTTTATAATCTATGGGTGCAACAAATCTTTACAATTTTTAAACATTTTATTGATGTTGTAGTGTTGTTTCACGCTACATCAGCAATTTTCCGCAATTCCGCAAGGTGATTAATCTCTGGGATTTATCTCATTATAAGAACAAGGTCGTATATGTGTGAGATCGGCAATTGTTTATTATGTCTACCGTGTACTAGCGCGCACTAAACAGCGCCACAGACGGGAACACCACTCCGAAAGTTCATTGTCCTGACTCCGGGTGAAGCAGTCGATACCCTGTCCTCTGAATGCCAAACCCCAGGGGAGGAAGCAGTATCTAAAATTTTAATTTTATATATGTCTCGGTCGCGGTTCGAACCGACGACTTTGAATGCGAGTATTTTTATTGTGTGCTAATTTTTAATGCCTGGTTTTGAATGTTTGACCAATGTGATGTGCTAATTTTGAATGCCTGATTTTTGTCATGTGCTTATTTTGAATGTCTGATTTTTGTCATCTGTTAATTTTGAATGCCTGATTTCTCTTAAATACCTGATTTCACGATGTGTTAATTTTGAATGCCAGATTTTTTTTCATGCGTAATTTTGAATACCCGATTTTTGTCATGTGTTAATTTTTAACGCCGGAGATTTTTCAAGTGTTAATTTTAAATGCCTGATTTTTGTCATGTGTTAATTTTGAATGCCTGATTTTTGTCATGTGTTAAATTTGAACGCCGGAGATTTTTCAAGTTTTAATTTTAAATGCCTGATTTTTGTCATGTATTTATTCTGAATACCTGATTTTTGTCATGTGTTGATTTTTAACACCGGAGATTTTTCATGTGTTAATTTTAAATGCCTGATTTCTGTCATGTGTTAATTTTGAGTACCTGATTTTTGTCATGTGTTAATTGTGAATGTTCGATTAGTGTCATCTTGCTAATTTTGAATGGCTAATTTGTGTCATCAAACGGAAATTGTAAATCGAATAATTATATGAGACAGTTGCTGAAAATCTCGACGAAGTTGGCGTTTAAACCACTGTTATTGTTTTTATCCATTACAAAAAGAACTCCAACTTGTTGTGATAAAGAATCGTTACTTCCTGATTGCCTTTTCTCAAGTGAGCTACACTGTCTTATTTTTTTTTTAACTAACTCATCAACTTTTCCTGTCAAGTAGACATGGCGGCGTTTGTGTTGTTTCTTTACTTGTTTGTGTAACTATTTTCAAAAGAAGAAAAAGGGAAATAATAAATTGGTTGGTTGAACATTGTTTTACGTCACAACAGCACAACAGCAACTTTTCAACTATTCGTGAGGAGAACTTTTTTTTTTTTTATTAATCTCGAGGATTAATCCTAACACAATAACATAATTTCATGCGGTGTGTGAGTACTTATAGCGACATTTGAAGTGCTAGTAGTGCACTTGTTCATAATATGTTGCAGATAAACATGACAGACCGCTTAGTCCATTATACTGGTACCGAGCCAACCAGTAAAGTCCTACGACAAGGGGGGGGGGGGGGAGGGTGCTCGGTGGCCGAGAGGTCTAAAGCGCGCGCTTACGGATCACAGTGCTTCTCACCGCCTGGGTTCGAATCCCACTCGGGACAGATCCTAGTGTGAGAAAGTTTGTCAGTTCGCTTGCCGAAGGTCGGTGGTTTTTCTCCGGGCACTCCGGTTTTCCTCCATCATCCCAGAACTGACCGCCTCGAAATAAGTGAAAGATTCTTGACTGGGGCGTAAAACACCATTACTCCACTCCACTCCTACAACAAGGAAAATCCTGTTGCATTTGCGGTCGACCGGAGTAGAACCTACAGCGGTATGTCGCCTTGCGTTTGAAGGTTTACGATTAAACCATTCAGGCAACAGCGGTCTCAGGTAAAAGAAGTTGTTGAAATGCTGTTGAACGTCGCATCAGCAATTCTTCAGCTACTCGCGACGAGGGCTAGATCATTAATCTCTATGGAATAATCTATGAACAAGTTCGTGTATGCGTGTGATGTGCGAGAATATATTATGGTCTGCTGTGTATGGTGTTCTGTTAGGGCCAAATTGGCATTTTCGCTGCTTCGCTCCTTCGACCTGAACGCAAAGAAGCGAAGTTGCAAAGTTACGATAGCGAAGGGGCGAAGGAGCGAAGATACGATGGCAAAGGAGCGAACTTGCTTCTTCAACGTCGTATCTACGCTACTTCGCCATCGTATCGTCGCAACTTCGCTTCTTCGCGTTTAGGTCGAAGAAGCAAAGGAGCGACAATGCCAATATTGCCCTAACACAACACCTTAACATTCAAACAAATCATAGTTACCTTCCTCCGCCATATTTGTTAACAATCATGGTACATTTGGCATGCGCACGTTGAAACTTCCGAACACGAAGTTGCGAAGAAGCGAAGTTTATGAAGATACGATGGCGAAGAAGCGAGGTTGCGAAGATACGATGGCGAAGGAGCGAAGTTTTAAAGGCGAAGGAGCGATGGTACTATCGCTCCTTCGCCATAGTATCTTCGCTCTTTCGCCATCGTATCTTCGCTCCTTCGCCATCGTATCTTCGCTCCTTCGCCATCGTAACTTCGCAACTTCGCGTTCAGGTCGAAGGAGCGAAGCAGCGATATTGCCAGTTTGGCCCTAACAGAACACCATAGCTGTGTACTAGCGCACAGTCAGGGTGGGACTTTGGTTATGTGCTAACTCATCGAGTCATTATGTCACAGCAAAGCATGCCACTCCCTCAGTCAATTATCCTGGCCCCAGATGAACCATTAAATACTATGTCCTCTTAATGCAGAGTGCCAGGCGAAGAAGCAATATGTACAATTTATGACCCGGCCGGGGTTCGATCTCATGACCACCCGCTCTCGAGGCGGTCACTCTTCCACTGAGCCATCGAGGCGGTCCCAAGGTAAATAGGTGACAGCTGCATGCGTTTTAAAACTTGAGTTACACTGACCTTGATCTGTCAGTAACATGTACCATTAACTTCACTAAGCGTTGAATGAATAAATATGAGTTTAAGTTTTATTTATATAATACTATTTCGTATAAAATGCATGTGCAAATTCTCGTGTACATTTATAAATTAAGCAGTGACATATCAATTACTTGACTTTTAATTTATGTACTTGGTACGTCTTTCCGGAGGGCTTTAACAGGCATATTATGTTAATTATTTAAATTTCACTTTCTTTTACTTTTAAACCGATACATTTAACTGAAGAACGGTAGATGACGTTATGATTTATGTTAGAAATTCATCACTTTTTAAAACATGTGTTTTTCATTGTGAAATGAACGTAAGATGGTGGTAAATTTCATGTGTAGATTTTATCAACATACATGTATTTAACTTCAAATGCAGGAAATAAAATGAACAGTTCAGCATGTGTAAATGAAAGCAATTTAACATGTTAACTTGACCTTTTAGTTGAATATTTAAATAGCAATGATGGATTAAGCGATGTTAAGAAAATTCAATAATTTATATTTAAGATATTAAGTTTTAAAAACAATTTGTGCATCTAGCTTCTGAAATTAAAATCGGTCGCAATTTGATTGCAATTGCATGATTTCAACAAAGGGTCATAATAGCAAGGTCAATCATGTCGAGTTATTGTACAAATTAATCATGGGAAGAGAACATAAAAATAATAAGGAAACGACTTCGTCATTTTTGTTGGTACTTAATCGTAATATCACGCCTGAATGCACAGAACTGTCTTCAATTTACATGAATAGAAAAAAGGGATGTTAAATACGTGGTAATTGTGTCACTTCATTGTATTATGTGTAAACATCTCAACGTATTTGCATACAGTTGTTGATAGAAAAAAAAACTATCTTTATTTTGGAACTGACACACAAAGTTGCAAAAATATGGAGCGACAGATACAAGATGAGTTTTTCAGGTAAGTTATTTTTTATTATTTTTATATAAAAAAGTATTATATATTCGATGGATAGAAATGACAGCACGTGGGCCGAATAACCTGCCTTTCACTATTGATCTGAAATTTTATATTTAGCTTGTACTAAGTTGTAGATATTCCGATTTAAAGGAAACAAAACTCATTCATCGGTTTGTCAATGGTCCTTGCCATTATGATGGCCTTTAAATTGGGTAATTTTGGGATGATTAGAGAAACCGGCGTATAAGGAGACAAACACCTATTTGTGGCAAGCGAAATGACAAACTGTGACATTATAATCTGTCCGAAAAGGCGGTGAGAGGTACTGCGATATGTAAGCCGACCTATTAAACCACTCGTGTTTTCTCCTTGATGGCGGTGATTAAGGTTTCGATACCTGACCAAGATGTAAAAATAGTGTAAGTTGTTCTTCCCGCATGCTGATGGATCCTTACTGAGATAACCAATGTGTCATCAAAACTGACCTTGGGCCTAATGTATGTATATTCATTGAAAGCATGCTGATTGAATGGTGTATTAACCTTGATTTAATTACATTTTGAAATTTGTGTCAGTTACGAGTGGAGTTACAAAATTTGCCCCCCCCCCCCCCCGACTATCGTCACACGGACTTAGATTTAATGTATCATCCTAAGTCATTAGTGTTGGCATCGCAAAAAAATAAATAAATAAATAAATAAAATAAAAAAAAAATAAAAGAAAGAAAGAAGGAAAATAATGATAATAAAATAAATAAATAGAATATAATAATAATAATAATAATAATAATAACTAATGAATTAAATATATATAAAAATGATAAAAATTCATAAAATAAATAAAATCAAATTAAAATAAATCAAAAAAAAAAAAAATGAAAATAAATTAAAAATTAAATTGAATTAAATTAAATTAAATTAAATTAAATTAAATTAAATTAAATTAAATTAATTAAATTGAATTAAATTAAATTAAATCAAATTAATGCATATGACACCTACATGTATAAATCACTGTGGTTGATGGCAAATTTTTATCATCATCATCATTTATTTATTTATTTATTTATTTATTTATTTATTTATTTATTTGTTTATTTATTTAATATTTGAGATTCCAATTTCCGTATATTTAAGGTAGTTTCTTTTCCTGTTTTCCCCTTATACAGTGTAATTTACAAGCCTTAGTGACAGATTTGAAAGCGCCAAAACACTGACAGTCTTCAACGAGTTTCGGACTCTACACTCGGTGATCACTCGAACCCATGTTATATATAAATACGCATTTATTATACCGTGATTTACGCTTATGAGTCACAGCGCCTCTCGCCGCCTGGTTCGAATCCCACTCGGAACAGATCCTAGTGTGAGAAAGTTTGTCAGTTCGCTTGCCGAAGGTAGGTGGTTTTCTCCGGGCACTCCGGTTTCCTGCACCATCCCAGAACTGACGGCCACGAAATAAGTGAAAGAATCTTGACTGGGGCGTAAAAAACTCCATTACTCCACTTCACTACCGTGATTTACTTAATGTACATGTTTAACTAAGAAACAAAACAAAAGTGACAGGCATGAGTTTGCATAATATGAATACATTGTAAGTAGTCGAAGTAAAGAGATCAAGGTCTCTGGAGAGAGAGAGAGAGAGAGAGAGAGAGAGAGAGAGAGAGAGAGAGAGAGAGAGAGAGAGAGAGAGAGTTTGCAATGCTTCTTTTTCAACTTTAGTTTATTTGTACCGTTTTGTATTTTTTCCAAAAACGGCAAAATTTCGTCTTTTTTTCCTTTCCATAAAAGTATATATAATTTACAAAGACTAACTGACATTACATTACAACACTATAACAACATATATAATAATAATAATAATAATAATAATAGAAAAAATGAACGAATGAATGTTGAAAGGCATGTATTTATAACTGAAATAAATAAATAATAAATAAATAAATAAATAAATGAAGAATTATTGTATTTTAAACAAAAAATAAATAAATAATTAACAAGGTTACACTCCAGAACCGTAAACAATACAACAAAGTCGTTAATTTTGAAGGTCTATCATGCTTTGTTCGAGCTCTTTTATCAAAGGAGTTCTCTTTCTACAGAAGGGATTTACATACAAAAGAATCGATAATTATTCCCGCCATGGTTCATATATTGGTAACATTACGTGTTTATTTTGGAAAAGTGGGAACATCGAAAACAGTAAATATTCTTATCATAATGGATTTACCATAGCAATAACATTTTTAAATCGTTTTCACGCCATCCACAGTTTACATAATAACCGTTATGTGTACAGACTATGATAACGGACTATACTTGTCTGGTGGGGGGTAACTTGGAATGTCACGTTATGTAACAGAGATTAAGTGTTGTTTATTTTCACGTAATTAATAGATATATTCCATTCAGTCTTTTAAATCTCGCTACTTTATAAAACACCTGTTGATCTTACACAAACTTACCTGGGTGTCCAAATTACACATTGGTTATATAAAAATATATATTGTTGTAAAGACCGAAATACAGTATATGTCGGCTGCCTGTAGACCGCTACCAAGACGCTCTTAACCAGACATTTTCTTCTTCTACAACCACTGCGGTAGCCCAATTGGTAGGAACTCGCTCTGGAATGGGGGGTCGTGTGTTCAAACACCGACCGGGTCTGACCCAAGACTCAGTAAAAGTAGGTAGTGACTGTTCTTTCGCCGAGCACTCGGCATTACGAAATCTTCGGAAAGTCACGACTCTTTTGGATGGGAACTTAAAATAAACGAGGTCCCGTGTCACGTTAGGCATGGCACGATAAAGAACCCTGCTGTATAATGCCATCAGCGCAACGCACAGGCATAATTTCTGTGCTTTCGCCTTTATATAGCTGGCGACGTCTCGATTTAAGTTAAAAAATTTTGACTGGGACGTTAAACACCATTACTCAACTCAACTCAATCCATGTTAGCCTGAACTCGATGACCATCACAAAACTATCCGAAGACGTAAAACTCGATAAGCCCTTCGTATGCTCTTTCATATTTTATTTTGTTTGTATATTTTTAACACCATCAAAATTCACGGCGTTCGGTTTACACTTATGGTATAGTAAATAGTGCGTGCGTCCGTAAACTTTAATCTTCTCTGAAACTAATTGGCCAATTCAGATGAAATTTGGTATGAAGATCCTTAGTTGTTATTGAATTTCAGCCTGAATCGACATATTTTAATCTTTTTCATGCTTGTTCTAGTACGAGATCACATTAGGCTATGGCGATGTCGCCATGACTGGTCGATGTGCATTATGGATATGATTGCTTGTATACAAGCGCTCACCCAGGATGTATTTTGGATGTAATTGTAAGCAAGGTAAAAATACAGGATATATAGGACAGGGGATGGAACCCGAGACCTCCTGCACTATAAGCGAGTGCTCTAACAACTGAACAACTCAAACTGCTACGGCATTCTTCCGATAAACTGTTATTCTAGAGTTTAGTGTAAACAATATCTTTATTCATTATTACATCAGTACAAGACGATAACATACATCATTATGAATATATATGGATTCGGAAACAATGGTTAAATGCCATTATATTAATCCGTCTCCAAGAATAACAAAATTACCATTAGAAAGACCGACAATACATATTGATCTATATGATATGCATTTATGTCAAAAAATAAAAAAACATAACTGGTTTGGAAAAAAATATTTACATTGTTATAAATATAAATTAACACTATTACTGACTGATTGTAAAACTAAATTCTGAAAAAATGCAAGTTGAGTAAATTATTTGAATCTTCTAGGATCAATTATATTTTCTTTTAACTTTTAAGAAGATTTCTGTGTTTTAAAATCAGATAAGTTTGGATTACCGAATAAAAGAGTATCTACCTTTATATTTTTGGGATTTAAAGAATTAAAAAGTTCAGATCTTTGGCGAGTAAAATTTGGACAATTAAATAAATAGTGTTTGGTGGTTTCAGTTTTTCTACAGAGACAGTTGGGAGAATCAATTATCATTTTCTGGAACAGATGACTATTTAACGAACTACAATTCATTCTTAGACGTGCGTGAAGGACTTGCCCCAATCGACTGCCTTTAACAAAAAAACTTTGGAATATTTAACTTATTTCTATTCAGATATGATTTAAACCTATTTAAAGAAGAGTTTCTTATTTCCTCTGGAAATAATAACAGAAGGTAAAAAAGAATCGAAATAGTGTTTAGTTTTACAAGAGATATGTGAGAGATTGTTCTGCTGTCGTGTATTGTAAGAATGTGTTTCAAAATTGCCACGAGGTACTATATTAGAAAGAGTTAGGCGTTATATTGTGATACATCTTATAAAATAAAAGAGGTTTGTGTTTTTTACGTCTCACGGTCACTTAATGATTCCCAGCCAGATTCTTTTTAGAGGAGTGAGGTACTAGTTAGTTGTTTGGTTCCAGTAACAATACGAGCTGCTTCTAAGTTAATTTTTTCAAGCGAATTACTGTAGAACAACGTTATATTATCCCATAGAACATCTCCGTATTCCAAAATAGGTCTGATGAATGTAAAATAGAGTTTTTGTAAGGTATTTCTCTCTAGTTTGAATTTTAAAAGACGCAGTAAAGAAAGTCGAGATCGAGCTTTACTTAATATAGAGTCTATTTGGGGAGACCAAGAGCCATCGGATGAAAAGGTTATCCCTAAATGTTTGTGAGTGAAAACTTCCTTGAGCAGAATATTATTCATATATAATGGTGGATGTTGGATATTTCCTCTTTTTAAAAAGGTCATACATTCAGTTTTATTAGGATTAAAGTCAACTAACCATCATTAAGACCAAGAATAAAAAGCATCGATACTATTGGTAAGGGAGATACTGGCAGGTCTTGGATCTTCAACAATAACATAAATTAAAGGGAAGTATCATCAACGAAAAGTCTAATATTACACATGACATTATTAACAATGTTATTTATGTATATGAGAAAGAGATAAGGGCCAAGTATAGAGCCATGGGGAACACCAGCAGAAATAGATTTCAAATCAGAACCAAAAAAATTTGATAACAACTCTTTGTTTTCTATTTGATAAGCAACAGCTAAATCAAGAAAGCACAGAACCAGAAATACCAACATTTTTAAGCTTGAGCAATAAAACTTTGTGTCCGACTCTTTTCCTTTCTTGTATACGGGGACAACATTGACTGTTTACCATAATGACGGAAAGGTTGAACTATGTAAACGTTTATTAAAAAATACACAGAGTGGTGAACTGAGTTTGTCCGCACCCTCTTTTAATAATCTAGGATGGATACCATCAGGTCCAATTGCTTTAGAAGTATCTAATGAGAGAAGAGTATCCCTGACATCACTTTCTAAGAGAGTAATATTATCTAGGAGAGGATAATTAGGTTCTGTGGAGCTTGGGAGAGGCACAGAATCGTCGTTTATGTAAGACTGAGAGGAAAAATATTCGTTAAAAATATTTATTACATCATCAGGGTCATTATAAATTTGATTGTTTAGTGACAATGGATGAGGAATGGATTTACTAGAACAACCCATAAAATATTTACTAATCTTCCACTATAGTTTATTGTTAAGAGAGTCGTCATTTAGTTTATTAATTAATTTTGTGTAATAATAGTCTTTAGTTTTATACATGTATATCAAGTTAACACATGTGTTTCTTATTTGTCTAAATTGAGCCCAGTGATTGGGACTATCGTTTTTTTAGGTCGTCGATGCAATCATTTACGTTTCCGTATTAATTTTCTTATTTGATTATTTATCCAGGGTGCATCAGGCGGTCTAATAGTAACATTTTTGTTTGGAATGCAGATAGATGCAGAGTCAATTATAGCTGAAGTAAGAAGAGAAGCGGCTTCATCAATGTTTTCATTATCCACAATGTTAACCCAATTTATGTTATCCAAATTTTCTGTGAATAAATCATAATTAATCTATTACCATTATCATACAACCAAATTTTCTTTTTAAAAGTATCACACAATAATTTTAGAAATTAAAAAAAGGTATACACTGGACAATGGTACCGGGTATTTGTATTAAAAAAACATTCACCAACTTCACATTTATGTACAATACTAACGGCATTAACGATAAATAAATCGAACAATGATCTTGAATACTCTGTATACTAAGAAGGTTCTCTAACAATTTGAGATAGGTTAAAAATAGAACATAATTCACCAGATTTAGTATCTGGATTCTAGATTTTTTTTACAATCCTATGGGAAATCGGCTCACAAAATTATATTGGATACGGTCCATATGACCAGAAAATGCCAATCCACCACCTCTAGGGTCCAGTGGCTATCAAGATGTACCAAAATAAATAAATAAATATATATATATATATATATATATATATATATATATATATATATATATATATTATAAAAAAGAAAAAAAAAAGAAAGAAAGGAAAAAAGGATCGGGATAGGGTTGATCCCGGGCCTTTTACAGTGTGTAGGCGAATGCTCTTCCAACTGAGCTATTCGACCGCTGCGCAAACTTACTGGAAAGGGTAGTTTAAGAGTTTCTATCCCGGCATTTGGTGTCTACAGCAAACACAAATGAAGACACAATACACTCCCGACAAGACTTGAACCCACGACCCTTAGATCGAGAGCCTGACTCCCTCCTAGCTGAGCTACATGTTTCCAATTGTAATGGGATATCGGGCAGATATTGGAGAGATCATTTTGAAAGCGACAATCGGTGTAGTTGTGCTTCTAGAATCGGCCGTGTTTTGACGTGTTTTAGCGAAAAAAAGTTCAAATGACGTCATATATTTTACCCGCTTAACTACATGTTTCCATGTAATGGGATATCGGGCAGATATTGAGATCATTTTGAAAGCGACAACCGGTGTGCGCTTTTAGAATCGGCCATGTTTTTAGCGAAAAAAGTTCAAATGACGTTGTATATTTTTCCCACTTTTCAGCCGTGATATTATATTACTTCAATATATTATGATTTATTATACATTGTTTCAATATAGACCAAGAATTATCTGTTTTATAAAAGCTCTTCAGTCAAGTTTTATTTCAGTTTATGAGTTATAAGTATACTTTTAAAAAATCGAAAAAAAAGAAAGAAAGAAAGAAAGAAAGAAGAAAGAACGAATTCACTGAAATTTTCATGGTAGTTCACGATGAGGATTGATGTCATCCAGTCAACACATCATAATTTATCCAGCAAAAACTAAAATAAAATAAAATTAAATTTCAAAATTGAATTAAATAAAATAAAATAAAATAAAATTAAATTAAATTAAATTAAATTAAATTAAATTAAATTAAATTAAATTAAATTAAATAAACAAATAAATAAATTTAGAAAATAAATAAAATAAAAATGAATAAATAAATAATTCAAAAAAAAGTAAAATAAATAGAATAAAATAAAAAAATCAAATAAAAAAATAAATTCCTTTCAGATTTTAAT
The DNA here is from genome assembly GCA_029721355.1 of Tegillarca granosa. NCBI lineage: Eukaryota > Metazoa > Mollusca > Bivalvia > Arcoida > Arcidae > Tegillarca > Tegillarca granosa. The sequence goes on from CM056610.1 coordinate 2,585,330, forward strand.
CAATAATGATGATAAAAAGTATCAATCCAAACTTTTATTTCCTTTAATCGCCTGAAATTGACCTACTTATGACCGGTTAAAATAACGATCACGTGATCTCATTAGAAACAAATTACACACGGTGCAATAAAAGTGATATGATATATTGCTGAAGTGAAACTTATCTCTGATATCTTGAAAACCTTATTGACTGTGTTTGGCAGTATGTACACAGAATGCTGTTAAACAGTCATTGGCAAAAATTTAATCTATTTTCTGTTGTAAATGTTTACTAAGTTATCCATCGTAAGTCTGGATTTCATGAATTAAAAAGGTAAGTGTAGACAGTCCTTTTTAGATTCTGATTAATTATCGCGTATTGTTTTATGTCGCGTCGCATCCCAGTTGTGAGGTGGGTGGAGTTATGTGTTTGACTTCCCAATGAACTTATATCGGAAACGGTCAGTGAAGGAAACCGGAAAATCACCGACTTCGAAAGCAAAAATGACCGGAAAATCATCGACCCTCGAAAGCGAAAATGACAAACTTTCTTACACTAGAGTCTGACCGAGCGGGATACGAGTCTAGGCAGTAAAAGTCACGGTGATCCGGAAGCATAAGTCTAAGATCATTAGATTAATAAGGCTCCCTTCCGGTTTGTGGCTCAATAACAATTATCCATATGCTTGGATTTATTTTGTAAGATGACACATATGGAAATGGTAAACAGTGTTTTACGAGTATGTCGTAAATTTCAATATGTACCAACTGAGTTATAATAATAAATAATAATAATAATAATAATAATAATAATAATAAGCAACTATTATTGAAAACATGGGCTAAAATTTGCCTAGTGATGGTATATTTAGCAAACCGTATTTTTGTTTTGATACAAGCGGCACAAGAGTTCATTTTAGTTCAAACACTGATGATTATGCTTTAAAATGAAGTTCATTGTCATTATAAATGCAAAAAATTTGCAAGCAAACCTAATAACGCGAATTAAAATCTCGTAAATGTGTTTTAGTCGTGATTGCTAACCTGTGATATTGTAGTTCCGGATTCTATATTGCATTTTATATGTATTCATGATCATACATGGACTCACGTGGTTTAAATTGTGATTTATAGTCGATATGAACGCAACGTCTCTCAAGCTTGGAGAAATCGAAATTTCACACGGCAAACGAAAATATATATGTATGAGTATATAAACTTACGATGGCACAGAGGTGACATGAAATATATTTTTCCTATTACGTGCGCACGTATGACCTATTAGTAATACGTGCGCACGTAATAGGAAAAATATATTTCATGTCACCTCTGTGCCACCATAAAAACTAGCTTAAAATTTGTTTTTAAGAGCCTGTGTGACCGAGTGATCTAAAGTGTGCTCTTACGAATCACTGTGCCTGTCATCTTTTGGGTAGCTTAGAATTTCATTCGGACGGACCCTAGTATACAAATATGTAAATTCACTAGACGTATGTCAGTGGTTTTTACCGAGCACTCCCGGTTTTATCCGGAATCGATCGCCTCCGTATAAGTGAGAAAATCCTGACTCGGGCCTTTGACACTGTTACTGCGCTCAACACCAACAAGTTTTTTGCATCACCGATCTTGAGTTGTCCCCCTGCGCTGCATTTACACAGGAAAATTGGTTTCTTTCTTTAGAGAGATGGAAAATTCCGTTTACCATTTTTAAAGACATTGGAATTTGGCTGCTTATCAGAATTGAGAAATGAAATGACAGCAGAAAAATCGTTTGTTTCGTTATACTTTTATTAAAATTGTTTTTGTTCCGATTGCAGTTCTCTGTGTCCGAATTGACCAAAGCATCGGTTTACCGTCGTGGTATCTATATCGGCCAAAGAAGCGGTGTGTGTGTGTGTGTGTGTGTGTGTGTGTGTGTGTGTGTGTGTGTGTGTGTGAGAGAGAGAGAGAGAGAGAGAGAGAGAGAGAGAGAGAGAGAGAGAGTTTTATTTACATTTTATTGTTTATCATGCAACTCTTGAAATAAATCTAAAAATTAATAAGTCTACTTAAAGAATATGACAATCTATTATAACTTAACGTGTAATAAAATGTTTTGCACATGTACAATTTTAGAGACATTACCGTATTTATGATAATTTTTGACTTCAAATCTTGCAACTACTTCAGAAATTCGGACGATAAATTTTAAAATCGCATCCTATATTTTTTTTTTTTTTTGTGTATGAACCAAGCTCCCGTTTTGCTGGATCTGGATACACCTGCCCCGCCATCTCTACTATCCCTTTCCATCCCACTAATTCTTATTTGATTAACCAATTTTCCTTCTGTTCTTCAAAACACTCAGTCTAACATATCGACTATCCTCCAATCATAAGTAATGACGTCATAAAAAATATTAAAGTTGTGTTTAACGTGATTCCTGCTGTAAGCCGGGTTTTTGCGTCGTTGTTCCGCTATCCACAACCTTAACTCAATAGGAAGCGATTGTCTAACGCAAAATCCTCCGCCATTTGAGCATCACGGGATAGGCAAACGTCAAAACAAATTTTTGGGGAAAAAATTAATTCTTGTTCTTTACAAAACGGTTTTTTTAATCAGCTGTAAGTAATGTTTTCATTTATCGAATCTTAAAATTCAACATCTAACATACCACTATGGTAGCTCAATTGATACAGTGCTCGCTTTGTACGTGGGAGGTCATGGTTCAAACACCCCGGCCGGCTTTGACCAAGAATTGGAATCAGGTTGTCGCTCAGCATTTAGAAATGAAATCACTTCAATTCAACATCTCAAAACTGAATTGAATTAAGAATACAACAATTACTTGAGTTAATTTTTTTTTCAAATTCAAATTTCAAAATTTAAAATTTTGACCTCTTATCATTAAGAAGGAAAAATTATAGGCAAAGTTAAAAATATTGCAACTTAATGGTGAAAAGTGAAGGTTTATATTAAAAATTTCGTGTAAATGAACCAAAGTTGATAGGGTGTTAAATGCATTAACACTTTCCCAAACAATAAGAATTCGCGAAATTCGGATTACCCTATTTAAATATGTAAATAGATTAAAAATGAAAAGTTGCATTTATGCTTCTTTTTGGACAGAAATAAAATTTTATGACACTTAAAATATTATAAATCTAGTTTTAACCATTGTGCACTTTAATATACGCTTTAAAGCATCTACAAGTATGGCCGGGGTGGTAGACCGAAATATCTGCCATTTCGTCATTTCTTATTTAATTATTTGTTTATCTCGTTTTATTATTATGTAAAATATTTTTATTACACCATAAACAATTTTTTTCGGTCACAAAGCGTGCGTTTTATTTTATTTGTTTAATTTTGTCGCTTTTTTCGTCATTTATCTATCATTATTAATTTTGTTAAAATTTGAAAAGTAGAATTAAATCGAAAAGGCAGATATTTCGGCATAGTTAAAAAATTAATTACTTATACCGTCAAAACGCACCTGTTGTAGTCTATTTTAAGAATAAAGTTAAATGCGATGTCATCAAATTCTGCAAAAACACCAGCATTGTTTTTTGTTGAGAAAATTTAAAGCACGTGTTATGTAACATTTGCCTAAAATGTACAATTTTTATGAAACGCTTTGAAACTCGCACTGTCCATGACAAAATGTTCTACTAGTAAAAACCGTCATTTAGATTTCTCTGTGCTTAGGTTCAAATCCAAATTTGGACTTTTGACTCTCATATTTATAAAGAGATCGTTCTACAAAAATGATTTTAGCACTATACATACAACATGTAATTTGAAGACTTCCTTTTGTACCCTCCACTTAAATTTTAATTTCAACCATTCAATTTTATCATGATTAAAAATGATAAAATCATGCCATTTTGAACATTTTTTTGAAAAATATTTTTTGAAAAAAATTTACATAGAATTTAATTTAGGAGTAAAAAAAAGAAGTCTTACCATATAATTTTATAGTGTCCATGCATTATATGGAGAACTCTATTTACACACATGTATATAATGGTCCTTTGGATGAGGCCTCAAAAACTGATGCCCCGTGTCAAGAAAGGCATGGCACGTTAAAGAACCCTCCCTGCGCATTGCCCTAAGCGCACTGCAAAGATAAAAATTACTGCCACTTCACCTATAGCTGGTGACGTCTCGAAATAAGTGAAATATTCTTGACTGGGACGTATATGACCCAATTTAATTAACCAATTAATCAAGCTCACGGGATGGTCGAATACGCAGAGAGAATCGGGTTTAAGGATTGTCCGTCATTGTAAGGTCGAGGTAAGAGTGAATTGGAGTAATGTGTTTACTGTCCTAGTCAAAATTATTTCAATTGTATCCAAGGGAATTGGTGTTTAAAAAAATAACCTTCGTTCACCAAAAAGGTGAGAGGCACTGTGATCTGTTTAGATTCGTATAGGTCTATTCCACCAATAGTGATGATAGGATGTTGTGACCATTATAATTCCAACACCCTTCCCCTTTTGATTCTTTTAGATTTACAGAGCAAGAAATGAAATATTTAAATAAATAAATAAAAGAAGAAACGAAATAAATAAATAAATAAACACCACGTCACGGTAAACATAATATAAGGTTCGCTATCCTATCGTGAAATGAAAGGAAACATAACAAACCAAAACAAAAATAAATAAATAAATAAAAATAACGTTTAAAAATTCCGGGTCATTGCACGTAATATTTTATAAACAAATGAATTGTAATATTTGTCAATTATAAAACAGCCATTCTAGAAGCTGGCTTATAACCTTTGACATGCCAATCAAACTTGACAGTTTGGCTATGATGAAGGCATTATATTGTACAATGAAGACTATAAAGTTAATAAACTTGTCATTTTTCATTCTCGTCTAGGTAGGATAGCAGTTTACATAGGATATTTGAAATTCGGTGTGAAATAATGTCTACAAGACATAACGGAACTATTTACAGAGAATCAAAACGGTAAGAAAAATGTCATGTCATTTTCTTTTGGAAAATTTTTAAAATTGTTTGAAAGTTTTATTTTCGAGAGATGTTAATATGTCATACATGTACATCCTTAAATTACTATAGTGGATATATCCGGTTTAAACAAGTATATATATATATATATATACATATATATATAGATAGAGAGAGAGAGAGAGAGAGAGAGAGAGAGAGAGAGAGAGAGTTAAAATGGTATAAACACATTGTATATAATGAGTATTATTATGTAAAAGACTTATGAGACACTGAAATCATTTATTTACTACAAATGCATTTGGTATCATACGTAGTGCAATATATGTTATTTTTGTTATCATACAGAGTGTTAAATATGTTATTTTTGTTATCATAAGGAGTGTATATGCTTTTTTTTTTTTTTTGTTATAAACGTTCTCGAATTACGGTGCTCACACACACACAACACACACACACACACACACACACACACACACACACACACACACACACACACACTCTCTCTCTCTCTCTCTCTCTCTCTCTCTCTCTCTCTCTCTCTCTCAGACTTAAACACTAAACAGGCTATTTTTGGCATCGTAACCAAATCTACATAATTCTTTCTTTGTTAAGTTGAAATCAAGTAGAATGGATAAAGTAACAGAGAAATTGATACCATACTTGATTATGCATGTATTTGATTTTGTAATGATGAAACATACACAGATGTACATTGTTATGACACAGTAAACTTGTCCTGTCATTACGAAATATCATATGCCTTGTCACGGCAGGGTATATATAACACTGGATTTTATTGTTGACTGTAATTACAGCTGTTAAGACTGATAAAATATATAATTAGATTGATTAGTCATTTTAATTTAACTGCTGATAGATCGTCAATTAAGACAAAATTATGACCAATATTTAACGGTTCCTTGAAAGTATTTTTCCTGGAACAATATCCAGTATAACAACATGTTTCTTTGTTTTTTTTTCATTATGGCTTTTGTATGACTTAAGCTATCATTTACCCGTTGGACTTTCCAATCACTTGCCTCGGTGGTTGGGTGGTCTAAAGTGCGCGCTTACGGATCACAGTGCCTCCCACCGCCTGGGTTTGAAAACCGCTCATGAAAACCCTACTGTCAGTTCTATTGACAAAGGTTGGTGATTTCTCCGGGTACTCCGGTTTCCTCCACTCCTCCCAGAACTGACCACCTACAAGCAAGTGAAAGGATTTTGACTGGGACGTTAAACGCCAATCATTTACTCCATTTCTTCCATTCCTGTTTTAAAACCAGAGCGCACAGTCAAACCCACAATAAATGACACCTTTGTATAATGAAAGGGAAAACCCTTAGTGTCAAATTTTCATTAATTTTTGCTGAGTTCCTATTATAATTATGTGTGATATAATGTTATAATCTTGAAACAAATTTTAATTCTAATCAATCAATCAATCAATCAATCACTCAATCAATCAATCAATCATTAGGTCAGTCTGCATTATGGTTATTACTCCTTGCTATGCCGTATATCTCTAAAGTTTGTCAGTTCACTTGCCGAAGGTAGGTGTTTTTCACCATCCCAGAACTGACCGCTTTGAAATAAGTGAGAGAGTCTTGACTGTGGCGTAAAACACCGTTAATCCACTCCATTCTAATTCATTTTTATTTGGAAAGCTACATCAGTGCTTAGCTTCTTGTGGCATTTTACTGCAGAATGTGCTTTTTATTTAGTTTAGAGAAGTAGAAAATACCTGCCGTTCAGAAATTACTATTATAAAATGCATACGATACCACGATAAATTAGTCAAAAATGTCATATTTTCTAAAACTGCAGATATATTCGGCCTGCATATTTTATACATGTATATGCATTTTATATGCAGTAAAATATGCATGTCAAGTTGTCACATGCAGAATTTCAAAATATAATAAAATAAATTCTAAACGTGCATAACGCCTATATTAAACTTCAACCCGTATACCACATTCTGACCTATTATTCAAAATATGCATACACAGTGCAATGGTCACATTTATATTTCACTTGATTGACATTGACATCATTTATAGTAAGCGATGTAATAGAAATAATCATGGACATAAAATATCCACCGGGGTACTTTTATAGTGAATATCTGGATTTGGAAATCCATGGGCGTCTTTTTAGTGAACGGAAAGATGGAAATATCCATGGACGTCATTTTATAATTGGACAGGTATATGAAAAAATCAATGAGCATTCTTTTATAGTGAACGGCTAGATGGAAATATACATGGGAGTCCTTTTATAGTAATCAGTAAGGTGGAAATAACCATGGGCGTATTTTTGTAATCGAACGGCTAGATGGAAATATACATGGGCGTCTTTTTTAGTGAGCGGGTAGATGGCAATATACATGGGCGTCCTTTTACAATGAATGGCTAAATGGAAATATCCATAGGCGTCATTTAATAATGAGCGGCAAGATAGAAATATCCGTGGGAATCCTTGTATAGAAAACGGCTAGATGAAAATATCCATAGGCTTCCTTTAAGTAATGAATGGCTAGACGGAAATATCCATGGGCGTCTTTTATAATGAATGGCTAGATGGAAATATTTATGAGCATCATTATATAATTGAACGGCTAGATGGAAATATCCATTGGCGTTCTTTTATAGTGAGCGGCAAGATGCAAATATCCATGGGCGTCCTTTTAGAGAACTCGGCTTAATAAAAATATTCGTGATCGCCCTTTTTAATAAAATCGACTTAATGGAAATATTCATAGGCGATCTTTATATAGAAATCGACTTAACGGAAATATTTATGGGCACCTTTTTACATACAGCAATTTAATGGAAATGTCTCAGACTGTCTTTTTGAGGCTAATGAGATAAATATGGCCTTTTGATTCGGAGAGATGGCCGACTGGCTCCCTCTAAAATTAGGGGAACTTTGACTTCCGGTTTGGCCATTTTCTTTTGTTAATTTTTTTATTACATATTGTAGCTACTCGCAGACACGTTTGTTATTTTCAGTACCATTATGATTTTTAGTTTAAATTGTTAAAAGTTCCGATCGTAAAGATTTAATGAAAGGGCTTCTATGAATTTTCGGCCTTCCACTAAAATTTTAATTTTGACTTACGAAGCCTTCAAATAAATCTTGATGAAATGAAGTCATTTTGAACATTTTCGCGAAAAAATAGTTTCAAAACATTTTACATAGAATGTGTGTGTGTGTGTGTGTGTGTGTGTGTGTGTGTCTGTGTGAGAGAGAGAGAGAGAGAGAGAGAGAGAGAGAGAGAGAGAGAGAGAGAGAGAGAGAGAGTTTGTCGACAAAGTGTGTGTGTGGCGTAATAGTCACTGATCGTGTTTATTACATAATATTTTAGTTGTCGCATTATACAATTTAATAATTTAAAGCTTTTATTGAAAGTTTCAGATTTATTCACGTTGTGAAGTTGTGTTAAATAACATCTATGTATGTCATTTTAATTTTATCGATTCTATTAATATGATTTGTAAATCCCTAAATAAATTCGTTTGATTTTACATAAGATCTCATTTTTCAAAATCACTGTTGCATAGTGTAAAAAAAATATTTTAAAATTTTTTTTTTATAATTTCAAATTCGCTGTTGCATATAGTACCGTCTGTGTTGATTTTCACAGCAACCTTTAAATAAATTGAAGGATTATAGATCAAGCTACTAGTATATAGGAGGAATAACTAACAGCTTTGCATCAAGGTTTTATTATTATTATTATTATTATTATTATTATAAAATGGGCTGATATGGACATTTGACTTATTTGAGTGAATGATAAGACATTTTAAATGACGATAGAAAATTGGACATTTCAGCAACGAACATAAACCGCCGGTGAATAGTTCATTGAAATGTCTTCTACTAATTGTAAAACCACGAATATCGTTAAAATATTTACTACGAATGTAGTCCCTTCAAACATGATATTTTACACTGCTTTGACTGGCATTCTAGCTCCATTGGATATATTCGAGGGATCGATTCCGTGTGACAGGTCTGAGAACTTATTAATGTATGAATTAGTACGTTATCCACTTGGCTACAACGGAGATGTGATGAAGTCATAATTTGAAGACGTGGCTAGTTTATCTAGATGGCAAAAAGGATGTTGATTGAACAAGCTCTATCGCCATTCATTGAATTGGAGGTTTTTTTTAATTTTAAAACAAAAGGTTCAAAGGTTAAATACAACTTGTCAAGTGTAACATGTGGTACCGCAATTTACTGATTTGAAGTCAATGTTACCTGTTAATTAGAAGCTTACCTGTATCTTAGTAACAAATTATATAATTTATCTCCTCTGATACATCGTTCACGCTGAAAAAAAAAAAAAAAAAAAAAAAAAAAAAAAAAAAGAGAAGAATGGACAGTTATCTTCATTGAAATACATGTTTTATAATAAATGGGATTTTACATGGAAATAATAACACGTGACTGTATGGTAATCAGTTGAAAAATTCGCTTCTTCTTTTCATTTACAGGAAAAAATAAGTAATAATGGTTTTTGATAACGAAACAACTGTTTGCGATGGCATCGATCTTAATTTTATGGACGACTCGGCCAGTGAAGGGGAAGAAGAATGGATTAGGTACGTAACTCGTCGTTGATAGAGGAGTGAGGGGTAGGGGTTTGTTGGTTGTAATGTTGTTTAACGTCGCATCGGCAATTTTTCAGCTATTCGCGACAAGATCAAAGTTATTTATCCATAAGTATTTAATCTAAGAAGAAGTTCGTGTATGCAAAAGATTTGAAAGTGTCACGGTTGCATGACCTGGCTTGTACTAACGCGACTTTTTGTTGAGGTGCTAGGTCACCGGGTCAATATGCTGCAAATAAGCATACCTCTCCCGAATTACATAATTTGGCACCGGGGTGAACCAGAAGATTCTTATGCTGAGCGCCAGGGCAAGAAGGCAGTATCTCAATTTTAAATCTCATGTATAACCGCACCGGGGTATTAAAGCCAACCGGATCTCCCGCTCTCAAGACAGACTCGTTCTACCCGCTCAATGAGCGGTCGATGAGGGTAAGGACTGAGTGTGGTTTATAAGTATATCTAAGAGCATGTGGTCAGTGTGGGGTGCACAACAAATGACGGACAAAATAAGGATGAAGTCAAGATGGGGGTTGAGGAAGGGAAGACCGGATACGGTAGATGTGTAAAGATAAGTTACAAATGACGAAGATGTGGGGTTTCATTTAAGTGGGAGAAGGTCACGGTCAGGTATGGGGAGATCTATGAATTCTGTTTTTATTAAGATACAGAGGAAAGAGGAATCAACATATGACTGGGAATGAAAAGTGCGGACCGTGATTTTTTTAATGAATTCGCCCACGGGTCTGAAAAAGCAAGGTAAATAGTTATACTAGAACTTAACTGATTGAAATGACATGTTAGTAGTTTTAAATTATAGAAATAAACCACAGGCACTTGTTTCGTATACGGGGTCCCCCCTACCTATATTTACCATATATAGGTAGGGGGACCCCGTATACGAAACAAGTGCCTGTGAAATAAACGGTTAAATTATAGAAATAAACGATAATAATAATAACGGTAATTAAAAGGGGATGAAATAAGAAAAAAATACATAACAAATTTGTCGTACAACTGAAATTTTCGGATTTTAGGTCGTTACCGTGTTATGGTTCAAACTTTTACATGTATCTTGTCGTTTCCTATGGGTAATTGTCGGATGTCAGACACCGAATTTTTACGCAAATATTGCATTTTGCCTGTGTTTTATCATTTGACGATTTTCACAATTTTCTTTATATTTTTCAGGTCATCGCCAGTCAAGTATTTCACAAATGAATTGTCGTTCAGGGGTCGCCTCAAACGATTGCTACTCAGAAAACCAAAAACACGTGAGTACAGTATACAAATCGGGTATGGGATAATCACAGGGGCTTGTATTTATTGATAATTCCTTTTTCTGACAAATACCCTCTTTCTGGCCAAAACCCTCTTATTTCTTCCAGGGTTTTGGCCAGAAAGAGGGTATTTGTCAGAAAGAGGGAATTATCAATAAATACAAGCCCTGGTGGGGGTAATCGGTATCTTTTTGGTACATGAACAATTCGACGGAGGGTGTCATCTGCTTGGTAGCAAGGTTTGAGAGCTGTCACTAAGTTCTGAATTGTTTTGCTCAATCGTAAAAGTGATTCCAGTTTAATAGTCAGCTATGACAGTCAGTGCAATACCAATAGCTATTTAAGGAAATTTACCTATGTAGGTGAAGACTTAAATACAGTCTATAAAATGTATAGGGACGCGTTGGTTTTTATTTTATATCTTTTTAATGAATAAAGATTTTTAAATTATGCACCCCTGATTGTGTTCTTTTCCTTCCGATTCTTCCAATATTTTTAAAAATTTTTTTGGTCAATGAGAAATTTATTCAAAATTCATTCAAAGTTACAGGATAAAGTACCCTAATTATATATGTATATATTCGCTAAAATTTGCTAATTATTGAAATATATCTGTTGTTAAAACAACTATATCTCCAAATTTTAAAATAATATTGCATTTATGCATATCTACATGCAGAGAGAAAATATTTATAAAACTAGACATCTAAATATCAATATGAATATGCAATTCGAAAGCTAAATTACTTCAAAATCAATTCAAAAATAGGTGAAAATCAACCACATGTACCAATTTAACTCTTGATTAGCACACATCTCTTGTAGCGTCAAAGCTATTTTAAAATTTAATAATAATAATGATAATAATTTTTTAAAATTAATAGATAAATGAAAAATAAACTTAACAATGAATTTAATAAAGAAATTACTAAATAAAAAATTATCCAATATAAAAATAAATGGAAAATAACTTTACAATGGTGTAAATTAATTTAAAAAAAAAGAAGAAGACAATAATTTGGATTATAATTCATCAATAAGGTAAAAACAATAGTTAAAGCAGTACTAATTGAATAAATAAATAAATGTAGAAATGAATTAAGTAAAAAATTGACCAAATAAGAAAAAAATGACTTATTGAAATTGATTATAGCATACAGAAATAAAAGGGAAATAGATTAACAATGGAATAAATAAATAAATAGAATTTCAAATGAAAAAGTTAGAATAAAATGCACCAATAAGGTAAAAAGAAGTTGAAAAAGGAATTTTCGAATATGTAAATACGAGTTGATAGATAAAACAAATAAGAAAAATTTAAATAAATAAATAAATAGATAAATAAATAACCCTTTTTGGCAAATAAGTTCAAAAAATGTTTGGACTCTTGTAAAGCTAATAAGAAACTAATGAGAATTAATGAAAATATTTCTAAATTGCAAGTGTCAAAGCGCTGTTTTTGATGTGGTAAGTTACTGAGTATACTCATTAGCAATGCTGATCATTTGCGTGACGGTTTGGTTAATAATAATTTATTTGCTTTAATCAGCATCTTAAATTACATTACATAATAAATAAATGCATTAAGTATGGCATATGATACAAAAAATACAAATCTTATCTTATACACATTGTGTATGACATTTATCAGAAGCAATACATGTATTATAAAGTATATTATTGGAAGGAAGCTTGTGATATATTTTGTTTAACCGTTTCAGTAGCTAAAAGATATTTACCAAGATTACACAATTGTTTAATATTACAGGAACCAAATAGTTGAACTAGCTTAAAAGCAGATGGGCGGGTCCAGAAGTAGGGTTTAATATATTGCTTGCGAACATTCTTATAAAAAGGACAAATAAGTACAAAATGGAATGCATCCTCAACAACATTTAAAGGACATGTACACATTCTGTTTTTTCTTTCAATATTTTTATACCTTCCTCTTTCAATCAAAAGATCTTTATAACATGAACGCAAAATACAATTATCAGTTTTTAACAATTTTAACCAGTATTTTATAATTTTTATTTGTCTGAAAAACTGTAATGGTAAACGACCCAGTTCAAAATAAATACTATTATTACTTGTTGTTTTTCTTACACAAAGGTTGTTTCCATTCAACAAACTGTCAACAGATTTACCTGTTAATACTGGAATTAATTAATCAAAAATCTTAAAATCAATGAATGCATGAGTGAATTATTTACCCTAAGTGAAAAAGAAACCGTGGGAAAAATCAGTAAACAGATTACAATAAATTAACAAAATGGTTTATTACAATTACTAAATATTGTTGTTTCTAAATTTTCCAAGATCTCATGGTTACATAAGAAAAGTAAATAATAAAATTTTCACCACATTTCATCAATAAATATATGAAAATTAATAAAGTCTGTGAAATAATAAAAAGTTTTTATTTTTTTATTTTAATCAATTTTATAAAGTGTAAAAAAATTAGTTTTTACAATAAGTGGTTATTATTAGATTATCAAAATTAGGTAGTAAATTCTGATTTTAATGAGAAATACTTGCTCTCTTAAATCTGTATTTAAATTTAAAAGGAGAGAGAGAGACTCTCTCCCTTATAACATCAGTATAAAGTTAAATCATCAGCAAGTACGTTATCTGACAGTAACTACAACTCTAAATGGCACAGGTAAACTACTGATTAGAGTTACGCCGCCTGATCATAGTACCCGATAGTTGGAGATGACTTAATACTATCATTTTTATGAAAATAATGGGGCTTTTCAATGACAAGATGGGTCACATTGTATAGTAACTCTATATTGTATAGTTTCCTCAGACCCTATGTCTAATAAAAAAAACTTTGTTGTTTTTTCAATACCAACTGGTGTTATTTTATGTAAAACTCAGTCTATATTGAAGGCATTTTGATCATCATTGGAAATGTGATGTTTTTGTTAATTGAAAGCTTCATTACAACATTGGTAATGAGTCTATAGGGATCTCTAATTTTCAGTTGCCCTATAATTTATTAGTTAATTCACATAAAAAATTGAATACCTGTTTAAAAGAAACAGATTATACAAATTCAGAATGGTCTTTTTTGAAAACAGGCTTAAGCGATTTTGTTGGTGTTTTTGTTAAAATTGTTTTTGTAATCTTAGTTTAAAAATTGGACAAAATCTAAACTTTTTGATTTTTTTAGCTCAACTGAGCTGAAAGCTCAGATGAGCTATTGCTATCCATCTTCGTCCGCCGTGCGTCGTCCGTCGTCCGTCGTGCTTTAAACTTTTTACATTTTAATCTTCTCATCCAAAACCACTTGGCCAAATTTAATGAAACTTGGTAACCATCATGCCTTGGTGAAGCTCTTTCAGATTTGCACAAATGAAGGAGTTATTTCCCCTTGGGGCCTCATAAGGGGGAAACTAGTGAAAAACTTTAAAAATCTTCTCCTCTGAATCTACAAGAGATATACCTTAGTTATTTCATTTCTAACATCCTTAGGTCATCTATTTTCAGATTTGCACAAATGGTAGCCATGGGGCTCAAAATGGGGAAATTGTAAGGCACTGAGTGGGGAAATTGATAAAAATTACATATTTGTCACTATATCTTGAAAACTATTAACTTTTTGTATAGTCATTGATATAAGAATATTGTAGGTATTGACATGACGATCATTTTGATATATGGTTCAAGGTCATATGTTGAAAGGTCAAGGTCACAGCTGCAAAAGAAGACCTAAATTGCTAATTACATGTTGTATCTTGGAAACTATTAACTTTTTGTATAGGCATGTATATTAGAATATTGTTACTATTGACATGACGATCATTTTTATATATGTTTCAAGGTCATATGTTGAAAGGTCAAGGTCACAGCTGCAAAAGAAGACTTAAATTGTCAATTATCTTGAAAATTATTAACTTTTTGTATAGACATGTATATTAGAATATTGTAGGTATTGACATGACAATCATTTTGATATATGGTTCAAGGTCATACATTGAAAGATCAAGGTCACAGCTGCAAAAGAAGACTTAAATTGCCAATTATCTTTAAAACTATTAACTTTTTGTATAAACATGTATATTAGAAAATTGTAGGTATTGACATGACGATCATTTTGATATATGGTTCAAGGTCATACATTTTATAAAGGTCAAGGTCACAGCTGCAAAAGAAGACTTAAATGGCTAATTATATTGAAAACTATTAACTTTTTGTATTGGCATGTATACATGTATTAGAATATTGTGGGTATTGAGACAATGATCATTTTGATATATGGTTCAAGGTTATATGTTCAAATGTCAAGGTCATATCAACATAGGAATACTAAAATTATTAATTATCTTGAAAGCTATTAATTTCATGCATAAGCATGTATATTAGAATTTGTAGGTATTGACATGACAATCATATATGGTTCAAGGTCATATATGTTCAAAGGTCAAGGACATAGCTGCATAAGTATACTAAAATTGATTAATGATTTGGAAATTATTCATTGCACTACAGTTACTTCATGCATATTATATATTAAGCTACTTATAAATGAAATGTGAGTGGATATATTTCTGATTTGTGGGAGTTCTTAACTTGAGAAAATTTTTAAAGTTTCTCTACTTAATATATTGTCTATTGCACTTTGCAAACAGTATTGGACAATATCTTCAGGTGAGCATTAAGGCCCATGGGCCTCTTGTTTAAAATGCAATGTTAACAAATAACACTTCTTGATCTTTGTTATTTTATATGCGAGTTAGAATTTTCTGTCATGAAATCAAAAGTCCATTCATGCAAGAGTTTTAATGCAAGATGCATTCATGCAAGATGTTTTTATAATGTTACATATATGCATCATGTTTCTAAATTAAAATTTAAATCTCCTTCTTTTTGAAACAACTCGAGCATTTACAGTTTAACTCTAAATTTATTATGAAATAAGATCTAAGTCTTTTTTTGTAAATACTTTAACGTTTACAAAATCAGTGCTCTGATTATTTCACATCTTACTTATAATTGTACATCAACATTGTCGTGGTAACTGAATAATGGAAACGAGTTAAATAAGATATTACCTGTTTAAACATACAAAAAATGATTTTACTTTTGACTTAAATTTATAAGGCCAATTCAATTTACGGGAGTGCTTAAAACCCTTTTCTGAAAGGCCATGGACTGCACATAACTCTGGAACAGACTTTGAATATGCCTGGGATGGGAAACGAAAATAAAATGACTTGGGGAGGGGGCATATTTTTGGTTAGGTTGGTGGGGATGAGAATTTACCAATTAAGTTGAATTGGCCTAACAGATTGAGACTAAAATGTATCATAAGCTCTCCGCTATTGCTCTAGGGTAGACTTTCAACCATCATGTGTCAATAGTGGAACAATTTTTTCAAGCCCGAGTGGAGTGGAGTGGAGTGGAGTGGAGTAGTGGTGTTTGATGCCCCAGTCAAGATTATTTTACTTTTTTCGAGGCGGTCAGTTCTGGATGGTGGAGGAAACTTGAGTGTCCAGAGAAAACCAACAACCTTTGGCAAGCGAACTGACAAACTTTTTCACACTACGATCTGTCCTGAGTCGGATTTGATCCCAGGTTGTGAGAGGCACTGTGATCCGTAGGTGCGCCCTTTAGACCATTCGGCCTCTGACAATTAACCAGTCACATATAGATTGCATTATCAACCAAACAACTCACCTATTTGTGTCTGTCATTTACCCTACCACCCTGATGACCAACCATCAAATCAACCATCCTAACACCTAGTCAGCTAACCAAAAGAGGTAACAAACAAACCATCTACCAACGTTTAAATACAGTTAAACCTACCTTAAAGGCAACCTCTCTATAAGGCCCAACTGCTTATAAAGGCCAGTAAATTCTACCCCAATTGCTCTTTATTCACATTATTTAAACTTGTATATAAAGGCCACCTGTCCATAAAGGTCACTTTTAATGATTTTAATGGGTGGCCGTTATAGACAGGTTTGACTATATTACCAAACCAGCAAACCAACCAATTAACATGCTTATTCACCAGCAACAAACCAATCAGTCACTAACTAATTACCTTATCAGCCAATCAACAAATTAAGTAATTGCCCTATTAGATAATCCACAAACAAGCCAATAACAAACTGATTGCCCTACTTTGAATTAGCAACCAATTACCCTGCCAAATAACGACCATCAAATCAGTCACAAGTTTATTCTAGCCAGTCAGCAAACCGAATCAATTATTGCACCAACCTACCAATTAGCTATCAATAATTGCTCTATGACCAACTAAATTAGCTTATCAAACACAGTTACAGTCTGTCTAAATATAGTAGTCTAAGAATAGATCATTTAGGGTTGTAAAAAATTGTACAAAATTCAAATTTCAAAATATTTCAAAAATTCAAAAAATTGAAATAGTATTTAATAGCAAAATTTCTTGTAAGAAAAGAATTGTTTTGGCTTTTAATAGTTAAATCAATCTAGATCTCTGGATATCGAAAAAATTATACTTTTTAAATTTTTTTGTGTTAAAATACTGAGACAAATATCACCCATATAAACCTCTTTCTTGTGCAAACTACCCTTAATGACGTCACGGGTATAAATTTAGTCATGAATTCACACCTGGATACACGGTTCTACAGGTGTGATAATCAATATGTGACAGGGATGATCCTAAAACCTCAAAAGAAAATCAAGCACCCTGGTACAGTATTTATTTTTATTTTGAAGTTAAAAGTTGAAATGTTTAAATTTTAAGAGTGTAAGAGTTATAATTTTAATTCTGTTAAAATCAGTATAGCTTACCATACTTAACTAGTTAACACCTGAATCACTTGTATCAGTGTCAGAGTTAAAGTCAATCACAAAATTGTTAATGTAACTGTGATCAAGTCCATCTGATATCCAATAATTATCTTCAGTCTTTCTAACACAAGTCTCATATTTATTCCATAGGGTGGGTGTTATTTGGGAAAATGATTAATATATTAATCTTTTAATATCTATAAGTTTATTGGTTGCGTTGTTTTTGCTTCATGATTTTTACAATGTGCCCTAACAAATTCTATAGGGTTTAACTAACAGTGTCTTACTGGAAGCCTTAGAACAACATGACCATATAGTTCAGCCATGATGTCTGTTTTATAAATAGGATTTGTTTTGTTCATCTTGATAATTTTAGAAAGTTCAGGTTTTAATGATTTACTTGGATAAGATAGGTTGTGTTTATTTAACCATTTCACCATGTCAGCCTTCAAGCTGTTAGAATTGGTTGCAATACATTCAGTGATTCCTATGTTGTGATAAGGTGCATTGTCTTGCACAGTGACTGTAGGACTGTTTAAAGATCGTAAACAGTTGATGTTCTAACCAATTAAGATAACAGTCTCCATTTATTTCTTTATGGTAGTCCCCATCACCAGAATTCCCTTTAAAAACAAGACCACATCCAGAAATTAAACCTTTTTTTATCACTATGATAAGTCTTTAAACTCGTGTGGAGTATCATTGTTGATTTGTCAAAATCATTTAAAACTTTTTTGACCTCGTTTCTAGAAATTTTGAACTGTCCCCCGACTTTTTTTTCTTTCTTGATAATTTGTATAAGACCAGTAGGTTTAACTGCCCTTTTGAATATACTTATCAAAACTATATAAAGTCTTTGACCTTTTCTGCTTTTCTAATTGAAAATAGCTAAGTACTTTAGTTGCTATTTGTAAAGCATCTACAGAAAGAGTTTTGTTTCTCCCCATTATTGTTGAATTTAGTTATTATCTTATTTGCATACCAATTATACCCAAATACATTTGTATTTGTATTTCATGTGAAAAATAATTTGCATATGAGGCACCAATGGTTACTTTTATAATAAAACAAACCTTCAAATAACAGTTTTTCCCTCTATGTAGCAGAAAAAGAAAAGATGCTAATTTCATACTTTTTTCGGATATTGAAAGGAATTTTGGTTTTATACAGCATTTTATTGTTTAATTTGTGTTACAAATTCCCAGTTAGATTCTATGGGCACAAAATACACATTATACTATATTTGGAAGCAGAAATTACCTCAAAATAAGCAAGCCAAGCAACGGACCAATCGACAAATACTTAATAATCGGTAAACTATCTGAAACTCAAAATTAAGTTTATCAAACTTTAAAAATTGCAAATCATTTATTCATTGGTTGTTTTTATTTTTTCAGGATTTGGAAGTAGAATATTTGATTTGGTGGTCAAGTCACTTCTATGTATAATGTATGTGATAAGAATACAGTTTGATATAGTACCAGATTATCAATGGTATGTAACCATGGTACCCATGGAAACTTTTGCTGGTGTTACTGTGATTATTTGATTTAATCACTGTGTTTTCTGATGTTTTATCAAATGAATTACGGCTTGTAGTGAATGGATATTTCTAACTAAATGTGTTTCACTGAAAAAGATATATTTTAATATTATGATTTACTGAAACTGTCTGGAAAATATTAACTTAGATTGGATAATCGTTATATATCAGACAAAGAAAGTAGGTAAAACAGTAGAGCAGATAGGCCTAAAATAAAATTAACTTTGTTTGCTGTTAACCGCCCGACCCACTTGAAATGCCCCTACCCAAAAAATTTTATTGCCCCAGGCAAGCGGGGCAATAACCCTGGCAAGCGGGGCAATAACCTTGGCAAGCGGGGCAATAACCCTGGCAAGCAAGACAACAAGTGAGCAGATTATACAGTAGTATGTGTTTCTCCATGGGAGAAAATGCAAGGAGGAAGAGAGAAGACTTTAGTTAGCAAAAAAATGGTTAATTCTGATTTAAAAGAAACATGTGAAATCAATTTAAACATTTTCAAAAGTGTAATAGATTAGGTTTTCAAAAAATAAAATAATTTTTTTTTCCTACCTACCTTCCCACATGTGGATAGCATGGGTCAGAAAACAACAAACAAATAAGTTTTTAAGTTAGGCCAAATTTTTTTTTTTTTTTTTTTTTTTTTTTTTTTTTTTTTTTTTTTTTTTTTTAAGATAGTGCCAAGTATATGACATATCAGTACATAGACAGGTGTACTCTAGTCAAGAATTTTTCACTTATATCGAGACGTCACCATCTATAGTTGATGTGGCAAAAATTTTGACCTTTGCAGTGCATAAAGGGCAATATGCAGGATTCTTTAGTGTGCCATGCCTGTAATGACGGGGCAAAAGGTTTTTAAGGTGTCCTCCGAAGGACCCTAGGACATTTATTTCAAAATGCAGAGTGCTTTATATCAACATCCAACACAATACTAGTGAAAATCTTGTATCTTAAGTCCTGTTGTTGTTTTTACAGTTCTTTAGTATATACGTTATATATAGCTGAATTTTGTGCACATAAATTTCACATGAATCTCAATTTGTCTGAAACTTGAAATATTTGTTAATTTCATTTTAAATTTATGTGAACATAATTTGGCAGTGTATATGATTGTATTATGAATTAAAAATGAGGTAACATATTGTGTAAATTTTGTTTCAGTGGGGGTAGGCGGTGCAATGCTACAATAAATGATACAATACCTGAAGACAATGATAATATGGTCTTCTCTTCAAGTGCAATTAACTGGTAAGTATCACATTAGTATCTTATCGTTGAAGCTAACTGCACAAAGTGTCAGGAAAAATTATTTCTGCTTAAATTTTGGGCCAAAAACATTCCTTGTTCCTAAAGTCCAAAATTCTTTTTTTTTTTACTTTAATTTTCAATATTTTAAATGAATAAAACAGGTAAAATACAGACCTGCCAACCCTTACGATTTTTCCGTAGTTCTTACTGAAAATTGCCGAAATTTTTAATTCTTACGATTGTACGGATACGGCATGTTTTCTTCTGATTTTTATCTTTTCCGGATATTCTTTCATTGTCTTTACGTTTCCAAGCCATGTCTTAGAAAACTGTCCTGGAAACGCTTTTAAGGCATGCAGATTACATTAAAGCATTAAAAAGATAGCCAGCGATCACTGTCGTTACGCAAAGTCGGAAGAGCGTTTGATAGTAAAGCATTTCAAAGACATTCTGAAGTGTAATAATCAAGCATCTGTGTGATTTTAAAGTTTCTCACGGTAACTGTCACATCTCAAAAATGAGCAAACGCAAAGCAGATCTGGTGGATTATGGAGAGTCGGCTCCGAAAAAAAGGAATCGGTATAAATTCGTGCGATTTAGGTGATTTTGTAGTCCTTAACAGTCTAATTAAGATACGCCTATTTGATAAAACTGACTTTTGTAAAATCTTACTGAAACTAGTGCAATCTTACTAAAAATGACCTTGATCTTACTGAATAGTTGCCCAGGGGGTTGGCAGGTCTGAAAATATAAAATTATTGTTTTTTTTTTGTTTTCTATAATGATCTTATATTTTTTCCATTTGACTTTTTTCCCTAAAAACACATAAATGGACCATTATTTTCCCAATCTATGGGCCTTGTACCTTGATACAAATCATTTATGTCAGCACTAACCCTGATTCCATACTTCGGGTGTTAAAGAGTCAAAAGTGTGTGCTCATATGTGACCAAAGCACTACTGTCGCTACCTAGATATAAATCCAACTTTGGCAGATCCTAGTGTGAGAAAGTTTGTCATGTAGCTTGCCAGTCTTTGGTTTTTTCTTACTCAGTCTATTTTTCTTGAACTAACTCTTTATCAGAAAAATAATCTTGACTGGGACAGACATGTAAAACACTATTATTCAATCCAATCCAATTATTATAGACCGTCAATCCTAAAAATTATTTCATATCTTGTGTTTTCTATCTTTTTTTTTCTTTTTTACATGTATAATTTTTGTACATAATTGTGTGTGTATGTGTATATATATATACACAGTGAAACTTGTGAAAACCGGACCCTGGAAAAACCGGAATCCTGTGAAAACCAGACGTGTGTGCTTGTCCCGATTTACTCTCTTCTTAATTCTATATGACAGAAACCTTAATAAACCGGATCCTGTGAATTCTGAAAACCGGATGCATTTAACCGTTCGGATCATAAAAAATCTATATATTTTCACCTTTGTAAACCAGATTCGATTTTCTGATTATGAAAAAAAACCGAAACAGAAAATTTTATTGAAATTTTTAAACTTAAAAATTTGTAACAAAATGACTGTTATTTCCGATATTATAAAAACATTAACTACAAACAAAAGTAAAAGTAATTCCGATATCATAAATAACATCATTTAACTTTTAAGTAAAATAAAACTGTAAGAAATACAAATTATTACCGTCATCAAATGGCTTGAGTATATATTAACATGTGTGAAAGGTGTCACAAATAAACAATAACTATTGGATTAAAGAGATCAGTCAACCGAAATCGAGGTTAGCTTGTGTTCGATTGTAACGCTTAAGTTTTAAAGGAACATCTTTGATGGTTCATTTTGCTGGTATGACTCAATATCACAGTGATAATTCACAACTTTCTTCGCTATCTTAAATCGACAAAATTTCAGTCAAGATTGATATTTTAATAAGTTTTGAGGTTACACAAAACTTCAGTCAAGAAAAGAATGGAATACAATAGTCGCAGTTAAGATGATCTTGAATCCTGAGATTATTTGGCTCTCAATCGAACAACTGAAATGCACTTTGTATAGATAAAATATTCTGTGCAGTCAGATGATGGAAAAATAAGGAAAACAAGTTTCTTAACAATGGAATGGAAGTTGTTATCATTATCGACATAAACCAAACATCGATTATGTGCCATGTCAGTAAATTCAAGCAATTTAATGTTTTGACCGAGTCTTAGTTACGTTGACCTACATCCTCCTGCAGAGGAAAGCGCACCTGCATTTTTGCCGATATGTTTGCATTGAAATAAAAACAACTTAAAATACATGTAACTTACCATAATAAGTTTATGATATATGTCGTATTTCAAGTTTATTATTTCAATAAGACAATAATGATGATTTCTGATCCCACCCGTCTATCATTTCATGATAGTTTATCTCAGATAAATAAAACATTAATATACAAGCAACCTACCCAAAAATTTTTAGATTATCACTTTACGTTGTATTTTAAGTTTATTGTTTCCAATAAGCCACATGTACATGTGTTACCCATGGCTACACATCCCAAAGGGAGATAACATAAATGAATCTGCTACTTATTATCAAGGGCAGTGAACTCTTGCGAATAACCTTAATAAACCGGATCCTGTGAAAACCGGATTTTTTTCAAGGAATGGAGCCGGTCCGGTTTTCACAAGTTTCGCTGTATATATATATATATATATATATATATATATATATATATATATATATATATATATATATATAAATAAATATATATATATATATATAAATTATATATATATATATATATATATATATATATATATATATATAAATAAATATATATATATATATATATATATATATATATATATATATATATATATATATATATGAAAATCCAATAAATTGATAAAAATATCGTTTATGCAAGGTAAAATACACTTCAAAAATATTCAAAATATATGATTTCTAAAATGTAATTATATATATATGTATATATTTGTCTTTGACAGGTATGTTCTTCTGTGGGTACACAGACCATTTACCTTTATGGATATTACAGGTGTCTCTGTCATTATTTACCTTCGTTAAATCAATCCTACATCTATATATCACATCAAGGGTGAGTATCTTAAAGAGTTGTAGTATAAGATGTTGTGGTAAAAATTCTTAATCGCTTTCAATGGACTGTTTCTATGTAACATGAAGGAGAAAAAATGCAGGGTCAGACCAGAATCAAATCCTGGACCTCCAGCACTATAGGCAAGTGCTGTACCAACTGAGCTACCCAGACTATTACATTCCTCCTGTTGTACTCAAGTTTGCCATGATCCTATGGGAAATCTCACCCTAAACTCCTCGGATGCACTTTATACAGCCTGCAGTCTACCACTTCCAAGGGTCACACTAGCCACCAAACTATCACGAAGGAGAAAAAATACAGGGTGTGACTGGCGATCGAACCGGAGAGCTCCCACTCTATAGGTGAGTGCTCTACCAACTGAAACTGAGCTATTCAGACTGCTACATCTATGCTCTGGTCAAGATCATTTCACTATTATAAAGGCTTTGAGTTTTGAAAGAGTGGGGAAAAACTTTTGTCAATTTAGCCAACAAACTTACCTGCATCGCAAAGTGCAAAAATTTTTTTTTTTTTTTTTTTTTTTTTTTTTTTTTTTTTTTTTTTTTTTTTTTTGTCTTGCCTGGCAACTAATTTTAAAAGTATGTATTATTTATAGTCACACTTTACTTAGCATACTTACTCTATAGATCATTATATATATTGAAGAAGGGGAATTATCCACTTCATTCAAATTTTTTTCAAAAATATCTTTAAGTACCGGTATCTATATAATCAAAAATGAAATCTTCAGGCTGATGCAGTATACATTTAAAAGTTGTGAATGTAGTTTCAATTTAACTTTAATGTTGTGCAGGCAAGACTGAATCTGAAAGAAAATGTATTTTCTAGTCAATCAAAAACTCACCAGGTGAGACATCCAAGTCTGTGGAATTCTTGTTTTCAAACAATGTTTGAATTGTAGGCTAAAAGAAATGTTTATGCCCAGCATTGGTGTAACAGGAAGGAAAAAAAATGCAGGGTCAGACCAGGCATTGAACCCTGGACCGCCCGGAATCTCGAGTGTTTTACCAACTGAGCTACCCAGACCACTACATTGGGATGGACACAATCTCATATTTGTACTTTTGAGAATGTTGTAATAAGTTAACTTCAGTTAACTTTCCAAGACTGACTGAAAGTTCGAGTTGAATAGATTGGAGTAATGGTGTTTTACGCCCTAGTCAAGATTCTTCAGCTTATTTCGAAGTGGTCAGTTCTTGGATGGTGGAGGAAACCAGAGTACCCGGAGAAAACCATCGACCTTTAGCAAGTGAACTGACAAACTTTCTCACACTAGGATCTGTCCTGAGTGGAATTCAAACCTAGGTGGTGGGAGGCCCTGTGATCCATAAGCGCGCTTTAGACCACTTGGCCACTGAGGCCCCAGGCTGAAAATTAGAAATCTACTAAACAAAATTTAGATATACATGTACATGTATACGTTGATAATGTATTTCAGGGCACCTGTTTTGAGAAAGCTACCCATGATGGTTTTATGTTAGAAGTTGTTTGTTCTGTACCTATGATAGCAACAGTAAGTAACTATGTACACCATTTACAGTACAGTAGGACTTTAAACCTGGATAAAGTTTTCCTAGGAAAAATTAAAACAGTGCTGATCTAATTAATGATGTTCCTAATGAACAATGTTATATTTGGTTCAACGATAAAGCTTGAATAAATAAAGAAAAAACAGTAATTTCCCAGCAATCTGGTTTTAGAACATGGTTGTGTCATAAAAAATGGGTCATTTAAACACAACTTACAAAATAGTGAAATACGATAAATTCAAAACAAAATTTCATTAAATTTGTCATTTGTTACCTTCTAAAGAATAAATAAATCCATTGCAAATACATTTGGATACCAATGGACAATTAAATGCAATTTGTCAGGTTTCGCCTTTGATTCATTGGAGTCCCTGTACATCAGTGTGCATGCTCCAAGCTAATAATTGTTAAACATTGACAAACCTGCTAGAGGATTCTGTTTATTTACAGCAAATAGGAAAGAAATTATATATAGAAAATGTATCTCACGAATCATGAATCATGACAGGCAAAAAATTGTGAAAAAGGTTTGTCTGTTTGTTTGCAAAATATTAATGTTGTTTTCCAGTGCACTGTATACTCACATTGTCCCTGAGGACTGTCAACATAAATTTTGAGTGTAAAACACCGTTACTTCACTCCTTTCCAACATGTCAAAGTTAATTCTGTTAATTTTTTTCATGTACCATGCAAATTAATGATGAATTTCAGTTTTAGATATTAGATATTCTTAATATACCAGTACATTGTATTTTTAGCCCACCTGAGCACAAAGTGCTCACATGAGCTATTGGTATCAATAGAGGCAGACCCTCTATCATCTGTCCGTCCATCAACAATTGCTTCAAACGACTTCTTTTCAGAAACTTCTGGTCACATTTTGTTCAAACTTGGTCAAAAGCATCTATAGAACATTGCCTTTCAGATTTGTGTTTTTGGTTGCCATAGCTACCAAACGTAGGTCAAATTGACCTGCATTGTTGAAAACCTAAAAAAAATCTTCTTCTCTAAAACCAATTCACTGAAATAAAATCTGATGTGATATTTGGCATCTATACCAAGTTTATGATTTTCAATAATTTTTGTGAAAAATAAGGTTACATGTTTTTGCATTTATTTTTCATACATTGTAAATAGTACTTTTTTACCAAAATTACAATAATGAGTAAATTTAGGTGAATTCTTTTTCCAAACATCATTTTCTTATGTGAACAAACATATGTTTGACAATTTTCATGAAATTCTGTAAAATACAAGTCGCTTTTTTCGACCTTTTTCATTTTCAATTCTAGCAACCCAAGGGTCTAGGGTTCAAATCTAAGTGAGGCCACTATTTTTTTTTTAATTTCTGAATTTTATGACTTACAATGGTGCATGGAAGAGATTTTATGAATTTTTACTTTTTAGTGTAATTATTATTTTTGAAATACATGTGATACTGATATGTAGATATAGCTAAAACCTTAAAATATTTTTTTTTTGTTTTACAAAATCACTGTATGTGACATAATTTAAACTAATTGAACAAATTTTTTTAAATAATTTGCAGTTGACTTTTACAATTTTTAAAAAATATTTTAATTAATGTGTCAAATCTGTAAAGTCTTAAATCCGGATCTTAAAATTGCTCATGTGAGCTTTTGTTATGGATAGGAACTCTGCCATCCATCCATCCATCCATCCATCCATCCATCAAAAGACTTCTTCTCAGACACTACTGGTCACATTTCATTCATATTAGTCAATAGCATCTATAGACCATTGCCATTCACATTTGTGTTTCTGGTTGCTATGGCTACCAAAAGTAGGTCACAGTGACCTACATAGCTAAAAACCAAAACAATAAAAATAATGATTCCTGAAACCACTTCTATTGAGGCAACATGTTTTGACTTACCAGGTATTACCAAGACATACCAGTTACATTTAAATTCAGGTGAGCAAATTAGGGCCATCTTGGGCCTCTTGTTTATGATTATTATTCTTGATAAATACATCACCTATTTAACAATACGACTCCATGGCGCCAACACACAATGAAATAAACGCATGAAAACAACATGATTTATATGCAAAATAATTGAAAACAACAAAATTTCTTCATGAATATTAAGTCTTTATTTAAAGCGCTCTCTATCATATGTCCAAAAACATAGAGGGTAAAAAACATCGAAGGATTATGGTACATTGTTTGTATTTTATTATTATTATTCGTATATATTTCTTTATTATTCCAATTTTGATATTAACATTATGATTCAGGTGTTGATATATTTTTAGCTCACCTTTCAGCTCGGGTGAGTTATTGCTATCAATCTTTGTCCATCGTGCGTCGTGCGTAAACTTTTTACATTTTAATCTTCTCCTCCAAAACCACTGGGCCAAATTTAATGAAACTTGGTAACCATCATGCCTATGGTGAAGCCCTTTTAGATTTGCACAAATAAAGGAGTTAGGTCCCCTTGGGGTTTCATAAGGGGGGAAATTGTGAAAAACATTAAAAATCTTCTCCTCTGAATCTACAAGTGATATACCTTAGTTATTTCATTTATAACATCCATAGGTCATCTATTTTCAGATTTGCACAAATGGTAAACATGGAAATTGTAAGGCACGTACTGAGTGCGGAAATTGATAAAAATTATATATTTGTCACTATATCTTAAAAACTATTAACTTTTTGTATAGGCATGTATATTAGAATATTGTAGCTATTGACATGACGGTCAATTTGAAATATAGATCAAGGTCACATGTTTAAAGGTCAAGGTCACAGCTGCAAAAGAAGACTTAAATTGCTAATTATCTTGAAAACTATTAACTTTTTGTATAGGCATGTATATTAGAATATTGTAGCAATTGACAAGACGATCATTTTGATATATGGTTCAAGGTCATATGTTGAAAGGTCAAAGTTCACAGCTGCAAAAAAAAAGACTTAAATTGCTAATTATCTTGAAAACTATAAACTTTTTATAAATGCATGTATATTAGAATATTGTAGGTATTGCGACAATGATCATTTTGATATATGGTTCATGGTTATATATTCAAAGTTCAAGGTCATGTCAACATAGGAATACTAAAATTATTAATTATCTTGAAAGCTATTAATTTTATGCATAAGCATGTATATTAGAATATTGTAGGTATTGACATGACAATCATATATGGTTCAAGGTCATATATGTTCAAAGGTCAAAGACATAGCTGCATAAGTATACTGAAATTGATTAAGGATTTGGAAATTATTCATTGCACTACAGTTACTTCATGCATATTATATAAGCTACTTAAGAATGAAATGTTACTGGATATATTTCTGATTAAGTTTTGTGGGAGTTCTTAACTTGAGAAAACTTTTAAAGTTTCTGTACGTAATATATTGTCTATTGCACTTTGCAAACAATATTGGACATATCTTCAGGTGAGCGTTAAGGCCCATGGGCCTCTTGTTTTTATTTTTCAGATATTTTATCCTCCTCTACTTAGAGACCTTTATACACCATTGTTCCTGAATTGTTGGCTTGTTAGACGGGCATTAGAAAAGTTATTTGTAAGTACATAATGTATTTTGGGATGTCTTGGGTTCGAACCCCGACCAGGTCTCACTAAAGACTTGAAATGGGTAGTGACAATTTTTTTCTAAGCATACGACATTATGAAATGAAAGTCACTGTTCTTTCACATGGGAACTAAAAATGAACGAGGTCCCATGTCCCAGTAGGCATTGCACGATAAAAAACCCTGCTGTATAATGCCATCAGTGCAACACACAAGAAAAATTTCTACACTTTCGCCTATAGCTTGCGATGTCTTGATATAAGTTAAATATTCTTGAGTGGGATGGTAAACACCATTATTCAACTCAGCTCTATGTGTGTATTGATTAAGCTATATGGCAATATAAGACATGATAAATGTCATAATTAAAACATTTTTAAAAAAACTTTTGAATATTTGTCTCCCTAGATACATATGGGAAATGTAGCACCTGTTAATTAGGGCCCCAAATCAACTGATATTGGACTTTGTAATTTCTTCCATATCTGCTCATGTGAGATAGGGTTTTCTCCTATGTGAGAAATATGTAACTCACATGGGCTTGACGTCACAGTTACGTGACAATCACATGATGTCATCGTTTGAGTAAATGACGTCATATCGCGGGAAAATGACAGCCGGACCTTCAAAATTAAGAAATTTCAAATGCGTTTCAAATGTTAATACTCAGATTTTATAATAAATAACTTTTTCTTCAAGTTTATACATTCTGTATAAACCAAAATTAAGTATAGTCTATCCGATGGTCATATTTATTTTTATATAGAATGTTGAATAACAGAGTTAGATTTTTCAAACATGGCGCCCATGGATATGTAAATCATATTTCAAGCAAAAAATTGACTTTAAAATGGAAGAAAAAGAATCCATTATAAGTTTATCCATGTAGGATAGGGAAATCTCACCCTTGGGGTTGAATATTTCTGTCAGAGACTCGGCAAGCCTCGTCTCTGACTGAAATATTCAACCCCTCGGGTGAGATTTCCCTATCCTACATGGATACTCATAATGGATTCTTATATTCTCAGTATAATACAGCAGGCTTTACTATAGGGCTCATTATGATTGTGTAATCAACTCCTCCTACATTTTTTCATTGATCTTTTTGAAACTTGGCACATTTATATTTAGCACATTGAAGACACACTTGTGACTTTTTGAACTTATTGGTAAATTTTTCACAATTTTACCAGATATTGGACTTTTTCACAGTATAATGCAACAGGCATCAATATAGGGCTATGTTTTGTGTAATCAACTCTGCCTACAGTTTTTCATTGATCTTTTTGAAACCTGGCACATTTGTAGTAAACACATTGAAAACGTACATGTGACTTTTTGAACTTGGTTGGTGATTAAAAAAAAGACTAAGACTGTCAGCTGCCTGCAAAACTAGAAGTACACACATACTAGCTGATAGAGAAAGGTGCCAATACTCCTCTTTGGAGTAGATTGGAATGAAATAATGGCCTTTTTACATCCCAGATTCTTCCACTTACATTGGCCGTGAGTTAGGCAAGATTCTTCCACTTATACTGGCCATGAGTTAGACAAGATTCTTCCATTTATACTGGCCTTCAGTTTTGTGATGGTGAATGGAGTTGCGTTATGGTCTTTAACACCACAGTAAAAATTGTTTTACCTTCATCAACCATCAGCCCTTGGATATTGAATGAAGTAGAGTAATGGTGTTCTATGCTCCACTCATGATTGTTAAACTAATATCAAGGTAATTGCTTCTTGGAACATGGAGTGGATTAATGGTGTTTTACACCACAGTCACTTACATTAACATAGTCAGTTCTTTACCAGGATGGTAGAGGTAATCTGAGTACCAAAATAAAACCACCCATCTTGTGCAGGCTTTTAAAAAACTAATTGTAACATTTTTTGTTTCATTTCATTATAATACCTGACAAGATGGACGTTATAGGTCTTTTCAGAAACTTATTTTAACATGATTTGTGTCATTTTCAGAATGACCTTCACCTCTCAAAGCAAGCAGTTTTGGACCTTTTTTAGAACTCTGTATACTCATTATAGCACTTATTTGTTCTATTTTTAGTATGACTTTCACATTATAAAGCAGAAGTTTCAGACCTTTTTTTGGAACTTTGTTTACTTATTTTAGCACTGATTTGTTCTATTTTTAGAATGACCTTCACCTCACAAAACAAGAGGTTTCAGATCTTTTTTCAACTCTATTAACTGGTTTTCATTGTCATACTTATTTGTTCTATTTTGTAGAATGACCTTCACCTTACAAAGCAGAGATTTCAAACGATATCGGTAACATTGTCTCAACAACTCTTTATACTCATAGTAACGCTAGTTTGTCTTATTTTTACTACGTAAGTATTACCAGTAAATCCCTTCTAAAATATTTTGGCAACACCACATGGTTGTCATACCCCTTTTGGTTTGTAGGTCAAGGACCTTGAAATTGATGATAATAAACGTAAGAGTCTTTTCATGCAATTGCAGGGGAAATTTTTTTTTTTATAATCAATACTTAGTAGATTGGCGACAATTTAGTTTTGTTCTAAATAAATTCAACTGCTGGAGAAATTCACCAAAACTTTGGAAAAATATTGGTTTTTGAACCTTGGTGATGGTGACTGAAATTTATTAGATTGTTAGCCCTGTGAAACGAATACTGAAATACTGTTTACAGAGTGAGAGGTTTTTTTCTTCTTTCTTATGGTTCATTTTGGCTCATTAAAATTAAACATTTTTATAAAATGGCAAAAAAACAAGAAATCTATCCAAATTAACCTATAAAGCATTTTTAATTGATATAACTTTCACAAATATAAATAAAGGGTTTTAACTGTTAATATATATTATACCTCATAAATTTTTTTTTTTAATAAATGCATTGATTTTACTCCGGGAGATATTTTGCAATATAGACTGGAGGCTCTGGGCAATATTATATTTGCTTACGTCACACGAGTGTCCTTGATGACGTAATATTAGACTAAACAAAAACAGCATCTTAACCCCAATAGTTTAACTAGTGGATTAATGCTAATACAGAGTTAGTCAGGAACGCAACTGTAATACGTAAACAATAATCATCTGAAATTAATTCCAAAAAAAAAAAATGCTGATGACTATTTTGAGATGGCATCAATTCGGTATAATATAACAAATATTTCATGGAGTTGCGGGCTATATCGCAGTTTATGGACTGGGCAGGCACCCCGAAAATACAATATAGACCTCAGCTTCGCTTCGGTCCATATCATATTTTGAGGGTGCCTGCCCGGTCCATAAACTGCAATATAGCCCACAACCCCATGAAATATTTGTTAAATATTAATCTAAATTAATGGTCTGAAAATATTTGACTTTTTTATTTAGGATATGTGGAATACAGCATATACAGAGAGGAAGTTTGGGGAAGGAATTGACAATGTTTGAATCGTTTTATTTTGTAATTGTAACCTTCTCTACTGTTGGTTATGGTGACATATCACCCGACACTTGGCTCGGTCAGTTATTTATGACGGTTATGATATGTGCAGCTTTCGCATTTATACCAAGACAGGTTTGTAAAAATTTATTTATGTATGACAGTCATGAGACTTGTTCAACATTGTGTACATTCATGTATGTTTTCACTTTGGTGAGCATACCGTTTTGCGGAACTGCTACTGCTATCACTGTCATAAGTTTGTTAACCTTTGTTTTTAAAGACAATATTCCAAAGATATTTCTCCTTATAATTCATTGCAAGTGTATTGTATCTTTCAAGTAGGGATTTGAATGATAGAATCAGTCAAAACTTGTGTTGAGATGTCCGATTCAGGATTTGTTCACCAATCTGTCCATGTCCAAATCTAAGAGAGATTATTAATAAAGCATCTGGTTGACTAAAAAGATTCAATGTTATTGCTCACTCTCATTTAGAGCCACTGTGGTAGCTCAGTTGGCAGGGTGCTTACTCTGTAAGTGCAAGGTCATGAGTTCAAACCCCGACCGGGTCTGACTCAAGACTTGAAAGTGGGTAGTGACTGTTCTTTCACCAAGCACTTGGCATTACGAAATGAAAGTTATGGTTCTTTGGGATGGGAACTTAAAGTAACTGAGGTCCCGTATCATGGCAGGCATGGCACGATAAAGATTCCTGCTGTATAATGCCATCAGCGAAACGCACAGGCAAAATTTCTGCACTTTCGCCTATAGCTTGTGACTTCTGGATATAAGTGAAATACTCTTGCTGGGACGTTAAACACCAATACTCAACTCAACTTAACTTTCATTTAGAAGACATAAAATTGTTTGCAGCTCTATATTCATACTTAGTCAGGTTTATAAAACCTTTGTGATGGACCAATATCAACTGAATGTTTTGTTCAAGTCAGACAGAGGTTTAGCCTACCATGTTTACAGAGTTAAATATTTAAAAAAAAGATTTCCATTTGTTTACTTTTTCAAATTTTAATTTTGACCCCAAAAGCCTTATTAATAATGGAATCAGGCTATATTGAACATTCTGTAAAAATAATTTAAAAAAAAAAAATACAGAATTTATTGGTGTGTTTGGAGAGCACAGTTGTAAAAGAAAATACCATTTATATTTATAACATTACACGAACTTGTTATATATTAGTTTTTCAGTAGAGACATATTTTTTACAAATCAGTATTTTTGGGGGAAATGGCACCCTTAAAACTGAAAGTACAGTAGATTCCGCTTAATTGCATAGTCTGTGTGTCAGAAAATTTTATGCAATTAAGCGGAATATGCAAATAACCGAAAATGCCCCTTGGGCACAATTGATTGATGGATACATGGGTTGGGGCCATTTTAGTACTTGTGTAGGCATCATA
Organism: Tegillarca granosa; assembly: GCA_029721355.1. Classification (NCBI taxonomy): domain Eukaryota; kingdom Metazoa; phylum Mollusca; class Bivalvia; order Arcoida; family Arcidae; genus Tegillarca; species Tegillarca granosa. The sequence goes on from CM056610.1 coordinate 2,618,803, forward strand.
GAACACTGTAGAAACAACAGAAAATAAGTTATTACTTTGAAATTAAAAAATGAAATAAATAATCCAGAATAAAAAAATTTTTTTTAATTTGTATAAAATGTTTTAAAAATTCTAGCTGATCCATTGACGGATACTCCCGGTGAGGCCGTTTTTTTAGTAAACATCAAAGTCGGTGTACTGTAGAATCAGCAGAAAATTTGTAATTGCTTTGACATAAAAAAATAAATAATTAAAGATAATTGAAAAAAATATTTAATTACATGTAATTAAAATCTCAAGACTTGTAATATATTTTCTTTACTAAATAAAGATTTAAAATTCTAGCTGATCGTTTTAAACCTCGTATTTACATGGGATTCCAAAATGTGGTATGGGTGGACTTTTCTTTCAGACCATCGATCTGTGTTTAATCCTAGAAAATGTATGTAACTAGAACATCTGTTGGTATTTAATTCATTGTTGCTTAACACTCGCGATATTCATATTTCTTGTTTATTTACTTCTTTTTAAAAATCCACGTGTTCGCACATGGCACTGAGTTATACTTTTCGAGTTATCTCCCTTTCACGGTACGATAATCTATTTTTAAATGTGACATAGAAAAAATCCAGTTGCTTGACAACGTGCACGATGTCCGGTAAAATTAAATTTCAAACAGATTTTGTGTAAATAAATTGAAAGATGTCTTATCTTGTTATTAATTTTATACAAAGTTATATTTTAATTGTTTATTGACCAATTATTCGATCAGTCATAAATTGGAAATTCCCGTTGTTATGTGTAACTAGGTCTGATCCAATGAAATTAATGAATAAAATGTCACTTCCTTATGTGAAAAAATGTCTTTGATGTTGAATCTGTATACCGACAAAACTTGCTACATAAAGGGTTTTTCAGCTGTAAACGATGATTTCAACCAGTTTATCTTAATGAGGAAATAATAAATAAAGAATAAAGCATTTGATTGAGGTATGATTGATTGAGTTTACCCAAAAAGAACTGTATATACGCGTTATTAAACTTGCTATGGGATAACAGTCACATACATACAATGATACACATTCCTTAACCATGTTAACAAAAACATTAATTTAAAAAATGTTTTTGGCTTTATTTAATCTTTGTTTGAAAAACCCAGCACCGAAATTCCAGTAAAACCATGTCTGGGTTTAGAAAATGTAATGGAAATAAATTTCAGTTAAAAGAAATCGTTATAAAACTTGTGTGACCCGGGTACAAATTTTTCACCTGTCATAGCCCTTTTTAATTGGTTTAACATAATTAATTACGTTTCCTGACAAACGCGTATTGACAGACCAATTGGATGACTACTCTACAAAGTGAACACTAATTAACTGGCTTCATATCTCACCTGGTGTTAGCTGTACACATGTCTATATAATGTAAACATCTGTCGAGGTTACCTTTGCATTGTCGGCAAATATATTTTGTAATCATGAAACTTCAGACCAAGATCGCATAATTTTCAGAATTTTTTATGCAATTAAGCGGAATTTAGACTTTTGTTTATGCAAATAAACGGAATTTTTTACATTGTTTAAATAGGAAATGGTTTGGTGCAGAGAAAAATTATGCAATTAACCGGAATATGCAATTAACCGGTATGCAATTAAGTGGAATCTACTGTACTAAACAGCAGTTGGAATCTGTAATTATAGTCCTGAAATTAAAAATTCAAGGAAATTCTACAAAAAATGAATGAGTACAAAATTGTACTTAGAATATTTATATTTCAAGTAAAATGTGGTAAAAAGAGATTTAATCAGAAATTTGAGTTTGGCAATTTAGGTGCAGATATTTTTTAAATATTTTTTTCATTTACAGAAAATAAAAGGTATGTTTGAAAAACGAGTCTTTACTCTTAAACTTTTTTTTTTTAAAATACACTTGCTTCAGATACACTTCCTTGGACACTTACATTTTGGATTTATTTATCATTTAATTGTTTACCTGACTATATATAGATTTGTATAATTACCTATATTAAGCACCCATGGCACATTTATTACCATATCTGTAATGTTCTCAGTGTCTATTGGTATTAGAGTTTTTGTCGAGCCTCGCATTCGCCATAAGGTGAGACTACGGTGTTACTTTTCCGGTGTCGTCGGTGACGTGTCAAAATGTGAAAGTTTATGTTAAAGTAATTGATTTTCTACTTGATCAAAAATTAACCAAGCAAAACATATAAATCCGTGGAATTCTTGTTGTTATATCTGGCATCAGCAAAATGTATTTTCTATTTTGAAATTACAAATACACATTAAAACCAAGTCATTAAATGTGTCAAATTTGTCAGAATTAAATGTAGGAAGGTCTTCGTTCAGGAATGTTTGTGGAAATACCACCAGGTGTAAGATGAGGTAATTATATAGATGTTCTTTGTCCCTGCAAACAAGCACATGTAAAAGTGTTCTTTCCGTTAGACAGATTATAATTGAGAATGTGTCATGTGATTTTGAGATTTATTAATCTTCATGTAAAAATCTAGTTTCAGACGATTCTATGAAAGTACAAAATGAATAAAAGAAAACATAATTACTGAAAAAAAACAATAGCATGGAAATAAAGTATACAGCAAATTTTGCAAATCAAAAAATGCAAAAAATAACTTAAAATTATTAAACCACAAAACTATTAAATTCTTCATTGGAAAAAAACTATGTTGATGGTTGACTTTCACCCAGACAAATGAAATTCAAAAGCAAACCAAAGGTGATGAAGTCACTTCAAAAACATATAAAAAACAATAGCGTGAAGTCATAAATAGTATATATACACAATCAATAGTTCATATTTTTTTTCTCACAAATATAATAAAAGGACATAGATAAATAACAGTCACAAAATAAGATTGTTAACACATTATTACATGTTATTTCATAATTGACCTTTGATCTGCTGTATTGCCTTCTGTAAATCAGGAAATTTTGCTTTTTTTTAAATTTTCACTCCAGTAACTGAAATTTGAAAATATTTTTCACAGATATTTTATTTGCATAGACAACCGTTCAACGGTAGGATAATTCAAAGTGTAAAGGAATATCTTGAAATTAAAAAACTAAATTTGTTGTACCCTAAATAATTCTATTTATTTCTAAACTGATTATTATGATCACAGTTAAATTCACAGTACCCCCCAAGGGTATCCATATCTCAGTAGGCAGTACTTTGTGCTGTCAGAAATTATACCATTTTGCAAAATTTTCAGTCGTCTTAATTTTTGAAATTTATTTACAACTAAGGTTTGTTCCCTCAAGCAAAGCATTCCTTAGCTGGATTTGGATTCATATACTTTTGGAACTTTAGATTCATTATTTTTCAACAATTTGGCTTATGTTTTTATCTATCGAACTTTTGGGCCCCTAGTGTCACTGATGAGGAATAATTTTCTGAAATGAGCACAAATGGCACATCAAAATTTTACAGGTATTTGTGTTATATATTTATAAATTTTTTATGGCTTTTATTTAATATATATACAATTAATGATAAGAACATGTTTAAAATCTAATTTTTAGAATAAATTTGCTATATTTACTTCCACATGTATACTCATTCTAATTCAAGAAATCTGTACAATTTGCACCATTATAATTTCTTCCTGCACAAGGTATTATATATTTTTAGCTCACCTGAGCTGCGATGGTTCATCGTCCTTCATCTGTCATGCGTCATCCATCATGCGTTAACTTTTAACATTTTAATCTTCTCCTCCAAAACTACTGGGCCAAATTTAATAAAACTTGATGGCCAAATTTAATAAAACTTGATAACCATCATGCCTGGGTGAAGCCCTTTCAGATTTGCACAAATGAAGGAGTTATGTCCCCTTGGGGCCCCATAAGTGGGGAAAGAGACTGCAAAAGAAGACTTACATGTAAATTACTAATTATCTTGAAAACTAATAACTTTTTGTATAGGCATGTATATAAGAATATTGTAGGTATTGACATGACAATCATTTTGATATATGGTTCAAGGTTATATGTTCAAAGGTCAGGGTCATATCAACATAGGAATACTAAGATTATTAATTATCTTGAAAGCTATTAATTTCATGCATAGGCATGTACATTAGAATATTGTAGGTATTGACATGACAATCATATATGGTTCAAGGTCATATATGTTCAAAGGTCAAAGACATAGCTGCATAAGTATACTGAAATTGATTAATGATTTTGAAATTATTCATTGCACTACAGTTACTTCATGCATATTTTATAAGCTACTTAGGAATGAAATGTGAGTGGATATATTTCTGATTAATTTTTATGGGAGTTCTTAACTTGAGAAAACTTTTTAAAGTTTCTGTATGTAATATATTGTCTATCGCACTTTGCAAACAATATTGGACATATCTTCAGGTGAGCATTAAGGCCCATTGTTATTGATGTTTTATCTGTGAAAGATGTGGATGTCATTACTAAATTTAAAATTCTCTTCTTCCTTCCTTCCATACATCTTTGCAGCTTTCCATGCATCCCTCTTCTTGATTGGATTAATTTTCAAAACTATGAACTTTTAAAAGCTCTTATAGTTTTTGTTCACCTACATGTATGTGCCTACAGTTAGTTGAAATTATATTTTAAAGGTCAAGGTCATCAGACATATTTAGATTAGTAGGGGTTGCAGTTATAGGCTAAAGGTGTGTTGGTCCCTCTTGGACAATCAAAGTTTTTAATTTAACATGTCTTCCACCAACCTCTCTGACATTATAATCACTAACAAAAAATTTGATTGTCATAAATAATTAAATAATAGGTTCAGAATTACTTAGTGTGGAGTGGTTTTGTTTTGCCTAGTATGGATTGATTTAGAATTACTTCCTATGGAGTGGTTTTGTCACTTAGTTTGGAGTAGTTTTTTGTACTTAATGCATTTAAAGTGGTTTTGAATTGATTCCTGGTTTATTTATCTATTTAGTTTTTTAAAGTTTAGAAAAAATCATAAATTCAAGTCATTGGTTGGTGATGCAACCATAGCAACTGATCAACAATGATATGTGATGTTCAAATTAATCTTTACATGCACAAATGACAACAAATTTGTAATAGGTAATAGACCAAAAAAAAAAAAAAAAAAAAAAAAAAAAATTGATACCACACAAAAATCCATTCCCTAATAAGTGCCTCATATGAAAACCTGGCTTTGCAGACCACAAATTGAATGATTTTGACTAAAAAGACTGACAACGAATTATTTTTGTGACCCAAGAAAGCAAGGCATGAGACAATTATGAAAATTTTGCTTACACACTAAAACTTCACTTTATTTTCAGATAGAAGGAATAACATCTACTTGGAAAGAAAGAAAGAGATCTGGTGGTGAATACAGTAAACGTCATGCATCAGGTCGTCGCCATGTTGTCGTCTGCTCAAGTAATCTCATGTCAGAAACCATGATGGATTTTCTTATGGAATTTTATGCTCATCCAAAGTTAGAAGTAAGAGACTTTTTCAAATAAATTCTGGGAAAAACTTAGTGATAACTTTCACTAGAAATGAAATGGAGTAGAATTATGGTATATACCTTGATAAAGATGATTTCATTCTCTCGAGGCAGTCAGTCAGTCATTGGGATGTTAGAGGCAATTGGAGTTCATGAAGTAAACTAACCACCTTCAGTGACACCGAAAAAAGTTATCGCACTGTGATCTATCTTGAATAGGATTAAAAATGATCCAAAATAATGAGTTGGTTTGACCGGTAAGCTTGCCCTCGTATTGAGTTGCTTTGACCGGTAATCTTGCCCTCGTATTGAGTTGCTTTGACCGGTAAGCTTGCCCTGGTATTGATAAACAATAAAGGAAAAGGAAGTACTTGTAATAATAAGGGTCTGATTTAGCTAAGTCAAGATTTGTCTACTTCCAGGCAGTCAGTTTTAAATGGATGATTTTGATGTAGTTAATGTGCATCCAAGTCATACTGTACTTCAGTCCACTTCAGAAGTGTCTTGATTAAAGAAGTGAAATATCGGTTCTGTTTCATTTTAAAAATTCAAACAAAAGTGTAATCACACCTATGACCAATTTTCAGATTGAATATTGGCTGGAACTTTTACTGTTGTTGCTATATATTAGCTAATAAGATTCTTTTATAATTTATCTCCATATTATAAAGTGTTTCCAATAGATGTTAAAGCAAAATATTGTTTTCTTCTGTTCTAAAAAAATCCATTGGACAGACACTTCTGTTTCTGTTAATACTGTAAAAACTCCTGTAATTTAGGCAGATATTTTAAGCTAAAATTTGATAAAAATCTTCAACTCATGTTAAAATTTGCACCCAAAAATTTCAAGAATCGTCAATTTTCTATGAACCGAGGTAGTGGTTTTCATCTATTTAGTGTTTTGTTTCAGTTTGATGTATTTTAATCATTTTAATATCGTATAACTTCTCCAGATGTTTATGTATTATGTGGATTTACAATCATTGCTCATGGCTCTATCTGACTTTGTCATTGTTTTGTTGATCTTGGCTTATTTTTGGAGAATGAAGAGGATCTTGACCAAGTTTGAAAATGAGAAAGATAGCGTAAGCTTCAAAGTTATAAACATTTTATTAATGTTTTTATGACAGACATATTTTTTCATTGGCTTAATAAGTTAAACCTTTATATATGCATATATAAACTATTCTTCGCATTTCAGGAACACATTGTTGTGATTTTAAGTTCGGAGGAGAAAGATGACAGCTTACAGATGATACTGAAAGATCCAAAATGGGCACATAGAGTTATTTATATGAGAGGTTCAGCACTTAAAGATATTGATCTACATAGATGCAGGTACGTCTATGTATGTCGAGCCGTTGTATCAATGGTTTATTTAGAACTGAGGTTAGTGGGGCCCATATACCGCAGACAAACATACCACTCCCCCAGTCCACTATCTTGGCACTGGGTGAAACAATCAATACTCAATCCTCCTGAAGCTGAATGCCAGGTTAGGAAAAATATCTCAAAGTTTAAAGTCTTGTATATGACCTTACAGGGGTTAAAACCCATGACCTCCAGCTGTTGAGGCAGACACTTTACCACTAAACTACAAAGGCAGTTGAGCATGTTAAAATGGGGTTCACAAGCACACTACATGTATGTTATAACTCCAAATTTTTCCAGTAGGTTACAGCAGAAATGTTTTCTAAAATGATAAGCTCAAACTTTAAGGGAGTATTATTGATCAAAAGTCTTGTTAGACCATTTCCTGTACTGTAGATAGGAGTTAATTCCCTTTGCACTAATTTTTCTTCATGGTCGGAAGCTGTGTTAGATGTTGGCCTCTAAAATATTTCGCAGACTCATGACAATATACATGTACATGTATGAGTTTTCATCTGAATATTTTTTGTTTCAGGTTAAATGAAGCAGATGCTTGTTTTATTTTAGCACCAAGTAAATGTACCAATAAAGATGAAGAAGTAAGTCTTGTTTTATGTGTTTGTTCATGTTTCCATGGTTACCATACATCAACAATATGTACCATGGTTACCATACATCAAAAATATATAAAAATATCAGTCTCAACAATTGTGGTATTTTAAATTGTGTGTATTTAGAAATTGTTTTGTTTTTTGAGAATTGTTTATACTGCAGGAGTTGCTGTGTTTGTGACAGTGAACTTTGTCCAATTTTTTTTTAAAGAAAATCCAATTAACTTGAATTAAGTTTGGTATTATTCACCTAAGTCTAGTCATAACTGAAAATTGCTTTTGCATCCATGATAACCATGGTACATTTCTATTTTTTTAAGTAAAACGTTTTTGCTATGGGGATTTTACATTTTGAAAAACAAGGCAAAATTTTTTGTGGATTTGTTGCACACACAAAGTAACACATCACCAAAACATCATTTTGGATGTAAACATTGCCATTTTCAACATGTAAAATCCGCCTAGCAGCAATAGTTTCCTGTTTACAGACATATTCTATAAGAATCATGCATATGCATGTCAATTTTCATTTACAACTAGATCTAAGTAAGTGAAAAATACCAAAATTCATTCGGGTTAATTGTATTTTGTTTAAAAATTAAACAAAATTCACTGTTACAAACACAGTAACTCCAACAGTAGTCAGAATGAATGCCACATCTTTGCACAACAAACTGAATTTAGGACATCGATGTGTTATGGTCGGTTTATGTTTGTCTTTAAAGAGTGGCACTTATGTTGACTATTAAAGACCTTTAAAAACAATAGAACTCATCAGCGTGCCACGTGATCAATACCTCTTAACATTTGTGTGGAATGAAATGGATAATATTTACATCAAATATTCCCGAAAAACATCCTTATTACAGAGAAATGTCACTTTATGCGATTCCATTGCCAATAGAAATTATTGTCCTGCACAAGCGCTTTGATGTACCATGTGGTGCTCTGGGGAATTCCATTCACTGGTGATAGTTAAAGCTGTTTTCATTATACAGCTTTCACTATTAATTTTCAGATATTTTTAAAATTTGGGAATTATCTTCCGCTATGGGTACTGAGGGTACACTGTTATGCTAATTAGTCTGTTTGTGACATCAGAGGAAGATAATCACAAAGATTGTTTAAATACGAGTCAAAAGATGTACATTTATATTTAGTCATGTGATCAATAGCATTTAAAGCTGCATTAAGTTTACCAAATTTCTGAATTTTTTTTGATTTTCTAAAAATATATTTTTTTAAAAGTAGATATCTTCTAACCACGATCCGTGACATTCATTTTCTAAAATTTTATTTCTTCAAGCTGTAAATAAACGGAATCCTCTGACCGGTTGGTCAGTGTTCTACGATGGTAATTATGAGCTTGGAGCATGCGCACGGATGTACGGAAAAGCCTAGAATCGAAAGTGAAACATGACAGATTGCATTAATTGTCCATCATTAATATCCAGATGTATTTGAAATAGTGTTATTTTTTCCTTACTAAGTCACAAATGACAAATTCAACGAAGTTCTGTGTTTAATTTATCGTATTTCAACATTTTGAAAGTTGTGTTTAAATGACCCGGGTTTTGATGACGTAACCATGTTCTAATATTAGATCGCAAATGCTGCATCTCGCTGGGTAAATACTGTAATTTCTGTATTTATTCGAGCTTTTATCGTTGAACCAAATGTAACATTGTTCATTAGGAATATCATTTATTAGATTAGCACCGTTTTATTTTTTTTCTTTGGAAAACTTAATGCAGCTTTAAAGTCAGTATGATTGGTTAATTGGTTGTAAGTTGGTTTATTGTTGTAATTATTGTAATCAGCAATTATTCAACAATTCATGAGGAGAACAAAGTTTATTAATCTGTAAAGATTAATTTAAGAGCAGTTTGGTGTATATAATGTATTATGATCTGCCTCGTACCTGTGTACACTCGGGCAGCTTTTTGTAATGGTGCTAGCTCACTAAGTTAGTATGCCACAGACATACATACCACTCTCCCTGTACCCCTATACATTATCCTGATACAGAGTCAACCAGTCAATACTCTGTCCCGTTTATGCCAAGCACAAGGAGACAGAACGTTAAATTTGAAGTGTTATTTATGGCCTGGCTGGGATTTGAACCCATGACCTCCACTTCAGAAAAAAAATCTATGAAATATCATATGTCATGTTGTTTGCCTTCACTAAAAATGTGATTGTTTGCTCTTTATTACAGGATCAGCATACAGTATTGAGGTCTTGGGCTGTGAAAGATTTCGCTTCAAATTGTCGACAGTATATCCAGTTATTTAAAACAGAATATAAAATTCATGTGAAATTTGCAGGTAAAAAAAATTACAATGACACAATCATAATGATTGTAGCAATTTTTGTTTTAATTATGATGGAAGTTTTACCAGCACCTTATAACAATAATTAATGGTGAACATTGATGTTGATACAAAAAATTCACATACAGGGCTTCACATTAGTTTTTACCCATTTGTCATTCTTGTCCTGTTGGGCACAAAACACCAAGTTTTAGAATGCCCTGATTACTTGTTCATGTCAATTTCATATTGGAAATATCTGAAAAAACAACTGTCAGAAATATCTGAAAAAACAACTGTCAGAAATATCTGAAAAAACAACTGTCAGAAATATCTGAAAAAAAACAACTGTCAGAAATATCTAAAAAAAAAAACAACTGTCATAAATATCTAAAAAAAACAACTGTCATAAATATCTGAAAAACAACTCAGAAATATCTAAAAAAAAAAAACAACTGTCAGAAATATCTTAAAAAAAACAACTGTCAGATATATCTAAAAAAACAACTGTCAGAAATATCTTAAAAAAAAAAAACTGTCAGAAATATCTGAAAAAACAACTGTCAGAAATTTCTAAAAAAAAAAAACCAACTGTCAGAAATATCTGAAAAACAACTCAGAAATATCTAAAAAAAAAACCAACTGTCAGAAATATCTGAAAAACAACTGTCAGAAATATCTGAAAAAAACAACTGTCAGAAATATCTGAAAAACAACCGTCAGAAATATCTGAAAAACCTACTGTCATAAATTTTGCAGTGGTTTTATTGACAAGCTAACTGAGATATTAGGTGAGTAACTTTACAGATATTGTAAATTGGAAAATATTTGTATCAGTTAATTTTTAAGTATCATCCTTTAGCGATATTGACTTACTTTTATTTTTGTGTCACTGGATGATAGTTCAAATGTTAGTGAAATGTGTCCAAATATTCTTGAAAGTTTTGATATTGTGCCTTATTACTCTCAAACACACACACACACACACACACACACACACACACACAAGAAAATGTCCCCATTTACAGGTGGTTAAAATCTACCTATATGATTTTGTAAGGTAGAACAACTGTTAGATGAACTGACACCATTTTTTTTGATTGCCTCGAGTCATTTTCATGTGAACCAGGCAGTTGCACTATAAATAATGTTTTGCACATAAGTTTTTTTTAGTAGATGAATTTAGAAAAGTAATTATTTGTGTGTAAGATGAAATAACAGATGTAGCAGATCACCATTATTTTTAATACATACTGGTACTACCATTAATTAATATTGAGCCTGTTATCCATGTATCATTTTCAGTGGAAAAATTTTAAAATCTGCAAATAATTAAATAAACAAAATTAAGCTTAAAAAATTTCCTTATTCTCACTTAGTTTATGTAGTCTTACATTGAAAATGTTACTCTAGATGTCTTAATGGTGATCGAGATATTGGGCGAAATAAGAAAAATTTTGTCCTTTGTAATTTTCTGGTCTTAATGCTGTATTTGGCTTTGATGTGTTCTTACCTGTCTATAAAATCCTAAAACTGTATATATATATATATATATATAAATATAAATTTTTTCCTTTATGTTTGCATAAAAATAGAATTTTATTTCTAAATTAAAAAAATGTTGATATATTGTCACTGTTAGTACATGAATCAAAGTACTAAGGTGCTGGCAAACTGTAGTATATAAATCAAAGTTCTAAGGTGCTGGCAAACTGAAAAAAAATTTTGATTTCTGTTGTGTGTTGTAAAGTCCACGTTTTGATTTTAACAAAAAATTATTGTAGTCACTTGTCACCATCCACTTCAATGTATTATATATTGTGGTCTTTGTGAATCATTAATTGTCATATTTCATTTCAACAAATCATTATCATCATCTTCATCATTAAAGCTGTCACTGTCATCACCATTATCATCAGCAGAATTATTGTCATCATCATAATCATCATCAACATCATCATGATCATCACTACCACTACCAACATCATCATCATGATCATCATCATCATCATCATCATCATCACCATCATCATCATCTTTATCATCATCATTGACAAGGTTGTTACTCATCACCATTATCATCATCATTGTCATCATCATTATCACCCTCAGCATCATCATTACCCTGCTTATCATCATTATCATCAACAACTGTTATCTTTCAATTTATAAATTTGTTGTTAGTTGTTGACTTTTATTTTATTTTATTAACATGTATTTTGATGTATCCATGTAAATATATTTTACTTAGAGACAAAGTCCCATTTTTTTACCTATATGGATAAGATTAACTGTATTAATAAGTTACTGTTCCATTCTCAATAATTACTGCAGTAAATAATGAGTTATGTCATCATTTTCATCATCATTATCATCAATCATCATCATTATTTTCATCATTTTCATCCACCGCTGTTACTTTTAAAATTTATAGATTTGTTGTCATTTTTCTTCTCACCCCTTTTTTATGATCATTAAGCATTTGCCTTTCATTTTTGTTCAGTCAATTGAGAAATAATTTGAAGAAAGACGGAGCACTTACATAAATCCCCCGTAGTGGGTTTATGCAATATAGTGCACCATCTTCATTCAAGTTATTCCTCAATAGACCAAACAAAAATGAAAGTCAATGCTTATAATTAAATTTTATAATTAAGAATACCAAAAACAACTAAAGTAGAATGCAAAACATTTAATTTCTATCAAAAAATAATGAAATGTGCACATGAATTTATATCACCATTGTTTGCAAAAAAGTAGTTCTGACAGAGGTCAAATCAGTTTATGAGGAAATACATGTAACTCCTAACTTTTAAACCAATTAAAATGTGTTAAAATGTTAAAATTTAATTATAGATAATTATTTTGGTGTTTGTTTAACTTTATAGTTTTTAGTTCCTACATGTAGTAGCACCTGTAAATGTATTTTACGTAGCGAGTCACATATTGTCCTTTGAATGTTTTAATAAAATTCTCGGTTACCGTTTTTTTTTTTTTTTGGTAGAAAATGCAATCCTGGTTTACAAAGATGAAAATATATAGGATTTTTATGATCCGGACTGTGAAATCCATCCGGTTTTCAGAATTCACAGGATCCGGTTTATTAAGGTTTTTATCATACTAGAATAAAGAAGAGAGTAAATCGGGACAAGCAAACACGTCCGGTTTGCACAGGATTCCGGTTTTCCCAGGGTCCGGTTTTCACAAGTTTCACTGTATTAAGTATTTTTCCTGCTTGTTTTTATTTGATACTGTGTTTTAGTTTGTTTTATTTTTAGTTCTTTTTTTAGTTTTTTGTTGTTATATATATAACTTACAGAGCATGTGGTATGTGAAGATGAATTTAAGTATGCATTATTGGCTAATAATTGTCTGTATCCTGGATTATCTACCCTGGTTACTCTACTTCTGCATTCTACCACAGGGGAGTATGTAACTTATCTATATATCTTTATATTACTACTAACCATGATTTGTTGAGTTGAGTTGAGTAATGGTGCTTAAAGTCCCAGTCAAGAATATTTCACATATATTGAGACATTGCCACTGTAGGCAAAAGTTCAGAAACTTTGATTGTGTGTTGTGCTAATGGCATTGTACAGCAAGGTTTTTTATCATGCCATAACTATAGTGACATAGGACCTTGTTTATTTTAGGTTCCCACCCAAAAGAACTGTGACTTTTATTTCTTAATGCTGAGTGCTTGGTAAAAGAACAGTCACAACCCACTTTAATGTCTTGGGTCAGGCCTGGTCGTGGTTGAACCCATGACCTCCCACTCATGGAGCGAGTGCTCTATCAACTCAGCTACCTGCAGTGGTACCCATTATTTGTGCAAACACAACTATTATCCATACTGACTATTTTACGATTTGTCAAGGCAGAAGTCATTTATTCAATAAAAAACATGTTAAGATAATAGTTTACATAAATTATAAACAAAACAGAATAATGGTGGAGAAAACTGCTTTCAGTGCCCAAAAATTCACTGAATGCAGTAAGCTCACTTGCCCACAGAGGTTACCTCTACCATATGAGTTATAGACTGTAGGCTCATTTAATTAATGGAGTTTGTAAGCTTAGAAGCTTTGTCATATCATTAGAGATTTTACATGTATGTTCATCAAGTTAGTGGTGGAGCCTTAGCTACTGATTCATCAAGTTGATCAAGTTAGTGGTGGAGCCTTAGCTACTGATTCATCAAGTTGGTAAAACCTAAAGGTTCATCAATTTGTGGAGCCAAACATTTTAACTCGGTGGATCCGATAGATTCATCAGGTTCATGGTCCCTAAAAGTTCATCAAGTTGAGCCTAAAGAGGTTGGTCATCAAGGATTATGATCAGGGGAGTCTATAGGTTCAACAAGTCAGAAGACATTTTTGTGAATCATCATAAGTTGATAATTACAAACAATTATTTTATACTATATTCACAATTGATTGGATTTTGAGCCATCATAAAGTTATCTCTGGGAATTTTTTTTTTTTTTTTTTGGCATATAGGTAAAGTGGATCCATGTTTTAATGTTATTTTCTTATTTCTAGAGCTGGTTTAATTTTGAATGTTATTTTTTTAATTTCTAGAGCTGGTTTAATAAGTCAAGAACAGTGGCAGCAGGTTTATGGTCGCCATTCTGGTAATGAAGTATATCACATACAGCTGAATAAAAGTATATTCTTCAGCAGTTATCAAGGTTACAGTTTTGTACATGCATCAGCCGACGCCCACAAAAGGTAAATTATAAAATTTAGTCAATTATCCAGAGGTTATAAATCACTAAAGGAAGCTCATTAAGTAGTGTTTGCTCTGTATGAGAGAGGTCAGAGTTCAAACTCTAGCTAGTTCTGACTATGCCTGAAAAAGTAGGTAGTGATTGGTGTTTAACCGAATCTTCAGCATTTATAAAATTAATGATAGTCACAGGGCCCTTACAATCTAAACTTCATTGCCATGGTAGGTGTGGCAGGCTGGAAACCTTCCTGTCGTATTGCTCTTAGCATACTGCAAATGTCAAATTTCTGTCACTTTACCTATAGCTTGTGATGTCCTGATATATCAGTGAAACCTATACTCTAACATGACATATTTGATGCAATAGCTGTCATATGATAACCAGTAACTATATATAAACAAAATATAATTAAATAATTCTAATTCTACTTATTGTACCAGTACTTTATTTATACCAAAAGAACAAAACCAAATTACGGTCAACACATACTTATTACATAGTGCATAATTATAATTATTTAGATATTTCTTCTGAAATACCAACCATGACCCATTTCTTACGAATTTAATCATTTTATGTGAAGGTCTTCAAAGGTTTGAAGGAGCCAATTAGTCTGTAATGGTTCACTTTTGCAAGTTTCAAGTTAACGTCTATTCTGTCAACTGATACCTTTGGATTTCATTTATCAGCAACAGTAGTTACATAGAAATCCTTAAATTTTGATGTCATTATCTGTAAAGGTATTCAAGAGCATGCTTTCTTATAAAAAAGAAATAATTGCTTTTGTTTGGAAATTTTAATATCCACATTGTGTTGTGTTTGCGAATTTACATATTCATGAAATGACGCTTTGGGTTTGATACATGAAATGTGATACTGGCAAATTCAAAGTAATCTGCATTAGTGAATTAATGGTTTTTGAAATGCAAAGTCAAGATTCATTCTTTCTGTATTGAAGCAGCCAGTTTTTCTGATGTTTGGGGGAAACAGGAACACCCAGAGAAAATCACAGACGGTTTGACCCCCAAACTTACAAACTTTCGTATATGAGGATCTGCCAGAATGGGATTTGAACCTTTTGACTCTGTGATCTGTTATTTGAAACTTTTGACCATTAAGCTGCTGACCCCTCCCCCTCTATTGATGGATTTGAGAGACAAACTATGTACAAGAATAAATGATAATGATTTCTTTAAGGTTTGGTGTGTGTTTGGTTGCTGTATTAGATGTGACAAGAGAAGAACCCAAACTTTTACTGAACCCAGGTGCTGACCACATACTGAACGGAACAGATTACTGCTTCTATATAGCTGAGTATAAAGAGGAATACTCCAAAATATCCCAGGCTGTGGCTGAACAGAAACCTAACTTAAACCACAAAAGTACAGCTAAAAATATTGGTAAGACATGTTCTTATTTATAGTAAAATTATAATTCTGCACCTAAAACTAACCAAAAGGTCAATGGTGAAAAAAGGTGATGTTTGGGTTAAAGGTCAATGTCAAGGTCATTCTTCAAAGGGTAAAGTAGGTCACTTTGGAAAACATATGACCTACTGTATATAGAGATTTTGCTATTTTTAGCTCACCTGACCGAAAGGTCATGTGAGCTTATGGCATGGCGCAGCGTGTGTATGTGCGTGCGTGCGTGCATGCATCGTTAACACCTATTTTCGACTTCTCCTCCAAAACTGCTGGACACATTTCAATGATACTTAGTCAGAAGCATATATGGGCCGGTGCAAATCAGATTTGTTCATGGCATTGCCATAGCTACCAAAACTAGGTCAAGGTGACCTAGTGGTCCAAAAATCTTTAAAAATCTTCTTCTCCGAAAGTAATGATGGGAGAAAAAATCTGATGTGATATTTGGCTTCTCTAGGGTCTTAAGCCTATAGTTTGTTAATTTTGTGAAATTTGGTTGAAAAATGCGTAAAATGGCTTCAAATTGTTATAACTTCACTATTTGAACAGATAATGACATGAGGTTTTCAGTTTTGACTTTTTCTTGAAATGACCTTTAAATTAGGGTCAAGGTCACAAATCAAGGTCATGACCTAATTTGTGATTTATGCAGTTTTAGGCAATTTTCTTGCAAATATTAAGAGAAATATGAAATCAAAACATTGTAAAAATGTTCAGCATGACAAAATTTCTAAAGGTACCAAGTTTTGTAACTATATGATAATCCATGTAGGAGTTGTTGCCCCTGAAATGTTATTTTTGGCTTATAAATACTAAAATTGCTAATTATCTTGAAAACTGTAAACTTTTTGTATAGGCATGTATATTAGAATATTGTAGGTATTGTGACAATGATCATTTTGATATATGGTTCAAGGTCATATGTTCAAAGGTCAAGGTCACAGCTGGAAAAGAAAGACTTCAATTGTTAATTATCTTGAAAACTGTTAACTTTTTGTATAGTCATATATATTAGAATATTGTAGGTAATGATATGACGATCATTTGGATTTATGGTTCAAGGTCATATCTACAAAGGTGAAGGTCATAGCTGCAAAAGAAGACTTAAATTGCTAATTATCTTGAAAACTTTTAACTTTTTGTATAGGCATGTATATTAGAATATTGTAGGTAATGATATGATGATCATTTTGATATATGGTTCAAGGTCATATGTTCAAAGGTCAAGGTCACAGCTGTAAAAGAAGACTATAATTGCTAATTATTTTGAAAACTTTTAACTTTTTGTATAGGCTCAATATTAGAATATTGTAGGTAATGATATGACGATCATTTGGATTTATGGTTCAAGGTCATATCTACAAAGGTGAAGGTCATAGCTGCAAAAGAAGACTTAAATTGCTAATTATCTTGAAAACTTTTAACTTTTTGTATAGGCATGTATATTAGAATATTGTAGGTAATGATATGGCGATCATTTTGATATATGGTTCAAGGTCATATGTACAAAGGTCAAGGTCACAGCTGCAAAAGAAGACTATAATTGCTAATTATTTTGAAAACTTTTAACTTCTTGTATAGGCATATATATTAGAATATTGTAGGTATTGATTTGATGATCATTTTGATATATGGTTCAAGGACATATGTTCAAAGGTCAAGGTCACAGCTGTAAAAGAAGACAAAAATTGATAATTAACTTGAAAACTATTAACTTTTTGTATAGGCATATATATTAGAATATTGTAGGTAATGATATGACGATCATTTTGATATATGGTTCAAGGTCATGTGTTCAAAGGTTAAGGTTACAGCTGCAAAAGAAGATTTAAATTGCTTATTATCGTGAAAACTATTAACTTTTTGTATAAGCATGTATATTAGAATATTGTAGGCGATCAATATGGTTCAAGGTCATATATGTTCAAAGGTCAAGGACATAGTTGCATAAGTATACTGAAATTTGTAAATGATTTGGAAATTATTCATTGCATTACAGTTACTTCATGCATATTATATAAGCTACTTTTAAATGAAATGTGAGTGGATATATTTCTGATTAAATTTTGTGGGAGTTCTTAACTTGAGAAAACTTGTTAAGTTTCTGTACCTAATATATTGTCTTTTGTGCTTTGCAAACATTTTTGGACATATACTCAGGTGAGCGTTAAGGCCTGTGGGCCTCTTGTTCTTAACTACTACGTTGAATAAAACGATCAGAGGAATCACATATCGGTAATTTGGCTACCGCTATAGTAGAGAAAATAACCGAGTAGTTCTTGTTATCTACCGTATTAATTATTATCAATTAACGGATTAATATCCAGTACGTCACGGACAATTAAGCCTAACAGGTACGCTAATCCTCTACTGTAATAAAAGAAGCCAAGTTCTCCAAGCTTAATTAAAACGACTAACCCCGTTTTACTCACGACTGCATTAAAATCTTAAATGACTTATTGCACTGCTTTATAATTTCATTAAGTTTCTGTTCGTATTTTCTAACGAATGTAAAAAATAAGCATTTTGATAAACATGTACATATATCTGATTTCCGATTTCGTTGTTCGTATATACATGTGATTTTATAATAAAATAACACGTTTCGCACGCTTTTACCGTCAATATCAATTCTTTAATAAATTATTTATTGTATTTTCTTTAAAAATTATCTTTTTACTTTTTTCACATTCGAGTACAGGTAACAGCTAAACTTTGAATCTTTTTATGGCCTTAATTATTTGAAACAGGTGGTGCATATTATCTCTGTTCTGTCTGTCTGTCTGTCTTCAATGGTTTCCATGCATTTAAAGACCTACCATTTGTTTGATTGATTGTGATGAGATGCCCCATAGGATTGCAAATCAGATCACTAGGTCAAAGGTCAAGGTAACAGTTGAAGTAAATAGTCTGTCCGATTGATCTCAAACTCAGTTAACGTATTCCTTGTGATGAGATGTCCCATAGGATTGCAAATCAGATCACTAGGTCAAAGGTCAAGGTAACAGTTGCAGTAAATAGTCTGTCTGATTGATCTCAAACTCAGTTACCTTATTCCTTGTGATGATTTATCACATAAGATTGCAAATCAAGTCACTAGGTCAAAGGTCAAGGTAACAAATACTATAAATAGAAATTTGGTTTCTGTGTATTTAAAAACCCACTGTTTGTCTGATTGATCTCAAACTTGGTCAACTGATTCTTTTTTATGAGACATCACATTAGATTGAATATTTTTCTGTTTATTTTGTAAAACTAATTTACTGATTACTAGTTTAACACTTTAAACTACAATCTTCTTCTCCGAAACCACATGGCCAAATGAAACCAAATTTGGTGTGGAAGGGTCCCTTGGTGGAGTAGATTAAAGTTTATGATTTTTGACCTGATCCCCATCCAAGATGGCCACTGTTACTATAAATAGAAAAAACAGGAAAATTGCCATAACATATTTATTTGTTGATCAATTTAGTTCAAATTTGGTACATGGAATGTAGAACTCATTTAATATATTTAAAGAGTTTTTCCATAACATTTTTCATTGCCATGTTATTGGCGCAATTTGCAAATCAGCAGCTAAATATAGCCAATTATTTGAAAATCTTCATCTCCAAAACCGCCTGACCAAAGGAAACCAAATTTGATGTGGATGGTCCTTAGCTGGAGTAGATAAAAGTTTGTGATTTTTCAGCCCAATCTTAAATCCTAGATGGCAGCTGTTACTATAAATAGAAAAAACTGGCCATAACATATTTATATGTCGATCAATTGGGTTCAAATTTTGTATATGGAATGTAACTTTTTTCATTGGCATGCTATTGGCACAATATGCAAATTAGTAGATAAATATAACTATTTTTGAAAATCTTCTTCTCCGAAACCACATGACCAAATGAAACAAAATTTGGTGTGGAAGGTCCTTAGGTAGAGTAGATTTAAGTTTGTGATTTTCAGCCCGATCCAAAATCCAAAATGGCTGCTGTTACTGTAAATAGAAAAAACAGGAAAATGGCCATAACATAGTTAATTATATTTGTTGATCAATTTGGTTCAAATTTGGTATATGGAATGTAGAAATCTGGTCATTTAATATATTTAATGGGTTTTTCGGTTATTTTTTCATTGCCTTGTTATTGGTAAATGAAACCAAATGAAACCAAATTTTTATTGGCCAGCAATTTGAGCAGCACAGGCCCTCTTCGGCCTCTTGTTTCAATTTTAAACAGAAAATTTGTATTAATTGAAGTTTAAAAAATTATTCGATTTAGCTTGCTGTAATTCAAGATAATATTGTATAGGTTTATGATTAATGGATACTCTTATAATGTGCATGTTTTTAGATTAGTTTTTACAGGTCCTTTGCTTCAGGATTTTAATACAAAAAATAATAATCTTTATAAAAAGACTTCCTGTCCATATTTTATAGGTTCGGTGGGTGGTCTATATATACAGGTTTTACTGTATTTTATTTGTTGTTCAAGGTTTATAACATTTTTATGTTGAACATATACATGTATATAGTATACTTGACGTATACATATCTATCAATCTATCTATCTATCTGTCTATCTATCTATCTATCTATCTATCTATCTATCTATCTATCTATCTATCCTTACCCCCCTCCCCCCCCCTCTCTCTCTCTCTCTCTCTCTCTCTCTCTCTCTCTCTCTCTCTCTCTCTCTCTCTCTCTCTCTCTCTGGTGTTTTAACAGTGACTTATAACAGCATTTCAAAGTAAACCTTATTCACCTGAAGATTGCTAGATGTAATGCATGAAAGTGTTAGCGAAAACAATATAATTTGTTTCGGCCCTTATAGTTTTTTTTCTTTAAACATATATAACTTTATCCAGTGATTTTGTTACGGTTTTTAAAAACTACCTTCTACCTTTCAGATTGGGAAAATTTGGAAATTTTTATGTCACATATAACGCGCAGAATTTTGAAATTCATTGCAAAGATTTTATATTGTGACAATATCTAGCATTTTTTGTCTGCCAGAACAGTTTTGGACAACTGGATTTAACTTAAATTATTTGATTGTATGTCACTGTTGCCTTTTGGGGAATTTTAGTTGTCAATTGGGAATTTTTAGTCTTATTTCTCAAGTGGAAACTCCCTTAAGTTTATTCGGTAGTAATTTTAGGCAAACAAAACCACTGATATCTATATATAACTCTATCTATATATGTATATATTTATATATATTATTCATCTTTTGTCATTATAAATATGTATTTTATCTTTAATTTGACATATTTTGATTTTAGCTGCATATTGTAAATCAACAAGAGGTAAAGAAAGATGTGATATCAAGATTCGCTTATATAATAGCTCACAGTGCATTTTTTAAAAAATTACTTTAACTTTACTGTAACACCACCATCAATTCATACTTAATTACCACATACAGTAGAACTTCGATATCTCAAATACCGGTACCATGGATAATTCAAAAGTCTTTTTTTTTCATCCTGACCAGTTTTCTATATAAACTTTATACTGTGGGGGACGGAGTTTGATAGGTGGCCTGGGTAACTCAGTTGGTAGTATTGAGAAGGTCCCAGCTCAAACTTCTTAAAGTTGAACACCAGGCCCTGATACCGTGAAGTACTGATGTAGGTCCTATGTCATATATCTAAAACAAATTACCATCATAAACTCAATTTTTTACATTAGAAAATGAATAAAAACATTTGGTAACTCATGAAGTGGAGGGGTCAGTTAAATACTGTAATTATTGACAAATAGCTAAACATGTATTCTAATTTATTAAAGAAATCTTGTTCAAGGATTCCACTTCTTTTATTAATTATAGTCAATTAAAAAAACAAGTTTTTAATACTACGACACCCATACAAGCCAAGGTGTACATGTAGGTAAAATAAAACAGTAGAAATATTAACATGATTCTCCAGAGTCCAAACATAATTTTAATGTCTTACGGGTAGTTGGACTAAACCATATTCATTATTACTAAAACCTCGTTTTTCAAGATTTGTAGCCACATTGTATGTAATTTTATGTTTTATTCCAGTGACATTATTTTACTTAGAGGTGACCTAGTATACATGTACAATATCGGTCTCTGGATATTGAAACATTGTCACTAGAATAAGTTGTGAAATAATGTTTAATGTGGCTACAAACCTTGAAAAATGGAGTTTTATTTATAATGAATATGGTTTAGTCACTAAATGACCTATAATTATTATAATTTTGCTGTATATTTTTTTTGAATAAAAATGAGTAAAGTGTATGTTCCAATGCCTTAAAGTTGATAGGTGGTGTTGTAAATAGATGGATCTGCAGGGATGTAGGTATATGAAGTATTTAAATTAAATATTAGATAATAATTAGGACTACCAATATCTTCAGATAATAATTATTTACTGTCATAGTGTCTGTTGAAATACTACATTTTTCTTTATGGTGACATTACTTTTGAACTTCGAAAACTGGAACACCCGATAATGGAGTTGCCAGCCAAGTCTTAATTTGAAGTCATCAGCTGTCTTAATTTGAAGACACCAGTGAAGTCTTAATTTGAAGTCATCAGCAGTCTTAATTTGAAGTCACCAGTAAAGTCTTAATTTGAAGTCATCAGTGAAGTCCTAATTTGAAGTCATCAGCTGTCTTAATTTGAAGTCATCAGCTGTCTTAATTTGAAGTCATCAGTGAAGTCCTAATTTGAAGTCACCAGTGAAGTCCTAGCTGTCCCTTGAGTTATCAAAGTTCTACTGTATATATATATCTATATTTTTACATTTTATTTAAACAGGACAAAATCATCTGAAAAACTCATTTTCTCATAATTTCCTCGTCTTCTATGATTTACGAGAATCTTTTAGTTCGAGCCCCAGTTTTCACAATCATTCACTCAGTTGATTGTACAGTGAAATCAAATTACTGAATATTTCAATGTCTTTTTTTAAGACATACATGTATATACACACTCATTAAAATTTAATATCTAATATTATATATTAATATTGTTTAGTGTAAGTTTGTTGAACAAAATGAAACATATTATAAGAAAACTTAATTTTTTTAAAATATTGATGAGAGAAAAATGAGAATATTTGAGTTGAATGTATATATATACTTATTTGAGTGAATGATCGCCATACTGGGGGCAGACTTTTAATACAAAGACATCTAGTACAAGGGACAATTTTTATATGCCCTGTTTTAATTTACAGGGATATCATAATATCATATGGTGTTGTACCCCTACTCAGATGTGCATTATAATATCCAAAACTGGTACAAAATTCGGAAATAAGAATTCCCGGGTTATATCGAGTCAGATGACAATTTCTTTGGTCCTGGCAGGTGCATATTTTTTTATCAGGGTCATTGTTCAAATTTTTGAGTGTGACCTGCAGAAATCAGGTGACTTGACAGGTATGCAACTGCCTGTGGTATCCAAGAGGCTGACATTACCATAAATAGCAAAAGGTGATAAATGGCAGATGCATGCTTATTTTCAACCAATTTAGTTCAAAATTGATATCTAGAAAGCAGATGTATTGCCATTTAACATATGTAAAGGGTTTTTTCCAAAACTATTTTGTCAATTTTGATATACCCCATTTTAATATAAAGGCATATTATGATATTATATGGTTTTTATACCCCTTTCTGTCCATCTCAGGACAGTTTTATAATGAACACTGCAAAGTGTTAACATATTTGGTCATTCTTACGAGTTCTACTTCTTAAACTTACAAATACAAATGTAGCAGTCTTGGTAGCTCAGTTGGTAGAGCACTCGCCTATGGTGCAGGAGGTCCCAGGTTCGATCCCTGGTCTGACCCTACATTTTTCTCCTTCTTGTTACAGTTTGGTGGCCAATGTGGCCCTCGGAAGTGATGGACTGGCAATTGCTAGCCATATAAAATCCATCCCAGGTACTTTGGGGTGAGATTTCCTATATGACCATGGGAAACTTAAGAATAACAGGGGAGGAATGTAGCAGTCTGGGTAGCTCAGTAGGTAGAGCACTTGCCTATAGTGTGGGAGGTCCCGAGTTTGATCCCCGGTCTGACCCTGCATTTTTTCTCCTTCCTGTTACAGTTTGGTGGCCAATGTGGCCTTCGGAAGTGATAGACTGGCAATTGCTAGCCATATAAAATCCATCCGAGGTACTTTTGGGTGAGATTTCCTATATGACCATGGGAAACTCAAGAATTACCGGGGAGGAATGTAGCAGTCTGGGTAGCTCAGTAGGTAGAGCACTTGCCTATAGAGTGGGAGGTCCCGGGTTCAACTCCTGGTCTGACCCTGCATTTTTTCTCCTTCCTGTTACATAAAAAAATGTTTTGTTTCTGAAATTGATTGAAGATAAAATCTGGTGTGATATTGTAAACGTGTTTTGTTATGGTTTTAAGCTGATTTTCATGGAATTTCATAAAAAAAAAGGTCATTCATTCTTGCATTTTATTTCACGATGATACAGAGATGATGTGTGTATAATGTACCATCAGCATTACTTGAATGTGTAACCATCTGTTAAACATTTATTTGGAACAGTATTTTAAAATTCATGTTAATCACCATGATAGTAACACTGATTGGCTCTAAGGACCAAGACTCGAAAATAGACAATGACTGTTCTTTTACCAAGTGCTCGGCATTTAGAAATGAAAGTCATGGGTTCCTTGAAGGAAACCTTAAAAACTGATAACTTTTGTCAAGGTAGGCTTACAGGTTAAAGAATCTACCCTGCAGATTTCTGTTAGCAGACTTCAAAGGTAAAAAATTCTTCAACTTTACCTATAGCCAGTGACATCTCGATATAAGTGATATATTCATGACTAGGGCATATAAAACCCCAATCAATCAACCGAGCAATCTATTTCGCTGTGCTGAATGCCACAGAAAAATACCTTCAAATTGTTTATTTTTCTAACACATCCTGTTTTTGCCTTTATCATGTTTTATATTGTTATTTATCGTCATGGTAACTGCATGTTTTTTTTTATTTTGTTTGATTAACATACAATTTTTGTATGGTGTTCATTATTTAACTCACACACGATTTTTGTAACAGAATTTTATTATTATAATTTCATGAATTTTTTGTGTATGCAATCTTCAAAATACAAACAGTCATTTTCATTTTGAAATTAAAGCATTTAAGTTAGACATAATTTATCCGGTGAGCCTATTAGGCCCATTTGGCCTCTTGTTTATAACCTACATATCACCTGTTTGGGATAAAATTGCTTCATATTGTATTATGTCGTGTGTATGGTTATTTTTCCTGAATTAATGGTGTGTGGTTTTGGGATTTTTGGCCAAGTGTTCTAGAGCCTGGGGTTGATCACAGTGCCTCCCACTACCAAGGCTCGAACTCTGCTCGTTTGATCAAATGTGACATGTTTGTCTGTTCTCTTGCTTTAGGTTGCTGGATTTTTTCATATACCCCCCCCCCCCTTTTTTTTTTTTTTTTTTTTGAATTATCCCGACCTTATATAGGTTAAAGAATCTATAATTGGGCATAAAAACCAATCCTTCTCTGTACACTTCTATTCATTATACACAATGGTTGGTAAAAGTTGTTCAGTAAAATATGATAAGTCTGTAAGTTTATCTGATTTGACAACAAAACCTGGATTCATTGTCCATGTAACCACCCCCTCCCCCCCCCCACCCCCCATTTTTTTCAACCATCCTTGAACTATCCACCGTGGCATAAGTTAAAAAATCTATAAAGTCTGTAAGTTTATCTGACTCTTAGTCAAATCTAGATTCATTGTCATCACTTGTATAGTCAGAATCTTTGTGTTATAAATGGGTTTGGTGATGAATCGAGGGAACATGGAATTATCACAAAAATTGTCGAGGGGCATTTTAATGAGATTTTAATGTATCATGTAACATGGCCAATGTTTAAGATCTGATGGCAGTGTATTAGGTATTGCCAGTGTAGGTGTTTTTTGTTTTTTTTTTGTTTTTTGTTTTTTTTTTGTTTTTTTTTTTTTTTGTACATACGTTGTGTACAGTGTATATAGCTATTCTGTGTTTAACATGGATGCTGTAACAAGTAAGGCCAAACAAAGAAATTTGAGGTTTTGGTATCACTCTCAAAAGAAATTGTGTTTTGTAAGTATTTTTCCTGAATTTTTTTTTTTTTTTTTTTTTTTTTTGTCATTGGCAACACAGATATTGTGCAGATTGAGAGATAATATTGAGGAAGAAAGCTGATGCAAGTTACTTCAAGAATTATTGCTCCTGTTTAGGCAAAATCTTGTACATATAATATCACTACCAAGTGTTTCTCAACATAGTGTAGACACAGATCTAACCATTGAAGTGAAACATGTGAAGCAACGAAATCCAGAATCCAAATAGAAAGATACATGTATTTGGGGTCGAATTTTTAAACAGTTTTGATTAGAAAACCAGACACCAGAAACACACTTTTTTGTTTTGGCCTATAGTGTAAAAAGCCATGATAAGTATAACAAATTATAGAACATCCACTGTTATTACCTGTTTATGGTATTTAGACTTACCTGTATTTACAAATGCCCTACCATCAGATCTTAAGCATGTCAATTTTGTTAATCATACTTTCTGAAGCTTCATTTTATCTTGAATTTCTTATTTAAAATTTCTTTAAAACTCTTTGAAAATAACATTAAATCAATTTTATCTTTAAATGAATTTTAGAAGTGTGCACAATTTGATTTCATCAAAGCTCTGTTCATCTTAAATAAATAACTCACATCTGATCAAATCATGTTTCATTAATTTATTATTTATTTTCATTTTATTTTGGCTTGTATTTTCCTTAGTTTTAGTCGAATGACTGTGTATATAGTCACCTTTATAAATAAGTCACTTAATGCAGTGCTTTTAGGAAATCACGGGGTTAAAATATAGACCTCATTTCTATTACAATTATAATACCATATTTTCATTTGTCACAGCTTATTATTTTTTTATTTTTTCACCTTTACAAAGTATTGTAACTAAGAGCTTGATAGCATACACAATGGGGCCAGTAGATAAGGGTCTGTATATATATTGATGAAAAACAGCATTGTCAGGGTTAGAATCCGCGTCTGTCTCCTTTAGCTGGAGAATGTGACCAATCCATTTGTTTTAACAAATAGTTATATAGTTAACATAGGTTAGCCAATGGCATCACCTTATGTAAATTCTATTTATAGTCAGTTAATAGTGACCTCGTTTATCTTCATCTCAGATCACTTGGATCTCTCAGTTTTTCAAATAAGTAGAAGTTTGGAACCAGTTACACGTTGTGAAATAAGAAAAGTCAATCAACTTATCTAAGAGCTGAAAATTCCTCAAAAAATTAAAAAAAAAAAATTAAATTAAATAATTATTTAGCCCTTTGAATGCAATTTTAATGCTCATAAACTTGAACTGAAATGTTATTTAACTGACAATTAGAAAAAAAAAAAAGATCAAATAAATGAAATGTCGGCAAGTTTATAAAATTATTGCCATCATTACCAGTATTTCACTCAAACCGAACTCATGGCTTCCTTAAGACATTAATTAACAGTACATAAATTTTCTTTGTTTAAACCAACAGATACATGAATTTTTGTTATAATAACAGCTAAGCTCAACAGATTAACTTATATATGTGCTCATTACTCAACCAATGGGATGCTTGGTAATGATTATAATATCCAAAATGGAACCATAATGGTGTAGTGGTTGACACGTTTGGAGTAAATTAAAAAAGAAAAAAAGCAACACATAGGTGCAATTAAATATACATGTAAAGTTACGACAAGTGAAATTGGAATGGCTTCTGCATTTTGCATATGCATGTTATGGTTAAAAAAAGGATGAGTTCTCCGAGCCAATTACTCCATCTTTGACAGACCCCTTTGACCCTATAACCTTGGCAACATGTTTGAATATATATTTTTTGTTTTATGATTATAGAAGAGATATCAGGAGTTCTAGAGAAACTGTTAGCTGATGAGCTACAAATGTCCGACGATCAGGAAGAGAGTGTGTTCAACAGTACGATAACCAGTCAGCTAGGCCAGGAAATAGCGAGACACGTCAATGCTAGAAACAGGCTTAACTCCGAGAGTGAAAAATCACCGACTGACTTCGGAGGAGGGGAGATAAATATAATGAACTTTAATGGTGATACACAGGTAGACACAGCTGCCCAACCTAATGTATTACAGATCTATGAAGACATGGGGCAGGAAGAGTGAGTGTTTAATTTAAATTAGAAATGTTTTAACCATCCACCTCCCTAATCTTACGAGATGCCACTGTAATAGAGCTAGGATGTTTTACTCACACAAGTTCCTTTAGATGGTGGTCTATAGTGCGTGCTTACAGATCACAGCGTCTTTCACTGCCTAAATTTGAATCCCACTCAGGACAGATACAGGTCGATGGTTTTCTCCAGGCACTCCGGTTTCATCCACCATCCCAGAACTGACCACCTCAAAATAAGTGAAAGAATTTTGACTGGGACATAAAACACCATTTCTCCACTCCACTCCTTTAGATGGACTTTTTTTACTGTAAAGGGAGATAACTTTTGAGGAATAAAAGAGATAACCAGTCAAGGGTATACAGAAGTATGAAATTTCAGTCTTCTAAGATAAATATTATACTAAGGGAGATAACTAGCTTAACTCAGATACTCAAACACTATAATAAAAAGTAAAGGTAATGTTGCTCATACCTTCTCTTCATTACTTTAGAGAATTTAATGCAAGCTGGTCAGGTTTTAGGATTCTCAATATTTTTGGGGAAAAAATGTTTTTTGCAGGTTAAATCATGTAGATGTTGGACTTGATGATAAATATATAAACAATGGAGGATATTTTACATTTTTATCTTATTATATATTATATTTTTTCATGTTTTCTAATTGTTTGCAGAATAACAACGGGGCCTCCTCCAATGACGTTGCATGTCGGTAACAGACGAACACAGTGTCATCTAATGAAGTCCCCTCGACCTAAGTGTTGTCTAAGATGGAGTGAGGACTGTGAACATTGTACATATAAAAACGCCAAAGATGAACGATGGAAGAAACAGCTGATTATCTTGGCTGCGGAGAATGCCTGTGCCGGAATTTATAATTTTATTGTACCTCTGAGGTCTCACTTCATCAGTATGAATTCACTAAGTCCAATAATATTGTTATTGGAAGCAGAGTAAGTACTGATAAAAAGAAAACAATTTGTGCTTAAACGTATCATAGTTAAACTCGGGAATGAATCAAATATAAGGTTTACCATTCTTTTAAAATATCTTTATTATAATCATGATTAAACGCCTACAACATATAAACAAAACATAATCACGAAATGAACAACGAATCACCTAACATATACATATATGGAAATATGACAATTCCTGAACATGACGAAAAAGTTAACAAATAGCTTACCAGTGTTGATATTCATATGCATTTTATTGTTATCTTGCAATAATTATGTTGCTTGAGTTTGCAATCTTTAGTTATGGATCTGTGATTAGAATCAAACAATCGTTTTGTGCAGTGGCGGTTAATTGCGTGAGTGCTAGCCCTTAATGCATTGCTTTGTTAAAGGTCAAAGGTCATATTATGTCACATTGTCAACATAAACATAGACAAGTACGTGTAGGTACAAAAGACAATACACGGACATGTACAGTGGATAACACAACAAGTGATTGGATACAGCAAGCGCTATGCAGCAAAGGAATGCAAAGTATATCTGCTATATATTATTTGGTCACTTAAGCTCTGGTCATTTTTGCTATATTATTTGTCCTGCTTGGAATCATGTGGATAGTAGAATTATTAATGTCATCTTTGGTTCTTTGCCCCTTAACAGATAGTGCCCTCTCACACAGCTTCGGTTCAAATCCCACAACTTGTGATCAAATCCCACAGCTTTGGTACAGATCCCAAAGTTTTGGTTCAAACCCAACAGCTTGGGTTCAAATCCCACAACTTGGGATCAAATCCCACAGCTTGGGTTCAGATCCCAAAGTTTTGGTTCAAATACCACAACTTTGGTTTAAATCCCACAGCTTGGGTTCAGACCCCACAGCTTTAGCACCAGGGTTCAAATCCACAATCACACAACTGAACAGTTCAATTATGATTTGGACTTAAAAGACATCATTCTATTTCACTATTTTCAGGCCAGATGATCTGTTTTTAGAGACGATTGGACATTTTCCAATGGTTTATTGGATGCAAGGAAAAATAACAAGGTAAATACTAGAAAGCCGCTCTATAAAATAGGAATGTACCTCAGTTGGTAGAGCACTGGCCTAAAGTACGGGAGATCCCAGGTTCTTCTTCTTCTTACAGTTTGGTGGCCAGTGTGGCCCTCGGAAGTGGTGGACTGGCAATTGTGGGCCATATAAAGTGCATCAAGGGGCATTTATGATGAGATTTCCCGTTGGACCATGGGAAACTCAAAGACAACAGTGGAGGAATGTAGCGATGTGGTTCTGGGTAGCTCAGTTGACAGAGCACTCACCTATAGTGTGGGAGGTCCCGGGTTCAGTCCCCTGTCTGACTGTGCATTTTTTCTCCCTCCTGTTACAGAAATAGGATTTTTGTCTTGTTCATGATCATAGTTTCTTATAGAACCATGGAAACCTCCCTAGAAATATTAAGTCTTTAGTTATTGGCTATGTTTGGTACATTTATAAGAAAAATTAGTTAAAACTACTTTAAGTAAAATTTCAGTCCATTCCAGTTTAGGTGAAACAAAATTCTGTTTCAAAATCTAAAAAAAATTCTTTGAACCTACTTAAGTGAAAATGATCTGTATGGAACAATTTTTTCAGGAACAGTTTCATATAAGTATATATATGATGTAGTTGCACATGTCATTTTCATGTTTGTATTTTTTTTCTGTTTCATTGCCTTCATTAGTCTAGATGATCTTTTTTTTTCCTGGGAACAGATTTGTATAATCATATACATGATGGAAGTTGCACATGTCATTTTCAAACAATAATCATGTATTTTATTTCTGTTCTGTTTCCTTCATTAGTCTAGATGATCTGTTGTTAGCTGGTATAAACAAAGTTAGCCATCTTGTTATTGCCAATAATGAATCGCCAATGGATAATATGGAAGAGACGATGACAGATTCAAGAACGATAGTGGCTACACAAACTATCCTCAGGTGAGGGAGCAATAATGACCAATTAAAGTTTTTTCGCATTACAACTTTTAGCGAAAAACAATTGTCTATTTGGTACTTATAAATTTTTCTCTCCGCATGGGGACGAGGTTTATAAATAATGTCGGGTGATATAAAAGGCAATGAAGTGTGAACGAATTTTACCGTGATTTAAAGGTGTTGTTTAAATCATTCTAGCCTGCGCTTTCCACGTTGATGGCCACGTTTCATTTCATTTCATTTTTTCGATGTTTATATAAAACTTTAATAATTTTGAAGTAAACAAAAATTTGTTATAATTTGTACTGGGATACTTATAAGGTTTTCCAGAGAATTTTTCTTTATCATACTTTTGGCGATAAATTTTTTATCTCTGGTTTTTCATCGTAGTAAGTGTTTCAGTATATATTTGTACTAGTGTTTAAGTTGGTAGGGAAAACAATAATTAAAAAGGTTTGGTCTTTTATTTTGTTAAAGTAGAATTGGTCAATGTATGGTATTAAAGGTATCTTTTTTCATGTCAGTCATTTATTAATAAATGCTGCCTTCTAATATATACCGCAAGGCTACATGCAAATAATGTGTTTTTATTTATTTAGTCTATTAGTGTATAACATTAGACTTAGCTTTAATCAGTTAGTCACCCTGCTGAGAAGTTTAGATGAACAAAAATAATGACCATTGGCTGAGCAACTAAGTCAATTTTTAGATTATGTGAAACTTAGCACAAAATAATTCACATATCTTGGCAAAAATGAGGAAAAAATATGTAATAAGTAAATCATGTCTTTCTTCTTGAAAACAAGGATACATGGTGATACTCATGTGATCAAGTACATTGTAACACTTTTTTTTTTCATTTATTATTTTCAGATTATTTCCAAATACCAATATAATTACAGAGTTAAGCCAGGCTTCAAATATCCGATTTATGCATTTCCAAGCAAATACAGAATATACACAACAAGTGTCTAAACTCGAAAAGGTATAACTGGTGTAAATTTTCAATATCTCAGTAAATATAAATATAACAAACACCAACATTTAACAAACAACTTATTTATTTCAATTGTGTGTTGGCCTGGTCAAGCTTTCGGCACAGATGTGCCTTCATCAGGACCAAGATTACAATAAGGATTTGTTAATGTAAATTGTAATCTTGGTCCTGATGAAGGCACATCTATGCCGAAAACTCGACCAGGCCACCACATACCTGAAAAAAAAATCAGCTGTTTGGTAACTGTTGTTGTTTGTTACCTTTCCATATACTGTCTTCCAACATTCAACACCAGTTTCACATGGGATCCATTTACAGACAATTACAACACCAAATAATGCAAGTGGTGTGTTGACGACCTTGTATTTATTACTAGTTTTTCTATATCTCGGTAATGAATGTCCATAGGATGAAAACCTATCTTTACGCAATACTTAAAGATAGCATAAATCTCATCTTTAAGCCATCTTTATGCATTTTGTAATGATTCTTAATGACCTTTTAGCCATACGCTGTCTTTACACCATCTTTAAGTAACATGTAACTGTATGTAATCTCAACCTTACAATAAACCTGACTTGGGACATCAGAAGCACCTTACCATATCGAACTATTTTGACAAATAATTTCAGCCTCATATAATTTTTATAAAGATATTAATTTAAAATTATTTTTTGTCTAATGTTTTTAATATAGACCTTATAATTAAATATTATTTATATTTCACAGAAACTTAGAGAGAGAATGACATCATCCATGTCACATATTTTTCGTTTGCCTTTTGCGGCTGGACGAGTATTTAGTGCTAGTATGCTGGACACCTTGCTTTATCAAGTATGTGTTGAGAAAATTCATAGCAATCATATCTTATTAATGAGTTGAGTTGAGTTGAGCTGAGTTGAGTTGAGTTATGATGTTTTATGGCCCATTCAAGATTCTTTCACTTATATGGAGGCAGTCAGTTCTTGAATGTGGGAAGAAACTGGAATGTCCATAAAAAACTATCAACCTTCAGCAAGTGAACTGACAAACTTTCTCACTTTAGGATCAGGACTGGAACCTAGGCTGAGAGAGGCACTGTGATAGTAAGAGTGCTCTTTTGACTCCTTGGCCACTCAGGCCCTATCCTATGTATGTAAGACTATGAACTTTATAATATTTGAACAATGTTTTTTTTTACAAAATAAATGATTTTCATTTTATACATGTATCTTTATAATTTTTTAGCTTAAAATCGTTTTTTTATTTTTCAGACGTTTGTCAAAGGATATCTCATTACATTTGTTCGACTTTTACTAGGCATAGACGCTGAAGAAAATTCTGGACACTTATCGAGTGTAGGTGTAAATTTAAACTGAGTCACTCATCTGAGTCACCAATTATGTTACTTGGTCACTAATCTCATCTGGTCACCCAACCTATAACTCACCCAAGTTGTCAGAGTTCATCGTCTATATGTGACCCCAGGCCAATGTGCAGACATATAAAATCACTAATTTAAGATAATATATTGTATTAAGTTTAACATACACAATGTATTTAAAATTTAATTGTATTTTTCCTATTATCTAGCCAGAAATACCTGATATAACACTTCAGCAACTTGAGCAATAATTCACTCACTCACCCACTTACTCACACTCACTATCACATCCTGACAAAACTTGCAATCTCTTTGTGTTATTCCCCCTCTCGGTCACTAATTTTTTTACCTAAATCACCCAAACATTTGGTTATCTAACCTGGTCGCTGAACTACTCATTCTGTCACCAAACCACTCACTTAGTTACCTGACTACCCACTCTATTATTTATTATCTCACTTGGTTACCTGTCCACTCACTGAGCCATTTGAGACCTATCCATTCGCTGAGCCATCTGACACCCATCCACTCATTGAGCCATTTGACACCCATCCACTCACTGAGCCACCTGACACCCATCCACTCACTGAGCCATTTGACACCCATCCACTCACTGAGCCACCTGACAAACCTTCCACTCACTGAGCCATTTGACACCCATCCACTCACAGAGCCACCTGACAACCTTCCACTCACTGAGCCATTTGACACCCATCCACTCACTGAGCCACCTGACACCCATCCACTCAGCCAACTTGCTCAGTCATTTGTTATTCCATTTAGTCACCTACCAATTGATAACTCGCTCATTATCTAACTGCTTTGTACTAGCATGCACTCAGATTGAGTTTTTTGGTTAGATGTTAGCTCACCAAGTCATTATGCAGCAGACAAGTATACCACTCCCTCAGTTCGTTATCCAGGTACCAGTTAATCTAGTCGATACTCTTCTCTCTAAAGCCGAGTACCTGGTGAAGAAGCATCACAAATTTTATGTCATGGTTTGAACCATTGACCTCTTGCTCAAGGAGAATATATATATATATTACTCTTCCATTGAGCAACCAAGGCAGTCAGAAAACAAATAATGGTTTGAACCCATGACAACTTGCTCTCAAAGGAGAATATATATTTCTCTTCCACTGAGCAACCAAGGCAGTCAGATAACACAGCAGGCCAACATACACACTCACACATACAAGAATGTGTTTTTAGATTATTTCAGAGGTTAACAAAATTACTCAGCATTGAAAACATTGCTGATGCAACATTAAACAACAACAGCTGTTATCTCACTTAGTTTTTTGCCCCTGTAATAACTTATTCGCCGACCAGTCAGTCACCTCATTTTGTCATTCATTAATTGGAGTGAAGTGGAGTGATGGTGTTTTACGCCCCAGTCAAGAATCTTTCACTTATTTCGAGGCGGTCTTTTCTGAGATGGTGGAGGAAACCAGAGTGCCTGGAGAAAACCACTGACCTTCAGCAAGCAAACTGACAAATTTTCTCACACTAGGATCTGTCCCAAGTGGGATTCGAACCCAGGCGGTGAGAGGCCATTGACTTGGGTCACCTAACCATTCACTCTGTGACTCATAATTTAACTTAGTCAGCTGATTGCTCAAGTAATCATCTAAATGTTTACTATTGTCATAAAACCAGTAACCCACTTACATTAATTTTATAGTAGTTTTTGATAAGGACAAACTTTTATGATATTTATCAAACAATTTATTCAACACAAGGCCTAAAATAAAATTATCTTTGTTTGCTGTTGACTGCCCAACCCATATTTAAATTGAAATGCCCCTATCCAAAAAATTTTATTGCCGTCAATTCCATTTTTTTAACTTCTCATACAACATAAGAAACAGTATTAAATGGCAATAACCCTGTCCAGCGAGATGACCTGTGAGCAGGATTATATGGTAGTTTAGAAATTCTGCTGTTTCTGCTGGAAAAAAATATAAGGAGGAACAAAGAAGACTTTAGTTAGCAAAAAAAAAAAGGTAAAATGTGTTTTAAAAGAGACATATAAAACCAATTTAATCTTTTTCAAAAGTGTAATAGATTAAGTTTTCAAAAAATAAAATAAAATTTTTTCCTTACCTACCAACCCACATGTGGATAGCATGGGTTGGAAAACAGTAAACAAAGAATTTTTTAAGTTTGCCCTAAGTATACATGTGTTTTATGAATTTTTGTTGAATATTTTAGATCCGCGTAAAGACAACTACAGTAGCAAAGTATCCAACCTATGGAGAGTTATATGAAGGCATGGCATCTACAACTGGTGAAATTCCAATTGCTATTTATAGAACAGAAAAATCATATGATGCATCAGTATGTATTTTTAGTGTTCTTTTAAAACTTTCAGTTATTTCTGAAAATTATACACTACCTTTATATCATTATCAAAAATGTAAAATGTAGGCATCGTGTTTTAATACATGTATTTCAAAAATGTGATGAAAAAGTCTATAATTTATGAGTAAATTTATTTAGCTTATTCCAGTTCCAGAAAGGGTAAAACAAAAGATTTTGGTTTTAAAAATTCTTACCATATCGTATTAATCAGAGATGGTCATGATGAAATGTTGAAGACTAAACACTAGGTTAACTAAAATTGTACTTGTGCACAAACTGAAGTAAAAATAAGATCAATATTAACTGTTTGTCATCCTGGCCAAGAAATAAGAAAGGCGATATAGTACTGCATTCCATTCTGTATGTCTTGTTTTTCAGCCCACCTGACAGTGTGTGTGTGTGTGTGTGTGTGTGTGTGTGTGTGTGTGTGTGTGTGTGTGTGACACTTTTTGTCCACACCAGTGCTCCTACACATGCTCCTTTACCTTCGATTGGATTTTGATGAAACTTTAAAGGAAAGATAAGTAAAATATTTAGTTTTCATATTATTTTACTGTTTCTGAGGCATGTTCAAGATACTGGTCGTTTTCCACAGGGCTTGGGAATACAATTTTTATATCTATCGAATGGATGTGAGTTACTCGCATTGAATGTACATATGACCTGAATGGACGCTGTGCACACTTTAACGTAATTCAGTTTGCAAATTACACAATGTGCACATTGTCTATCAGGTTATTTCTTAATGACCCTAATGGTAATCATATTCAATGCTTAAATAAAACTTGATAAAAATTGAAAATTAAAAACAAAATGAGTAGATTTACGGAATACATGTATTTTCCTGTTTCTGATTCTAGTTTGAGATTATAACAGGTGTCCACATTAATCAGAAACTACTATACATTTTGTTTGCAGTATTTAAGCAATGAACTTTGATTGTAATTGATTTACTGGCATGTAACTCTAACAGGTCATGCAAAAATTTGCACTTGACCCAATAGAGTTACATGCTAATAAATTGATTTTAATTAATTCATTGCTTATATTTACAATCCCATCCATGTTTTTCTTAATGCCTTCCAATTTAAAATAGATTTCCCTTTAAAAAAAAAATCGGTAAAAATAGCACGGCCAGGACAAAGTATTCTTCTACCACCATGTACTTTTTGTGACATCAACAACTATGAATTTTTTGTGATGTCAAGGAAAGAGGAAGAGTCTTGCTTGAAACAAACGATTTATTGAAACATATGTCTGTTCCTAGACCAAAAGTTTATTGAAGGGAATTTGTTTCAACCGCGAATATAGTGTAATACTTCTTCTCTGATTTTTTTGTCTTTTTATAATTTTTATAGCAAACAAGCAGTAATAATAACAATCCAAGAAAATGGTTTTCACCTAAAAAGACACCCAAAATTTCCATAACAACGATTGATTCGAGAAAAGAACATTCTGATCTATCAGAACTTGTCCGAGCTCGACTTAAAAGTCTTGGAATGAAAACAGAAGATTACCGTATGTTATATTTATTTATTTATTTATTTATTTATTTATTTTATTTTATTTTATTTTATTTTATTTTATTTTATTTTTTATTTTATTTTATTTTATAATTTTATTTTATTTTATTTTATTTTATTTTATTTATTTTTATTTATTATTTTATTTATTATATTATTTTATTTTATGTTATTTCGTTTTGTTTTATTTATTCATTTTTTTTATTTCTGTTTAAGTATTTTTTTAGTTTCTTCCGAAAAAGAATCAAAGTTTTTCCTATATTTTCTTTTCAGTTGCTACTGAAAATCTAATTGTTCCTGTATTTATTATTTCAGTTGCTACAGAAGAAAATCTTGATGAAGTGTCCTATGTTATACTGAATCCTACACCGAAAAGAAAACTTCGTGTTGGAGACTATATGTAAGTTACGTGAAAACCCATCAAGCGAGGTGTTCAAGTAATACAGAATAGGAAGTCTTGTACAACCGCTACAGTAGCTCGGCTGGTAGTGTGCTCGATCTTTGGATGTAAGGAGCTTTGGTGGTCAAGTGGTCTAAAGCATGCTCTTATGGAGCATGGCACCTCTCATCACCTTGGTTTTGAATCCCAATATGGCAGATAACAGTGCAAGAAAATTGTCAGTTCGCCTGCAAATGATTGGTGTTTTTCTCCAGGTATTACAGTTTTCTCCACCATACTCAAACTGAAAGATTCTTGACTGGGGCTTTAAAATAATGATGAAATTCAACATAATCTTGTATGTGGGAGGTAGGAGTTCCAATCTTGTATTGGTTGGACCAAGACTTGAAAACCTAATAACCTGCCGTTCTTTTGCTAACAATGTTGCATTTAAAAATGAAAATCACAAGTCCTTTAAAGATCAAGACCTTGAAGTTCTCGAGTTTCTATTTTTTTTTAAATATAAATTTCCCTCATTCATGGCCTTATAGCTTTTTGATGCTTAATTCTGACTTAACAAACAATGATCATGATGATCTGAGGGAGGGTTCTTTAATGTGCCATGCCTGCCATGACACAAGGCATCAATTTTTAAGGAATCCTCCTAAGGACTCCGGAATTCTGATGTTTTAGCCAATAAGTGTATACATTTATAATTGTTTATCTGCACCTATGTATATTTCTGAATTGTTACAATTTATCTTGTAGTTACGTTATACAACCAAGTTCTATGTCTGCTATTCCAAGTAAGTATGGCTGGAATAAAAACTATCAACAGAGACTTAGTATACGTAATAAAAAAATACCAGAAAGATTCCAAGATCCACAAGTTAACGGGAAAAATGTACCCATACCCAATAAGGACAATAATTCTTCTGCACAGAGCCTTAAAAGTAAAAAGTCACAGGAATCGGCAGAAAATTTGATGGACCACGAACCCAGTCCAAAAATAAGACGGACATCTCGATTTACGGTATCTCCTTCAATAGAAAATGTAGACGCTAAAGTAGAAAGTGATTCTTGAAGATTGTGAAATTAACATTATCATAATCGACCCTTTGTGTACAAATAGTTTTTATACATGTATAGCAGATTCTGTTGTAGCCATGGAAACCTAGTGCATTATTTATTTTTTGGGTCTCAGTTTCCAAGAAAACTTTGTGAAGTATAATATGTAATGATGTTTTTTTGCTGACAATAATGATTTGTTTTGTTAAAGTTTTAACCATACAGTTCCCACTTTCCAAATGTTCTGTGGTTTCTATGGAAACTGTTTGTGGAAAGTAAAGATTTCACAATGTTTTTTATTTCATGTTTTTATAATGCTCTTTTTCACCTTAAACTCATGTTATTGATACAATTATAGTACTTTGTTTAGATTTTGACTTTATATATTTGAGAGTTATTGTAAATACAAACATGATTATATCCCACATTATAATTTTACATCGTGAGATTACAGATTTATAACATTTACTTGTATCAGAGACTTGTAATTTTTTTTTGTTCATTCATTCTCAAAATACATGTAGATCACATATACAATAATTTATACATGGAAAAATGTAAAAATAGTGTGTAATTTGTCTCATCTCAAAAGCAATAAGCCCTAGTTTTACAAATCATTCCTTAAATAAGATTTTCCTATAAATTAAATCTGGGAAATTTTGACAATCTTCTTCTGAATTAATAATGGAATTTTTTTTAAAATAAATACATATGCTGTAAGCTTAAAGCCATCTTCAAAATAATACATGTACCTCAGATGCCTAAATATCAATTATTAATTAACAAAATAATAATGTAGTGGTCTGGGTAGCTTAGTTGGTAGAACACTGGCCTATAGTGCAGAAGGTCCCAGGTTCAATCCTCGGATTGACCCTGCATTTTTCTCCTTCCTGTTACAGTTTGGTAAATGTGGCCCTCAGGAATGGTTGATTGGTATTGCTGGCCATAAAAAGTCCATC
Organism: Tegillarca granosa; assembly: GCA_029721355.1. Lineage (NCBI taxonomy): Eukaryota > Metazoa > Mollusca > Bivalvia > Arcoida > Arcidae > Tegillarca > Tegillarca granosa. The sequence goes on from CM056610.1 coordinate 2,658,540, forward strand.
TGAGGGAATTGGGGTGAGATTTCCCATATGACCTTGGGAAAGTCAAAAATTATTGGAGGTATGTAGCAGTCTTGGTAGCTCGGTTGGTAGAGCACTTGCCTATGGTGTGGGAGGTCACAGGTTTCATCCCCGGTCTGACTCTGCATTTTTCTCCTTCCAGTTACAATTAATAAAGATTTCAAATTTTACAGAATTAAATTAATTGATAATTTTAAAACAGGGGCCAGGTGCTAGCTGCTCATCTTGTGTAACATAAATGTACATTGTATATTATTTTTCTTTTCACATTTTTTACAAATTCTAACTTGATAATAACATGATCATTTATGTTAATGTTTTATTGATGTTTTTGTATCGGTTAGCTTAGTTTGAACACATACATAGTTTAAGCTAGCTCATCTAGCTTTAAATAATCTTTCGTTGGCTCATCTACTCGTTCTTTCACACAGAAGTTAATTTTATGTGCATGTATAACTCATTGATTTAAGGACTTGTTTCATGATTAAGAATCTCATTAATTTGATGTGTTAATGCTCGTTTATATATATATAAGGTACATTATATTTGGTGAATGAAGACTTGTATTATTTGTGCTACTCTATGCAATGCTTAAACAACAAATACTCTCAAGAGTTACTTAAAAATAATTGTATCTCCAAGAGGCTGTTTGCAATGAAGTTGTACTCGGCTATTAATTAAATGATGTGGGAGGGTGAGCCGACGGGCATGTAGGTGGCACCATTAGTTTTCCATTTTTTTTTAACACTCGCTGAAAATGATCTCAAACTTGGTATTTAAGTTTCAGATCACATTTGAGTTTAATTTCTATTCACCAAATTGGTGAAATTATGGGCCTTGCACTTCGAAAATTTCTTTAAAATATAATTTTTTAAATGCCTGTAGAAACAGAACTCAGATTTGGTATGTGAGTCTACCATCATGAGTTTGAGGTTTGTTCTGGTTCACTGATTTTTTATGAAATTATGGGGCTTGGACTAAGAGAATTTTTTAAAACAATTCATATTCTGTTACATTCTAAAATATAGAATACAAATTTCCAACTTGGCTTGTGCACCTTGGTGCCTATGTATGCCTTGTACTCAGATAAATGGATCAACTTATTTTTCCCAATAAAGACAGAGAGAACAGGTAACAGTGATAACCAATCATGTTGGATCTTACAAATACGTAGGGGACATTATAATTGCATAATAGTTTATATATAAGAAGTAATTTAATTTGATCATTTTAATTGTCATGTAACTTACATGTATTTTGATTTGTTAATTGTTTTATTACATGTATCAAAGAATTTGATTGGCTGATTGTTGTATAAAACTTTGCTATGGTATGTTTTTGTTGTTATTTTAATAAACAGATTTTAATTTGTTATATTTTTTCAAGTTTTAATTGGTAGAATTGATGTAATATAAATTTTCATTGCTGCATATTTTTCTCAAATTGTGATTGGTTATATATATATTTATGAAAATTGAACGAACAATATAACATAATTATTATGCATGCCTTGTATAAAATCTACTGTAAAAAGCACTGTGTGTGACAGGGAATTATGCTAAATTTTCTTAAAAGGTCCAATAAATTTCAATTGAGTTTAGTTATATTTCACTTACTTGAGTCTAGTGATAACAGGAAATCAATAATGTATATATATAACAAATATCATTCTATTTGAGTATATTCAGTTGGGATTATGAATTAGATTCAAATTGAAAGTACTGCAAACTTTATTAATATCGTAATTATAAGCATTCCTGTTTAATTAATTGTATTTACATTGTATTATTTTATTCAAGATTTTTCTTTTCTGGGTGTAATGAGATTTTAATAATGTTAATTGTCACATTTTTTAATTTTCAGAGAAAATGTATTTTTTCTTCTTTTTTTTCTCAATATTTGTAATTTATTTTGTCTTGTATCAAATGAGGTCACAATACTCTACTTTTGAGTGACATTTAATTCTTACTAAAATAGAATCTCATTAGCTGCATTGGAAAATCATTTATTTGTTATATATAAATTTAAGCAATGAACTTTGATTGTAATCAATTTATTGGCATGTGTAACTCTATTGAGCCATGCACAAATTGAATGAACCCAAAAGGGGTTCATGAAAAATATATGCATGATCCAATAGTTACACACCAATAAAATGATTATCGGTACAACCAATGTCCATTGTTAATATTTACCATCCCGTTTATGTTTTTCTTAATGCCTTCTTTTTGAAAATAGAATTGTCAAAAATATTGCGTAAAAATAGTACAACCAGGTCAAAGTATTCTTCTACCATTATGTACTTTTTGTGACGTCAACAACTTTGAACTTTTTGTGATGTGAAGAAAAGAGGAAGAATGTGTGTTTCAATGTAATTTTGCACAGTATGTTAGGGACAGTTTGATTAATACTTACACAGACAGAACTACAAGATGTTGTTTGTTTAAAAGATAATAAAATTGTGTACCAATCAAAATGGATCCCGCATCAATAGCAGCAGCAGTAGCTTAAATATGCCATTTTATTGCCATTACTAATGATGATGCATTTATCAAAATTTTTGTCAGTGAGAAAAAAATTAAAATTTAAAATACATGCAAGTTTTGTTGACTTTTTTTGCTCTTTTCCTTTCCATCTAAATTACTTATGGCACATTCTCATGAAGTGATTGTTCTGACTGTGTTTGTGTCTGTGCTCTCATCTCAAAATTGGTAAGAGTAGAAAGAGTAGAGTAATGGTGTTTTAAGATTTTTTCACTTATTTCAAGGTGGTCAGTTCTGGGATGGTGGAAGAAACAGGAGTGCCTGGAGAAAACCACCAACCTTCGGCAAGCGAACTGAGCAATACACTTTAGGCACTATCAAAAAAAAAATTATACCGCTGTCACTTAAAATGAAGATTTAAGATTTTATTATGATATGAATATCAATGTCAACCAACAGACAGATTTCCATGTGCCAATAACAAAGTTTCAAGTTTCTAGGTATCCTGAATAATTAATGATAATGGATTCTTGAAGCTTCTAGGCTTTTTAGGTTTGTAACAAGTAGTTTGAAGGGTTTACTATGTGACCTTGTATGGTCAAGGTCAACCAGCTTCATAAATTTGAAAGGCTCTAATAAGGGGAGTATTTGTCAACTTTATTTGTCATTGATTGTTAAGGAGAAATCATGCAAGTCAAAAGTTAAACTAGATTAAGACAATGACATCAGACACTTTGTAAGGCAGGAGGTCAGGAGTTCAAACCCTGGCTGGGTCATACATGACTTGAAAATTTGTGATACTGCTTTCTCGTCTGGTGCTCAGCATTTGGAGGACAGAGCCCTTCCATACATAATTTTTTATTCCTCTTCTTTATATTTACTTGATGCTCATTATGAAAAGAACAGAGGATTAACGGGTTCATCTGGTTTGAGTAAAATGTGACTCTGGTAATTGTATGCTTGGCATACTGACTCTGTGAGCTAGCATGTTGAGATTTATCCAGTACAAGAGAGACCATTTAACACAGTTCTTTACCACACAAATACATGTTTTTGAACTTGCACTTTGATTCTTTGAAAATTTAGACACTCTTTCAAATAGTAAAAAAATTTGCTAACGAGACAATGAACCCTTTATCATTTGTGTTAAACTGTAAGATATTAAGTTTTTAAAGGCATCTTAACATCTGGATCTCCATGGTTTCATATTTGATTCAGTAGTCATTTAAACCATAGGTACAAAAGTATGGGATTAGATTTCATTAATGGTGTTATATGCCCCAGTCTATTTTTTTTTTTTTGCAATTATATCGAGGTGTCGGTTCTTGGATGGTAGTCAGTTCAGGAAATGTGGAGAAAACCTGAGTGGCTGGAGAAAATCATCAACCTTTGACAAACAAACTGACAAATTTCTGTACACTAGAGTAAGCTAAACAGATTTAAACCTAGGTGTTGAGGGGCACTGTAATCTGTAAGTGCATGCTTTAGACCACTCGGCCACCAATGCCCAAATAAAATTATATCGAAATAAAAACAATAATAACCAGTTGAAGCATAAAATATTTTAATGAAACAATACAAACATAAAAGGACAAATTTATATCAATGGGTTCAGCAAAAGGACCGTAGATTACACCGCAAATATACTGCTGAAACAACTATAGAATACCTTATATAATTGTGGGGTTAGAATTTTGTTGTTTTGAAATTTAAATGCTGAAACTTCTATATTATCAATAAAATTTGTTGGGGGTTGAATTTCATGGTTTTGAATTTTGTTTGAAGTTTGTTTATTTTTTTCTTAAAAAGTTTCTTAAAATTTAGAAAAACTTAGGAAAAAAAAATTATGAGCATACATTCGTAAGGTCCTTAGTAACTCAAATTCAATGACATTAAAATCCACAGTATTTAATAACTCACAAAAAAATAGCAAAAAATTATACCCACAATATTCATGATTTTAAAGGGTTTTTTTTCTATTGGTTAGGTTTTTTCTAAAAAACTTTACATAATGTTTGAAGAAAATATGGGGTATGATAAACTGTGCTATCGATAACACGATTGGCTGGTAAATCCCATTATGAAAAGAAAAGATTTTGACCGAGATCATATCAAAACCAATATATCTATATCCGTGTTGCTTATCTAACAACTGTCGTGGGAAATCTAATTACATCAAGAATATTTAAAACAAATTTATTATAATTATAATTTCATTTTCCAGACAATGTAGCCATTATTTTGGTGAAGTTTTTGAACATAAAAAATTTTGAGTTTGAAGTAAAAGTGAAAATTTTATGAAATAGATAGGTCACTTTCCAATAATAATAATAATTATAAAAAATATAGTTATAATTTCATTTTCCAGAGAATGTAGCCATTATTTTGATGAAGTTGTTGAACATCAAAAATTTTAGTTTGAAGTAAAGTGACAATTTTATGGAATAGGTTGGTCACTTAGAAATAAAACAAAATCACAATAAAAAAAAATTACACACAGTGACAAAAATCATTGAAAAACACAGTATTAGTAAAAATGAATAAGGTTTAATTACATCAAATTGATGTAAATAGATTCACTTTTATATTAACATAAACTAGATATCAGTGTGTTGACAAATAAATTATTTACATACATGTAGTTCCTGAATTGTTTCCACCTCATTTAATTAATTATATCTTAAAGAATTCTAATTTTACTAACTAATTATTTATATATTTTCCCATTAACTCTTTTTTTTTTTTTCTGGAAACACACAACTCTGAACATGATGATATAACCTCTGCATGAAATATAACCATTATTCAGTACACTAATTTTTATTGATTTTTCAAATTTGTGTTGGCCAGGTCACTGATAAAACTATTGGTCATCAAGTTTGAACAACTTGACCTCATTTGTTCAGGAAGGAGTTCAATCTACTATCTACAAAGTTTTATTCCACATTATCAAAGCAACATTTAAACAAAACTAGCAGACATAAAGGACATGATATTTTATCATACAAAACTTTTCTCGTTTAAAAATATGCATACAATAAATTAAATTAAAACATTTTTATATATATAATGCACATTGAATAACGATCTCTATGGTATGAAAACAGTTAATTTTCATACAGAGATGTATGTCACCTGCACTTTTACTTACAATTGACCTATTTTCACCATCATTAGGGGCCTTGGTGGCGGAGTGGTCTAAAGCGTGCGCTTACAGATCACAGTGCCTCTCGCCGCCTGGGTTCGAATCCCACTTGGGACAGATCCTAGTGTGAGAAAGTTTGTCAGTTCACTTGCTGAAGGTTGGTGGTTTTCTCTGGGCGCTCCAGTTTCCTCCACCATCCCAGAACTGACCGCCGCGAAATAAGTGAAAGATTCTTGACTGGGGCGTAAAACACCATTACTCCACTCCTCTCTATTTTCACCATTGTTCCTTAACTAAGATTAACTTAAATTTAACAAATTATAGAAATCTCTTAAAACTCTGAAAAAACATTTTTGACAAAACTAAATATAGATTTCATAAGCTTATCTTATAAATAACATAATTTACTGAATAATTGACAATTAATAAAATTATTAAGATTTCAAATTTATCTTATTTATTAAGGAAAATCTTAGTTAAGAAATGATTGTGAAACTAGGGCCTGGTACCTAATCATGCCACTAAACTCAGACCCCTACTGTACTTTGTTTTAATATTAATTGTTCTTAATTCAATTGAATTTTCTCACTTCATGCTAAATATTTCCCCTACATAATGAGGAAAAAATAATTGCAAAATTATAAAAATAAATAAAATAAATATAAAAATAATAATAAAAATAATAAATGAAATAATAATAATAATAAAAATTTAAAAAAAAAAAAAAAAAAGATGGCAAAAATAGGCCCAATGCCAGTATTGGACGTAAATAGTTATTTCATTTCAATAGACAGTTTCAAGAAATAAAAAACAAATCTTGAATTTCATTGAATTCAAATGAATTATTTTTTTTTGATGAAAATGAGAAATTTTTTTTTGGCATACTCAACTCTCTCTTATCTCTCTATCTTAGATGATTAATAAACGGACCTGTACTGCTCAACTTGCAGGTTAAACACATTGCTAGATATGAAACGTGGTCTGATGTTAGTTGTTCCAGTTTTAGAAATGTTTGAAACGCCCGTAAAAGTGCGGACTTATCCCACAGTGGTTAACATCAGCTTGGCTAAAAAGAGTTCCATCAAATATCACTATAGGGTGTAAAATGGTCTCATAAGATGTGAGAATGTGACTTCACATTTAACGCATGATCTATAATATAATATATATATAATATATGAGGGGCACCTGTTAACAATGTTTTTTTTTACATGTGTTTGCTTCAAGGAAGGGTTTTGACATTGGTTCAGTGCATATATTTACAATATTAATCATTAAAAATACTTAAAAATATATCAACATACAACAAATAACTTTTTGTCACAATGTTGTGTGTACACATATGTGCACCTGTGTCACAGTTTGTGTACACATATTCTCTTGTGTCAAAGCATGTGTGACATGTGTAATCTTGTGTCCCAATGAATGCCCTTTCTCCTGTGTCAAAGCATGTGTGACATGTGTAATCCTGTGTCCCAAAGAATGCCCTTTCTCCTGTGCCACAGTGTCTGTACACATGTGTACTCCTGTGTGTGTCCATCTGTCCGTGTGTGTACTTGACTACTCTTGTGTCATTCTCTGTACATCTTTACCTCTGTGTGTGTGTGTGTGTGTGTGTGTGTGTGTGTGTGTGTGTACTTTACAGTGTATGTACACATGTGTACATAAAAATATACTGTAAATTGGGAAATTTTTGTAATCATTTTATTTTTGTATAATGCAGTATGGGAATATCAATGTTCTAGCTAAAAATGACTGACGCTAAAATTTCTCCGATTTACTGTACTCAAATAATTTTCAAATGCAAAACAAATTTTAAAATAATCAATTTAAATAACATAATATTGATAACAACAAACAATATTTATTTATCCATTATACAGTTCATTGTAACTTGTTTTAAGCAGACACTTAATATTTAAGACCATTCAATGTTTTACTTTAAATGTTAATTTGTTTTAAAAGTGGAGAGGAGTCATGGTGTTTAACACCCAATCAAGATTTTTTTTACTTTTATTTAAAGTGGTTAGTTCAGGAATACCTAGAGACTTTAAAAACCGATGTCCTGTGTCACGGCACACAGGCACATTCAAGAACCCTCCCTGCACATTGCCCCAATCACAACTCAATGGTAAAAAATTCTGCCACACCTATAGATAGTGACATTTCGGTATAAGTGAAACATGTTCAACTGAGATGTAAAACCCAAATCAATCAAAGCAATCAATCCTTCATGTTCAGTGTAGCTGGTGACACTTTGGTATAAGTGACATATTCTTGACTGGAACATAAAGTCTCATTAAATCAATCAAATCAATCATCTTAAGAAAATCTATTACAGTTGTTTAAAATAATGATCAGAAATTGAAATAACGGGAATAGAGGGGTTGCAGGGGTTGGAGGGTAGAAGGTGGGGTTGGGTTTGGGGGGGGGGGGCAGTAAAGGGATGTGTTTCTTAGCATATTTACTACTTTTTTTTTCTATTTTAAATTTATGCTCACTATTTACTTCATTACAACAAAGACACATAAATCGTAACACATGACATTTTTAGCACCATTGAGCGAAACATTTACTACTGATAAACATACTGTTCTGTATATACATGTATATAATAAAGGGACTGGAGAAATTTTTTTTTTTTAATTTAAAAAAAAATTCTGAAACTAGTACTGATTATTATTATGAACACTCAACTTTCAGTGAAAAAATGGTTAACATTTCCCTTTAAAGCTGTATGGAAACTGTGAACTAAAAAACAAAATTTAAAAAATCAAAAATAAATAAAAATTAAAAAGCTACCCAGTAGTCTTCAATGTACAGTTAAACAGTGATGATCCTTTATAAAAACAAGAATTCCACGGATTTAAACGTCTCACTTGGTTAGTTTCTAATAGAGTGTAAAATACATTACTTTTACATAAACTTTTACATTTTGATGATGCCAGGCTTGACAAAAACACCTATGCATACAGCACAACTTGCTTTTACAACCACCTTCAAAACTTTAACCACCTGTCCATTCAGATCAATATTTTTTAGCCCCCTATGATTTATATTTAACTAAAAAGAACAATTAACTCCTAAATAGTTCTGGGGTCAAATTTGAAGTATCTTGCATTCATTTAATCAAAGTTAAACTGTAAATGGAAAACACTGCAAAATCTGGATGAAATAAAATATGTATCCTCATTTCCTGGATGTAGTAGATCTGTTCCTTCTGAATACATGTACTTAGTTAAACCACACATTTGGTCAGTAGCAACAGCAAAATTAAAAATGTTTTATAGGATCAATTTAAAAGAAAAAGACCACTTGTAAATGTGTATTTTAACAAGCTTGTGCTTTTTATCCTGAAAACAATTAAAATTTTTGCTTTGAAATAGAAGAATCTATTTTACAGCTCTGAAGAGTTTGATTACCTGTGGAGGCTTAAAAAGTGTCATATCTCTCTCTCTCTCTCTCTCTCTCTCTCTCAGTAAATACCGTCTTCATCCATTACAAGTATTCAAAACCCCAATTAAGATTTTTTTTACCCAAATCAGCATTCATGATGAGTTCTTTCAAACTTTACTAAAAACGAGATTCTGACAAAAATTCACTTTAAAATCCAGACTAGTTTTTTCATTAATTCTTAGAATAACTTAAATAAAATTTTGCATTGTTGTTACATCGTATAACTTGGTGCCTTTTAAGAATTCACATTATGCACAGACAACAGTTTCAGTAAAACAAAAGAAACAGACTAGACATTTCTCATAGTAACTTTAAACTTCCTGTAATAGTGTCCAAAACTTCAATTTTACCCATAATTCCTAGCACTGTCATGGAGCCTGCAGCTATCTGTAATTAATAAGAAAAATAAAATAATCTTAATACAACTGTCTTGTGGTTGATCAGATTTAAACTATCAAAAAAATTCTTGATTTGAACTGTGTTAGACCAGGTTTGAACCCACAGCAATGAGATGCATTTATTTTCAAGGCTAATAACTTAACCAATCAGCCACAACTGCTCCAAGTAACAGGAAGTGTTTCTTTGTTTGTAAAAGGTTATAACAGAAATTAAATTACAAATCTAATTTAAAATCAAAGCTAATTTTTGAAAGCAACATTTTTTTTTATTTCACCAACATGTATTCAAAATAATGTCCAAAAACTTCAAAAATTGAGGCAGCACATTGTTTATTAAAAGTTCATCAACACAACAGACAGTTAATTTTCTCTCTTAAATAATGAAAATGAAAATTTTGCTTTTTAAAACCCACTCACCTGTGTTTTACCTGCATCATTTACAATATAATTTGGTAAATCTAAACTTTCTGCTTTTGCAGCGAGCTGTTCCAGCTGTGATGAGTTTTCTCCCTTGGTAACTATTTTTGTTTCCCTGAAATATAAATCATTTTAGAACAAATAATAACAGCTCTAATAACTGGAATAAAGTTTTATCAAAAAAATTTATATCAAGATGTCATTGTCTTTTAAAGCTTGTCAATTCGCTTGCCAAAGATCTATAGTTTTTTCATGGCACTCTGGTCTTCTCCACCATACGAAAACTGACTGCCACAATATTATTGAAAAACCTTGACTTGGGCATGAAACACCATTAATCAAACCAATTCAATCATCATCTAACGTAATAGTGACACTGTAGAAAATTCTTGAAGTAAAAGTACTTGATGCAATTTGAAGTAATTAATTATTTATCATTGAAATCTCTACTTTGAGATGGAACAAGAATATAGAGATATTCCCACAAATTAGCTACCAAATAGTGACAACTATTCCAGTGTCTACATAAATATGTGATGACATTATTGGCAACTTGTGACTTGATTATGGTGCAAGGGAGGGAACTCTTATTTAATTAACAAGAAAAAAAACAGCATGAATAGTTTTGATTAAGCGTTGGTAGAGTGCTCGCTCTGAAGTGGAAGGTCGTTGGTTAGAACCCCGGCCGGGTCTGACCCAAGACTTGAAAGTGCGTAATGACTGTTCTTTCACCAAGCACTCGGCATTACGAAATTAAAGTCACGCTTCTTTCAGATGGGAACTTAAACAAGGCTGTAACTAGGCCTTGGTTGTATATGAGGCAAACATATGATACATCGAATGTGCCTATACATGCCTAAAGCGCATTTATAAAGGGAGGTCTGGGGGCATGCCCCCCCCCCCCCCCCAGCACCAGAAAATTTTTTAAATTTAAATTTTAAGCTAAATTCCTGCATTTTCCTGGCATTCCAAAGGCTAAAAGATGTGTATTGAATCCATGTATTTTGGTATCATAATGGGGTTGTTACTGAAAATCTGAAAATAACATATTTGATGGTCCCAAAACCATAGAAACCAGGTATAAAAGAAAAAAAAGAAAATAATCTGAAAAACAGACTTTGTAGATAAAGCTCTAAGTGTAATACCGAAGCTTGAGCTAGCATCAGTTCATCAGTGGATAAGTTCATCTAGTCAGTTGTGGTAAATTCTTCAATGAGGCACCAAAGTGCAGTCACCAAAAGTGACTTGACGTCCTCTATAAAAATTAAGTTCTGTCAATGGTGTGGGTTAAACATGCTTTGTTGCATTTAAACCTTCCCTTAAAGCTTTTATTTTACATAAATGAAGAGAAAATTTTCATGGTTTCTTTTCTTTTCTTTCTTTTTTTTTATTTTTAGATTACATAGATAAAAAGACCAAGAAGAGCTATTTGTTTGTAGGTGATACATCTAATCATGCAAACTGCAATACATGAAAATGTCGACAGCTGAAGATTTTCATATAATTACTATGCAACACTGAATCAGACATAAACAAAAACTAATTCATTCATCAATGTCAAATTAATTACTTTCAGTTTTACACAATATTTTTTTATCATCTATTGTCTGATCTCAATTTAATTCATTTTCCATTGAAATTTCTATTGAAACATCTTCGTTCATGACTCCGGGCTCACATTTTTTCAAGAAAATGTCCAGTTTCGATTGTTTTTTCGTTGACGAAGCCATACTTAGAATTCTGATAAACTGGAAGAAACTCATCATGTATAAAATTGGAAACGGATCAAATGTAACCAAAGGAATACTCAGAACTGTGTAGCATACCATGAATTAAATTATGTGAAAAACATTTTATGGCGATAACAAATTAAATTGGCTATTCATTAACTGAAGAAAAACATCTCAAGACTTTGTATTTTCTGTAATCCCTAAAATCTAAAAGCGGGAGCAAAAAATCAGCAAAATTCTAGGTGAGGCAACTGCCTCACTTGCCTCAATAGTAGTTACGACCATGTTAAAATAAACGAGGTCCCTATCATGGCAAGCATGGCACGATAAAGAACCCTGCCGTATAATTTCATCAGCACAATGCACAGGCAAAATTTCTGCACTTTCGCCTATAGCTTGTGACATCTCGATATAAATGAAATATTCTTGACTGGGACATTAAACACCATTACTTAACTCATCTCTAGTTTTGACTAAGCATCCAAGAAAAATCTTAAGTTGAGAACCTTGGGAAATCTAGGAGGAAAAATACCCTGACCATGTAGAATGTTTTGTTGTGTTGATAAAACTTCTGGATGACAAACTGTTCTAGATGCCATGATACCAAGAGGACGATTCAATAATAATCATTGGCATGCTTTAGGTCTTTGCAGGGTTAGCTCTGGCTCTTGAATCAAAAGCAGGAATCAAAAAAGGAGTCAAATGTAAAAATTGTATAAATTTATATAAAACAGTTTTAGTGAGCCTCAGAAACTAAAAACTCATTAAGAAATTGGTGAAAATTTTGGAAGAAAAATATAAGCAAAAAATCAATATTTTAAAGCCAGACATTAAAAAATAGCAATAAGGTAAATTGGCAAAAGACAGAGCAACCCCTGACCCCTGTCTTACGCTTATAAATTAATAAATAAAGACACAAAAAAATAAATTACAAAAAAATTTCTCGGATTTAACATATTTCAGTATAGTAAATGTATAAATTTCTTTTGATATGCTGCTACATGTATATATCTGTTTTATGTTTAAAACTCCAACACATCAACAATTTTTCTGCAAGAATTTTTATTTCAACATTTCTTCTGCAAGGATTTTTACTTCAACAATTTTCTGCAAGGATTTTTACATCAACAATTTTTGTGCAAGGATTTTTACTTCCACAATTTTTGTGCAAGGATTTTTACTTCAACACTTTTTCTGCAAGGAATTTTACTTCCACAATTTTTCTGGAAGGATTTTTACTTCCACAATTTTTCTGCAAAGATTTTTACTTCAACATTTTTTCTGCAAGGATTTTTACTTCAACAATTTTTCTGCAAAGATTTTTACTTCAACAATTTTTGTGCAAGGATTTTTACTTCAACAATTTTTCTGGAAGGATTTTCACTTCAACATTTTTTCTGCAAAGATTTTTACTTCAACATTTTTTCTGCAAGGATTTTTACTTCAACAATTTTTGTGCAAGGATTTTTACTTCAACACTTTTTCTGCAAGGAATTTTACTTCCACAATTTTTCTGGAAGGATTTTTACTTCCACAATTTTTCTGCAAAGATTTTTACTTCAACATTTTTTCTGCAAGGATTTTTACTTCAACAATTTTTCTGCAAAGATTTTTACTTCAACAATTTTTGTGCAAGAATTTTTACTTCAACAATTTTTCTGGAAGGATTTTCACTTCAACATTTTTTCTGCAAAGATTTTTACTTCAACATTTTTTCTGCAAGGATTTTTACTTCAACAATTTTTGTGCAAGGATTTTTACTTCAACACTTTTTCTGCAAGGAATTTTACTTCCACAATTTTTCTGGAAGGATTTTTACTTCCACAATTTTTCTGCAAAGATTTTTACTTCAACATTTTTTCTGTAAGGATTTTTACTTCAACAATTTTTCTGCAAAGATTTTTACTTCAACAATTTTTGTGCAAGGATTTTTACTTCAACAATTTTTCTGGAAGGATTTTCACTTCAACATTTTTTCTGCAAAGATTTTTACTTCAACATTTTTTCTGCAAGGATTTTTACTTCAACAATTTTTCTGGAAGGATTTTTACTTCAACATTTTTTCTGCAAGGATTTTTACTTCAACAATTTTTCTGGAAGGATTTTTACTTAAACATTTTTTCTGCAAAGATTTTTACTTCAACAATTTTTCTGGAAGGATTTTTACTTCAACAATTTTTCTGCAAGGATTTTTACTTAAGTTTCAAGCAGTACAAAATTGAATAGGTGAATCTAATAAGTTGGTTTATAAGTAACATGACCATTATCAAACAATGATATCAGGGATTGCTCTGTCAATCGCAATTTCAGCCAGTTATTAATGCTCATAATTTCTGGTTCCAAAATAATGATTTTGGCTAATATTTTTACTCTAAAATTTTCATGAATTTCATTATGAGCTTTAGGTTTTGAGGAGTGGAGTGTGGAGTAACGGTGTTTTATGCCCCAGTAAAGATTCTTTCACTTATTTCGAGGGGGGTCACGTCTGGGATGGTGGAAGAAACCAGAGTGCCCGTAGAAAACCACCGACCTTCGGCAAGCAAACTGACAAACTTTCTCACACTAGGATCTGTCCCGAGTGGGATTTGAACCCAGGCGGTGAGAGGCACTGTGATCCGTAAGCGCGCGCTTTAGATCACTCGGCCACCGAGGCCCCTTAAGGTTTTAAGGCTTACTAGGGCTGTTTCATATAAATTGGCTACAAAATTATACATCTGACTCCTTTTTGTCTCCTACTTTTCAAGAGTCTGAGCCAACTCTTGATAACTCATGGTAATGCATTGTAAACATTGCAGAAAATTAGTAATACCCATAGCATTTATTTGCAGTATATAGTTTTTGCTTTGTATTTTTTGGGCTCAGTAAAAAAAAATTTACCAAACCTTAATGAGTAATTTATGTCAAAATGTGCTATAGCCTAAAATCAGATGGAAAAGTTTTCATGTCTGACATTATTCTTCAAACAAGGCCTTAGCATTTTCATTTTAATATCTGACTTACCCAAATTGTTCCCAATTCATTAACATTTGTCCATATTTTTGTGGGTTTTCTAACAAAATTCTGTGCAAGCCTAAAGCAGCATGAGCCACTTGTGCTGCAATTTTACCGATGCCCATATCAAGTTCGCAATTAACAACAAACACCATTTTATAAAAATCGGCTGTCTCTGGAAAATATTCTTCTTCACTTCCATCGCTATCCTCTAAATCATCCTGTAAAGTAAACAAAAAATCTTACCATTACAGCAAGATTCATTAAACCTGCTACATGGGCCTGAAATGCTCACCTGGTAAATTATGGTTCAACTGTGTAAAACAATAAAAATTTAAAATTGTTTATTGTGATCAAAGGGAGCTAATTCATTTTTTTTCTTTAACTCTTTACCTACCACTGACGTGTATATCAGTTAATATTTTGATGCTTGTAATCTCAGTGACTGATATACACGCTGTAGGTTAGCAGCTGTATAACCTTAGTGACTTATATACACGCTGCCAGATTACACATCTGAATCCTTAATGACGTATATATACGCAAAAAAGGGAAGGAGAGATTGGTCAAAATTTGAGGGGTAGCCCATGCAGCATCCAATGCCATTTTCTGTAACACAAATTAAGGAAGGATTGACAGTTATACATCTAAAATTAGAAATATTCTAAAAATAAATAAAATGGTATTTTCAAGCACGTGGTTTCTGTTATTTCTTTGTTCAAAATGGATGTAGCTGAGGCACTTAGAAGGGTATTAAACAGTGATTATGAAGATGATTCTTTTGAATCTGAAGAAGATAATGATGAAAACAATGAAATTAATCAATCTAGAAATAATGAGAGTGATATTTCAGTCTCTGAGCCTGAAGAAAGTAGTGGTAATTCCTCATCAGATGAAGTACAAGTAAACATTCCTGATATCCAGACTTGGTCGCATAACTTGAAAAAACCAAATGTAAAGGAATTTACCAACACTTATGGTTGTACTTTTGAGCTTGGGCCTGAAAAGAAAGAACTGGACTTCTTCCTTAAATTTTTCCCATCTACATTAATAGAGAAACTCGTCATGGAAACAAATAGCTATGCAGAAAAGACCAATGCTACAGCAAGGAAACCAGATCAAGGATGGGTGCCAACTACTTTCATTGAAATGATGGCATTTTTAGGCATACACCTAATATTTTCTGTCATTGGGTTACCCTCATATGCACTTGCTTGGAAAAAAGAATGGCCTTTTGATCTGCCATCTATAGCTGAAATTATGACTGAGGACGCGTTTTGAAAAACTTTCCAAATACTTCCACATGAATGACATTTGCAATAATCCAAAGAGAGGAGAACCAGGCCATGACAAACTGTGTCATATTAGACCAGTATTGGACATCTTATTAGAAAAATGCCTAAATAACTATAAACCTCATAAAGAACAATCTGTTGACGAGGGTATGATAGCGTTTAAAGGTCGTTTATCCTTTAAACAGTATCTACCTGCAAAACCCACAAAATTTGGTATTAAAGTTTGGGAGCAGGCATCTCCTCACAACGGATATGTGCACGAATTCCAGGTCTATACAGGTAAAGTAAAAGGGGCAACAGAAGAAGGATTAGGCTCTAGAGTTGTAAAAGATCTCACTAGAAATTTAGTTGGAAAATGCCATGAAATCTACATGGACAGTTTTTTTTCAAGTCCTGATTTATATCAACAGTTGTACAAGGAGGACATTTATTGCACAGGTACTGTTAGGTTAAATAGAAAGGGAATGCCAGAGGCTATCAAAGGTGCAAAACTCAAAACAAGGGGAGAAAGCCTAACATTACAGAAAGGAAGCTTGACTGCCACAGCATGGAAAGACAAGAAGATGGTTACCTACATTAGCACATGCTCAGATCCAACTAAAACAAAAACTGTACAAAGACGTCAAAAAGATGGATCAAAAAAGGATATTTCTGCACCAATTGTTTCAGAGTCATACAACAAATATATGTTTGGTGTTGATATAGCTGACCAGAAGAGAATGCAATATTCGAGTTGCAGAAAGGCGAAGAAATGGTTTAAGTACCTCTTCTGGTTTTGTTTTGACCTAGCAATTGTAAACAGCTTAATTTGCATGAAGGAATCACCAAATCATCAGATGGTCACCAAGAAGAAAAAATTGAAAAATAGGTCGCAGTTGGATTTCCGCCTGTAATTTGGCACAACAATTAATTGGGAATTTTAGGGGAACCAGAAAACGAAAGGTCCCATCTGTAGTTGACAACTGCGGTTCTGCACATTGGCCAATACAGTTCGATAAGCCAGGTCGTTGCAAAGGGTGCGCTAAGGAAAGTCGCCGTCACGAAGTATCCATTGGATGTAGACAATGTAACATCAAACTTTGTATAAAATTTGATTGTTATTATAAATACCATCAAGAACAACTAAACTAAAGAAATGTATCAAAAATGAAAAGGTGTAAATATTTAGTAGAAAAAATATTCAGTGTATATAGGCCTTAATGCATTATGGAATAATTCTTTATTATCAACAGTTTTTCGATTATATAAATGATTGTGTTATATTTTTTAAAAACAATTTCATATTGGATTAAGTTATCAAAACATAAAAGTAAGTAATTAAAATCACACGCTGCATGTAAGTTATAAACAAACGACGCATGTTACTTATCTCTGGGGTTTAACCTAAAAACTGACTATAGTAGTTAACCTATATAGTATTAATAGTAGTGAAGGCCTATAGCAGCTGTGGTAGATAAGGAGTTAATAAAAAAAAGCTATGGTGTAAATATCACTATTATGCTAATATAAGGTCAAGCCAATTTTTCTTGCATCAAAAAATGTATTAGGATTTTTTTGGAGGCAATACTTGTTGGAAAAATACAATGTCCTAGGGCCAGATTACAGATTTCATCAAAGTAATAGAGTGGAACAAAACAGTTAGCCTAGACAGTTACTACTCAAGATTGTTTATTACCTGAATGAGACAGTGCTCAATATACTCAGTTTTTACATCTCTTAATCTGATTATGACACACGGAAATGTTTGATTGGTAAATTTGCCCATGATTGACAATTGCAAATCAGGATTCTGTAAATTACACACCACTGGAGAATGATATGTGTATTGTCCTAATTTCTTGTGATTAAAAATGACCGGTAATAACTGTGATTTTTATAATTGTTCTCTGGGCTTGTTTAGTCCAACACATACAATTAGAATAAAGTAAGTTTATTTTGTATCATCTTTAAATTTAAATGAGCTGTCATGTTCTAGCCCCATAGACATAAAACATAAAACGACTGCAGGTCAACATGTAAGTTTAAAACCATTATCATGATGAATAATGAATTTTGTATTTTCAATTGAGACAGTTCATTCTCTATGACTTTTTAATATTGCAAATTTTCAAGATTCTTTGACCATCGATAAGCATGGGAACCTGAACTTCCGATCGTTTCTCAATGTTTGAAATGCCCCCAATGACTCTAATAATTGGCCGAAGTCCCCTGGACTTTGAGCCATTGAAGTTCTACTGTGGAAAGAGAGAAAGAAAGAAAGAAAGAAAGAAAGGAATAAATAAATAAATAAATAAATAAATAAATAAATAAATAAATAAATAAATAAATAAATAAATAAATCAATCAATCAATCAATCAATCAATCAATCAATCAATCTTGTTCTATGATATCATGATGACCTGTTACCCTAGAAACCCTAAAAAAAATTCACTATGGTACTTTATGATTCAGATATGACAGTACTAAATAGAAACATTTTTACCTCCAATGGACCATCCAGATTTTTGTCTTGATTCTCCATAATCCATGTAGCAGCTAAATCTGCGTTGTAGTTACCTGTGTAATATAATCCCTGGAAAATACATATAAACGGGTTGGTTGTAATCATGTACAATGCATCAGCAATTTTTTAACAATCTGAATTAGAACAAGTTTATTCATTTATAAGTTTGTTTAAATGTGTGATGTGAAAAAAGTGTATCACGATCTGTCTTATAAAAGCATATACTTAGGGTGAATGTTTTGTTGTGGTGCTAGCTCACCGAGGCAGTATGCTGCCAATAAGCATACCACTTCCTAAGCCACATTATCTTGACAATGGGTGAACAAATCAATAATCTGTCCTCCTAATGTTGAACATCAGGTGTGGAAGCACTATCTCAATTTTTGGACTTATGTATGACCCAGCTGGGGTTTAAATCCATGAACACCTGCTTTTGAGGCAGATGCTCTAATTATAAAATATATATTTAAATTTACATTTACTTTGCCTTTCTCTTTTGATAAAAAAATTAACATTTCATGTCAAACCTGTTTATGTATCTGCCACTGTTTGCCTCCATAAATAACTGGGCAATTACTTAACATCAGAGTCAAATATAATTAAATCTAAAACATATGAAACACAATATGTTTACCAAAAAAATATATATAGATAATAAATAATAAAAAATAATAATAATAATAAGCTTTTTACCAATATGGATATTATTACTGACAAGATGACAGCTATCCAATATGTTTTATTTATTGAAAAATTTAATTAACTTACCTTTAGAGCGGCATTTCTGGAGAAACTTTCCTTTATTTACAGGGATTTTTCTGGCCACTCACAGGGTCCGGTAAAGGGACCCATTCCCAATGCCAAAGAGCATAAATTTTTCCCAATTTTGTAGGTAAAAATTCCGAAATGATCCTGCTTTGGGCACTCACAGGGTCCGGTAAAGGGACCCATTCCCAATGCCAAAGAGCATAAATTTTTCCCAATTTTGTAGGTAAAAATTCCGAAATGATCCTGCTTTGGCCACTCACAGGGTCCGGTAAAGGGACCCATTCCCAATGCCAAAAAGCATACATTTTTCCCAATTTTGTAGGTAAAAATTCCGAAATGATCCGGCTTTGGCCACTCACAGGGTCCGGTAAAGGGACCCATTCCCAATGCCAAAAAGCATAAATTTTTCCCAATTTTGTAGGTAAAAGTTCCGAAATGATCCTGCTTTGGGCACTCACAGGGTCCGGTAAAGGGACCCATTCCCAATGCCAAAGAGCATAAATTTTTCCCAATTTTGTAGGTAAAAATTCCGAAATGATCCTGCTTTGGCCACTCACAGGGTCCGGTAAAGGGACCCATTCCCAATGCCAAAAAGCATACATTTTTTCCAATTTTGTAGGTAAAAATTCCCAAATGATCCTGCTTTGAGAAACTTAAAAGTGAAAAAAACTCTATATTTTTGGTGTAGGTTGTATATCTTTATAATAACCTGTATTTATGTACATTTTGATTTATACTCAATGAGGATCTGGTAGAATGGGAGCAACTCATGAAAAAACTTTCTCAGATGTTTGTAATGAAGCCAGTCTATGAAGATATTGTGTTAATGTCTGAGTGATTTGGTACCAGCATGTATCAAAATAGTAAATATGCCAGGCAAAATATTTGATGTGCTGACAATGTGAAAATTTTTAAAGTCTAATGAAAAATTTTCCCAAAATGTTGATTTTGTCAATGATTTTCCCAATTTCATCCCAAGGTCCCTTTCCCAAAATGGCCAGAAAAATCCCTGATTTATAACGGAATTTCTGGACAAAGTTACCTCTATAGTGGCATTTCTGGAGAAATGTACCTTTATAGTGGCATTTCTGGGGAAACTCTCCTTCATAGCGGCATTTCTGGAGAAACTCACCTTTATAGCGGCATTTCTGGAGAAACTAAGTGACATTAGCACTGTAATCAGATCTTCTCTAGGTGTGAAAGCGGACTCTCCTTCATTAGCCCCAGCTGTCGATTCCATTTTTGTCCTATCAGTAAGATATATAAATGTACATATGAATGTAAAATTTTTATTAAAATAAAATTAACTTAGACTTAAGGTCACATTAGCTACCAGGTATTGAAAACTTTAATTTTTCTAACCAAAAAAAAGTTATATATTATTTTCATAGCATTCAACTGACTCTGGAATATAGATGAAAAAAGAAAGTGACCTGATCCAAATGTTCAAAAAAGTAAATGCAATAAATAAGGAATTGTAATCTAGTATAAATTAACATAACAACAAACATAGATTACAAGAGGCCACAACAAAAAGTTATATCATCACTGGGGAATTTTATGTCCCAGTAAAAAATATTTTACTTATATCAAAATGTCAACAGCTATAGGTGAAATTTTATTAAATCTTCAGACATACAGGAATCTTAGGTGTCAATTTGAAGAACACTTCAAGTTTATAACATCCATATTTAGTTTTGTACAAAATGTCTATTCACAGTTCCCAAAGCGAATGCTGAAATTTTCTTAAATACTGGATTTGCCAATTAAAATTCCGACCGAAATATGAATCGGTTTTTGTATTAAAATTTTACAACTTGACCGGACAGTTCTCGGGGTTTTCGTTACGTTAAACATGACTTCTCTTGGCAAACAAAAAGCTAAAAATAAGATTTTAATCTTTTAAAACCATTTTATTTTGCATATAATGTCTCAAATGTATTTAGGCTTGTCTGGTAAACTTTTTAAATAAAATGAAAACATAGAAATTACACTTGGTAAAAACAGTGCTTTGTACGAAAAAACCCGGAAATTCAGAGGCTTTGTCCCCGTCATTGTAATATCTAAATAGGAAAATGATTTGCGATGACTCGGAACATTTAATTGGCAAATGGTCTATTTAACTTAAATCTCAGTTAAGGAACAATTGTGAAACTGGGGCCCACAGCTCTTTAGCTCTTTACTTTTTGACTAAATTAAAGCAACAAAACTGGTATCTGGGTTTTGACAGCAACAAAACTGGTATCTGGGTTTTGACAGCAACAAAACTGGTATCTGGGTTTTGACAGCAACAAAACTGGTATCTGGGTTTTGATAATAGTTCAGTCCGAGACGTGTGATTTCTTTGACTGACCACATTAATCTTTAAATTGTAAGCGATGCTTTCTAAACGGAAAGGCACAACAATAAAGAATACGATATGAATTCTGTTACACTTGGAAACGAGTCAAAATTGATAAGGATGAAATATATTGTTTTTTTTTTTTTTTTTTTTGTTTTTGTTTTTTTTTTGTTTTTGTTTTTTTTTTTTTTTTTTTTTTTTTTTTTTTTCAGTGATATGCATCCTGAAAATATTTGGACACCACCCGACAGACAATTAACATACCTGTGTTGACAATACTTAATAAATAAACCAACCAAAATAAAATTTGAATAAAAATCTATTCTTCCGGGATTCACTGCGTACGTGACACTGAAATCGCACAACTATTAAATATTTTTAATATTTAATATTTTTGTCACTGGGCGCTTCCATTACCGGAAATTGTGTAAAACTCAAACTGGGTAAAGAATGTGGGTAAATATCGGAACGTTCTCAGGATCGGCAATGTAAAGGTCGAAAAGCGGTTTATTTATTTATT